>OX439480.2:14502443-15102443 GCA_949320105.2 Crepidodera aurea
TTTTCTTTTTCCCACAGATTTCTTTTGCCTTATTTATATATCTTCGTCCATAATTCATTCAGCTTTTATTTCTTCCATCTTAGTGCTTTATATGTTTCTATAATGTATTTACCTCACTTCTTCTTTTTCTTCTTCTTCGCAGGATACTGATTACCAGGTTATCTCGTCACCGTTTGGTGGTTTCCCAATAGATTTTCAGCCATTCTTTTTCTATCTTAGCATCTGTTCTTTTTCTGACATTTTTCATAACGGTTTTTCTCAGAAGTCGCTGTGATACACGTTTTGATCTCGATAACATTTTAAATTATCGCTGTACAACTAATTTCTTGTAGGATGTCATTAATAATGATGTTAAACAGCACGGGGCTTAAATTTTGACGCCCTGTATATGTTTTATATTAAAACTTACCGTTTTCGGTCCAAAGTATCTTCAATTGCTTTAAGGCCCGATTGTTAACGATCCACTTTGTATGAAAAATAAGTGACTCTCCAATTTTGAAACGATTTTTATTAAATCGGCCTTGGATGTTGGAGTTTGGCATTACACGTAATTGAATTTTTGGAATTCGCTAATGAATAATTCGGAATACCCATCGTGCTCGTTGAATAGTAACTAAAATAAAAAAAAAGAAATTATTAGCTAATAATATAATATATTTATATGAAAATTATAGATATTTAAATTTATGAGAAAAATTTTTTTGATACAGTGTGTCCTATTTATATTACAAGTACATAAACAAGGGCTTTATTGAACGAATAATTTTATGGCCGAGCGAGCTTGCGAGAGAGGCTATAAAATGATGAGTCCATAAAGCCTGTTTATGTACGCGTTATATACATGATTTTATGTTCGATTGCAATTACCCAATTGCAATTGCGATGACAAGTAGATGTTTATTTTTTAAACATGTCAAATTAGTTGTCTTGCAACTTGTCAGTGACGTTGACAATCACTTTATTGACGCAAAACTGTTCTATAAAGAGCGCTTTATTGGTCAATCGTACATAAACATTTCGCGGGTCTATTTTGATTTTCAAAAAGTTTTATTCTGACTTTTTATCAATTTCTTCCCACTTCTACAGAGTCGTTTCATTTTTTTTTAAATCAAATTTTAGATTCTTTTTTAAATGGAATACCCTGTATATTCATGAAAAATAATAGAGTTTTTTGAATTGGTATATCAACAAAAAATACATACGAGTAAATTGCTGTTGCTGTTGCAAAATATCGAATGAAAATAAGATAAAAATGTTTTTGAAGCTATCCCCAGGAAATATTGGAAAGTATTTTTTTATACTTTGAGTAATTTTCACTTCAGATTCCAGAATCCAGCAATTTCATTTGAAAGTTAAAAAATCCACTTATCTAGCGTATTTTCGAAACATTTTCTGCCCCGTTCTAATTTTTGTTTGGATTACTACAAAAATATTTAAAAAAATGTAATATTTATAAGAGGAACATTGCCGAGTGGTGTATTTATGTACAGGGTGTTTGGTTTAAAAATAATCTTAATATTTATTTGAAAAATCAATACTTTATAAACCTTTGTAGAAGTTGAAATAAATTGAATGAAGGTTAAAATAAATCTTTTTGTTATTCAAACCAGGCTCGGAAAAATCCTATTATTTCTCATTTCCTTTAGAAGTTATAAGGATTTAAAATCTATCAAGTTGGGTATTAGTTGATATTAATAGTTACTTTTATAATACTTTGAAAATATAACATTAAAATCGCATGGGAATACCTCATTATCAACGGGCGGAAATTAAAAATTATTTAGAGCGTTTTGTAAACTATTTATATCCATATTTAGCCCAGTTGCAAGAGAAGGAAATTGACCAAAAGCTCGCAGAAAATGTGATATCTATGAAACTTGGCACTTAAGTACTTGAAAGGTTGTAGAAAACGATCATATCTCAAAAAAAATCGAAAAACTAATAGCATCACGTGAAAGAGCGGAAAATTTTAGTCAAAATTATATTGTAAGTTATTTAAAAAAAATTGTATTACTATAAGAAATTATTAAAAATAAGAAAGCGAATTCGAAAACTTCAAGTGAGCTGTTGAATACAAATGTTAAAAGTAAAGTATCTTTGCCTAAAATGTGCGCAAAGAAAAAAAAGAAAGCATTTTAAAGAGGAGACTCTAAGCTTTCTCAGGAAGCCATTAGTTTTTATTTATTTTTTTGTTTTCTCATAGGAAATTTGACCGGAAGTTATAATTTCTAAAATTCTCACTGATTTTATAAAACTGAAGATATATATTAATAGAGGGATAACAAAACAAAATCCTTGTACATTTATCATCATTATACTTTTACTTTTGATGTAAAAATAATTAAAATGATGAACATTGTCTCTGTTTAATAAAACTTATGTTTTAAGATTATCATTTTTGTTACAGCATTCATTCCACGCACTTTTTATTTTCAAATAGTGTTTATATAAATCAGAAATTATTTTTTTTAAAATAAAGTTAAAAATAATTTAGAAATTGATTTATACAAGGTGTTTCATAGTTAAACCGACTTACGTTAACTGTACATAGAGGGTACTTAGGTGATTCCAAATAACCTTAGTTACTGGGTCTAACGCCTTTAATAACCGAGATACGGGGTGTTTCATCCATTTCGGCCAATATTTTGATAAGCCGTAACTTTAGAACCACCCTGTAGATTTCTCTCATACTTGGTACAGGTATAGTGTGTTAATAGCCCAATCCTATAGTGTAAGAACTATAATTAAAATCCAGATCCGAAATAAGAAGAATTTGTAAAATTTGAAAATCCTCAAAACAACACCCTGTATGTCAGATTTTTTGAAATTGGGATGGATATTTGAAAAGAACGAAAAAAAATGAGTTAAAGTGAAAATTTTTTTTAAGTGCACATCCCATTCTACTACTGGAGGTTTAACGTCAAATTACATAAAATGCATTTTTTCATTTTCACAAGCAGTAACTTTCGAAATACCTGGTAGATTTCTTTCATATTTGGTACAGGTATCATTTTTTAGTAGCCCAATCGTGTAATGTAAGGACTACACTACAGTGAAAATCCAGATACGGATTAAGAAAAATTTGTAAAATTTGAAATTCCCCCAAAGCAAGACGCTGTACATGAGATTTTTTAAATTGGATCAAACATTCAAAACGAATGGAAAAAAAGAGATATACCGACATATTTTTATGCACATCTCGTTCTACATATTACTAAACTTTTAAAATTAAAACTCAATTAATGCAGTACTTACTGTCATTTTCATAAGCCATAACTTTGGAAACACCCTGCAGATTTCTTTCATATTTGGTAGATTGTTTAAATAGCCCAATCGTACAATACAAGAACTAAAGTTAAAATCCAGCGGATGACGAAAAATATGTAAAAGTTGATAATCTCTAAATAGCACCCTTTTTAAATCTAATCGGATACCTATTAAAAAAGAAAAAGAAAAGAAAAAGATGTGTTATAATGTGTTGAAATATTTTTATAAGTGCACAAGGGCGTTCTACAAAAAAAATCATTTAATTTTTCGGATTAATTCCGGATACAAAACTCATTAAACTATCAAGTAGGCTTTGGCAATAACACATCTTTTTTCTTTTTTCAAATAGGTATCCAATTACATTTTATAGAATCTGATATACAGGGTGCTATTTTAGAGGTTATCAACTTTTACAAATTTTTCTTAATCCGGATCTGGTTTAACTGTATTTCGTGTATTGTACGATTGGGCTATTTAAACAATCTATCTGTACCAAATTTGAAAGAAATCTATAGGGTGTTTCCAAAGTTATGGCTTATGAAAATGACAATAAGTATTGTATTAATTGAATTTTAACTTGAAAGTTTAGTAATATGTAGAACAAGATGTGCATTTATAAAAATATGTCAGAATATCTCAGTTTTTTCCATTCGTTTTAAAGGTCTGATCCAATTTAAAGAAATCTGATGTACGGCGTGTTGCTTTGGGGATTTTCAAATTTTACAAATTTATCTGAATCCCTATCTGGATTTTAACTATAGTTTAGTCCTTACACTATACGATTGGGCTACTGAAAAATGATTCCTGTACCAAATATGAAAGGTATTTCGAAAATTACTGCTTGTGAAAATGAAAAAAATGCATTTGATCTAATTTGACGTTAAAACTCCAGTAGTAGAATGGGATGTGCACTTAAAAAAATCTTCAATTTAACTCATTTTTTTCCGTTCTTTTCAAATATCCATCCCAATTTTAAAAAATCTGATATACAGGGTGTTGTTTTGGGGATTTTCAAATTTTACAAATTCTTCTTAATCCGGATCTGGATTTTAATTGTAGTTCTTACACTATAAGATTGGGCTATTAACACGCTATACCTGTACCAAGTATGAGAGAAATCTACAGGGTGGTTCTAAAGTTACGGCTTATCAAAATATTAGCCGAAATTGATGAAACACCCCGTATCTCGGTTATTAAAGGCGTTGGACCCATTAACCAAGGTTATTTGGAATCACCTAAGTACCCTCTATTTACAGTTAACGTATGTCGGTTTAACTATGAAACACCCTGTATAAATCAGAATTAATTTTTTTTTCAATAAAGTTAAAAGTAATTTAGAAATTGATTTATGTAAATAAATAAACACTATGTTGAAAACAAAAATTGCGTCGAATGAATTTTGTAAAAAAATGATCATTTTAAAACATTTTAATTATATTTAAATGACTTCCGGTCAAATTTTCTATGAGAAAACAAAAAAAATTAAAAACTAAGGTCTTCCTGAGAAAGCTTAGAGTCTTCTCTTTAAAATGCTTCCATTTTTTTCTTCGCGTACATTTTAGGCAAAGATACTTTAGTTTTTCCCGAACGCCTCGATTGAATATTTGTATTTTTTCGATTTTGCTTTCCTATTTTTAATAATTTTTTATAATAATACAAATTCTTTTTTAAAATAACTTACAATACAATTTTTAGTAAAATTTTCCGCTCTTTCACGTGATGCTATTAGTTTTTCGAGATATAATGGAAAAACCAATTTTTCGATTTTATTTTCGAAATTGTGAAGTTAGCAGTAAAGATTTTTTTATCGTTTTCAAGTACTTAAGTGCCAAGTTTCATCGATATCACAGTTTGTGCGAGGTCAAAGTCTCTGACAACTGGGCTAATTTTCTTCTTAAAATAAATAAATCGTTGCATTTAATTTTGTGTTTTATTTATTAAACCAATCATCCAAAAAATATTCCACAACAAATGTTAGCTCGTAGAGGAAGGTACAAAGTTATAAATATTTGAAAAAAACGAGTCGGATTCACACTTGTTGCGAAGCTGTATCATCTCTCCAATTAGGTCCAATTAAGATCCCATTAGATCCAATTTATCTTTAACTCGCTCAATTAATGGTGGCGTAGGGGTCACATGTACCAACAGTGTCATCTATGCGGGACATGCAATCATTATATTCAACTTGGTCACTTCAAACGAAAAAAAATATTGAAACTCCGTCGTCGACCCACTCTTTTTCTACTGTGAAATATTAATGTACAGTCAGCGTCGTTGTTAATACAAGGAAGTACACGCCGGAGAATAAATTTTAATTGTTCACACTATTAAATAAAGCATGAAAGAACGTTGTTTTGTTTTTGATCGAATTATGCAGGATGGCTTTAAGAGAGTAGGCGGTAAATTTCAATTAAAATATGGTCTTTGTTAGTATTTTCTGACGGTACCTCAATACCTACCGCAGAATTTAACTCAAAAAAATTGAACTAAGTCAGAGATTACGTTAGATTTGTTTCTTGCTTTGGTTACAAATTATGCCCCTAGTTTAAAATCTAGATTCTAAGTCTAGATCAGGGTTGATAATTTTTGAAACCAAAAAAAATAATAGTAGGATGAAACCCATTGGAAAAGGAAGAGAATATAACAAAAATAAAAGGGGAGTTTTTAAGGGTAGAAAACTATTTATCTTGATTCCCGGCAAAACTAGAAGTCCTTGGAAAAAAGTTTAATTGGCAAAGTTGTAGGTAATAAAAAGATCTACAACTTTTCTATTTACACTTTTTTCACATAACCTCAAAATTTATGTGAAAAATTCAAATAACCAAGTTTTTGGTTTTTTATTTTTATCTTTTACAAAAGAATTTTTTTTTTCAAGAAATTTGGTGAAAACTTACCTTTTTATGTCCCAAACACTCTGTAATTTTTTTGTTTTAAAATATTTATTTTTTCACCTTATTTTGACTTAATATCGAAAAAGCAGTCTAATTTTCAATCGAAAATTCTCACGTCAAAATATCTGCTTTTTTAAAAAAATATACATTACTATGGTAAATGTTCTCAAAAAATGCCATGAAACGAAAAAAACTCCGAATTTTTTTTTTAAATCATGTACAGGGTGGCCAAATAAGAATGCGAGGTACTGTATCTTGGAAACCATCCATCGTAGAGGCTTAAGGAAAAAAAAGTCATTACTAAAACGACCAAGAGGAAAACCTGGAAAATATTTTCAAGTTTCTGAAATGGCTGCTAGGGGGCGTAACTGCGATCTTGAAGCTAAGAAAGTGATGTTTCTGCGAATTCCGCTATATTAACCTACCAAAAAATTACCTGATCTTTAAAGTAGAGGATAATCTGAACCTTTTTTGTTTAACAATTTTTGCTATATCTCTAAAAATAAAGTGGTGGGGGGTATTCAAAGGTTTCAGTACAAAACACCCTGTATACTAAAAACTTTTCTTTTTTAAATCGGTCCTTTTTAGGGCCACAACTTACATAATAAAAGGAATTAATAAGTTTAAAAAATAAAAATTTAAGGGATTTCCGTATAAAATTTTCTTTGGGCTCAATTTTAGGTTAGGAACAAGATATCGAGATGCGGTTTTCGGGAGCTTGTTTAGGCATCATTTAGCTACTTTTTCATGAAAAAGAAATCATACCAATGCGTTTAATTTTTTTGAGAAAATTAACCATTTCTGACGAGATGTCGAAAAAAGCCTTCTAGCGGCGACATCTGAAACTAACAAAACTTTAAATATTACAGCATTTGTAGCCCAAGAATAGCTCTTTTCAACTAGCCCAAGTTTGTTAAAATCGGCTCAGCCGTTTCGAATATACAGGGTGTTTTTTACTGAAACCTTTGAATACCCCCCCACCACTTTATTTTTAGAGATGCAGCAAAAATTGTCAAACAAAAAAGTTTCAGATTATCCTCTACTTTAAAGATCATGTATTTTTTTGTTAGGTTAATATAGCGGAATTCACAGAAACATAACTTTCTTAGATTCAAGATTGCAGTTACGCCCCCTAGCGGCCATTTTAGAAACTTGAAAATATTTTCCAGGTTTTTCTCTTGGCCGTTTTAGTTATAACTTTTTTTTCCGCAAGCCTCTACGATTGATAGTTTCCCAGATACAGTACCTCGCATTCTTATTTGGCCACCCTATACAATTTTGAACTATTTATGAAAATTTACACTTTAATTACTCGTTTATTATTATTACATTTATTCTTATTATATTTTTTTACGGCATCAAAAAGTAGAGATTTCAACGAACAAAAAGCCCACCGAGTTTTTTAAAAAAGCAAATATTTTGACGTGAGAATTTTCGATTGAAAATTATAGGGTGTTTTTTCGATATTAAGTCAAAATATGGTGAAAAAATAAATTTTTTAAATCCAAAAAATTACAGTGTGTTTGGGACATAAAAAAGTAAGTTTTCATCAAATTTCGTGAAAAAAAAAACTTTTTTGTAAAAGATAAAAATAAAAAACCAAAAAATTGGTTATTTGAATTTTTCACATAAATTTTGAGGTTATGTGAAAAAAGTGTAAATACAAAAGTTGTAGATCTTTTTATTACCTACAACTTTATATTCAACTTTTTTCCATAGGACTTTTAGTTTTGCCGGAAATCGAGATAAACAGTTTTCTCCCTTAAAAACTCCCCCCTTCCACTTCCCGACCTCAGATCGCCCGTAAATTATTTTTCCTTTCATTTTTGTTATATTCCCTTCCTTTTCCAATGGGTTTTTCAAAGGCTTCAGTCCTGGTCTAGTCTATTGGGATTGGGTTGAATATTTTAAAAATCTAACCAGTGAGTTCAAGACACGCAACTGCATGATAATGCCTGTAGATTCATTTATTGTATTTTTTTCCTAAAATGGCCTTGGGGATAGTTATTGTATATTGGAGGTCCCTTGGCATGGATATAAAATGTAAATGTTATTTAAAAAATAGTTGGATGAAAGAATATTTGGAAAACTCTAGTACTTTCCCCAATGCCCCACTATGTATTTTTGACACAAAGTTCGTTTACTCTATAAAGCAGGGGTTCTCAAACTTTTATAGACAGTGTACCCCTTTTTACTAATAAAATTTTTTGGGTACCCCTTCTCAGTTAGTAAACGAAAATATATAAAAAAATCTTAAAGACGTCATGTATAAATAAAAACAAAAAATATTGCTTGCATACATTTTTACTTAATCAAAAAATAACACACAAAATTTTAAAAACAAAAAGGGCTTACTTTCATAGAAATTAGTGAGAAGGGTGATCTTGTTTCTGTTTGCACAATTGATCAATATTGGGTTCTAAATTAGTTAAATACAATCTCAAATCATCTTCAACATTTAATTTGTGGAAAGTACACTCTTATACGGATCTTCAGTGCATTCAAGGGATGGCTCGTTTTAGTCTTTGGTTTCAGTAAAATTAGAAAAAGTTTTTCTCATTATCTTGCAAAAATATGTGTTTCAAAAGGCTAACAGTTGTTTTATTGTATTTCTTTTTCCCAGATCGTTGTATCAGTTTTCTTCTCTACATAAAAAATATCAGAAAGACTGCCCTGCATGGACAAATTCCAGATGTTGAGTTTTCAAAAATATCACTTAAACAGGACAACTTCAAAAGCCAATTAAATTTAGTAATTACTGAAGACAAATACGATTTGTGTTCAGTAAAAAAAATATGCAAGAAACGATTGACAATGTCAAAATTAACGGAAAAAATGTTTGGGCCATTTTTGAGAGAAAAGGTGAGTTTTTAAGGTGTAAATGGACCTAGAATCTACAAAAAAAATTCCAAAAAATTAAAATTTGGTTTAAGCAGAATGAATTTTGTATAAAAAACCAACGGCGGCTCCAAGGGGGGGACAGTAGGGGCGAATCCCCCCCCCAAGTCCGGCAATGAGGGCATATTTATTAACAAACCCAAAATATTAAACTTTTATATAACCCTAAAAGCCGACGACGTTGCCCTTCCCCCTCAAATATCTGGGCTGTAGCCGCCCTTGCAGAACATTGCAATAAATTAATAAAGAGAAGATTTGGTCTCGTTTTCTAGTTTATAATAATGAACGAAAAGTAATAGAACTGAAATTCTAATGACACAATTTGTCGTTTCCGGCACAGTTACTAACGTTTTTGCACAAAATGTTATTTACAAATGATGGAATGGTTTGCAACATTATTTCTGTAATTGTTCACCTAGACCTCCTAAAAGTATTTCAAACGTCCGTCGAAGAATATTTAGTTTAAATATTCTTATTCGTAATAATCAAAATTCACCTAATTTCAAAAAATCAGCAACAGTTTTATTTTTATTATTTAATTAATCCAATTTTAGGGAAGGCTCCCTAAAAATGTTTTATTCTTAATTTAGACAGTGTTACATTGAAATCCAGGTGCATAGAAATCAATCGAACATTTGGTTAGTGACTTTATCAGACATCTAAAGTGGCGATAAGTAGATTCGTTACAATAATAACAATGATAAATTCTCTATAATCGGGAAAAGTCTATTTGTGTGGCGTTTCAAGAACACTTATAATTTTTTTTTGTCATCCTGAGGGTCTGAAAGTTATTGTAGGAATCTTTTTTCTATATTTTAAATTTTGTGTCTACACTGAGAAATATATTGTTGTATAGGTAATAAAAATACACATCTGGTACGATGAGCTTACATAAATTGTTACAATAAACTATAAATATTTTTAGATGTGCTGCCATCTATAATTAGAAGAGAGTATTGACAATTACTAAAAGCAAAAAATTCCCGGTGTATTGGGGTTGCATACACAATTTGCATTGTGTGTTGCAAAGCTTTTATTTGACTGATTCTAGTCAAAATGTCACTCTCTTCTTTCGTATCCCTTTCAGAGATTAATTAATGGATTCGAAAAGCCTAACTGACGAAGCCGAAAGGCAGAAACCGGTCTTAGAATGTCGAATCTGATAAATTAAATTCCTTACTCGTTTTCTAACTTTGTATTAATCTCTGAAAGGGATACGAAAGAAGAGAGTGACATTTTGACTAGAATCAGTCAAATAAAAGCTTTGCAACATACAATGCAAATTGTGTATGCAACCTCAATACACCGGGAATTTTTTGCTTTCAGTAATTGTCAATACTCTCTTCTAATTATAGATGGCAACACATCTAAAAATTTTATCTTATAGCGGATATAGCTATTGACTTGTACGAGTTTGGAATTTTATTTATTGGATTCGAAAAGCCTAACTAACGAAGCCGAAAGGCAGAAACCGGTCTTAGGATGTCGAATCTGATAAATTCAATTCCTTACTCGTTTTTCAAACTATAAATAGTAACGGATCTAGAATGAAGTCTTGCGGGAACCATATATTTTAATTATATGAGACTTTTTACTAACAATTTGAAAAAATTAATAACTTAACATGTAATGAAGCAAATTTCAAAATTTTTGACCTTCAAATGAGCTATCACTCACCACCCCATAATGACGGTCTCTCGGTGTATGTAGTGAACAGTTACGTCGATGATCTTTGAGATATAGGATTATTACCTTGCCACGTGTTATATTTTTTTCTCGATATAGGAAACACAAAATTTAAAATCATTGAATACCGGTCTCGACAATTGCATTCAGACCCTCTAGAAAACGAAAAGAAATTACCATAACAGCTCTCGAAAACGCTATACAAATATACTTCCATTTTCCCAATTACTACAAATTTATCATTGTTAACATTGCGACAGATCTACTGATCTCCAATTTAGATGTCCGATAAAAGTGACTACATAATAACTTCGACTACCACCATAATCACCATATGTTATTCGAGTGCTCTCATGGGTTTTTAGAGAGGGTGTCGAGATCAATGCTTGAGAGTTTATTCGGAGGGGTGACTTACGGGGCATTATGAGGGTAGAGCACGCGTCGCAGGGCACTTGCCTAAGAAAGATATTTTGAAACGATTTGGAAGCTATTATGGGCTCGATTTCACGATATATGCGGGATTCCCACGTAGACGTATAGGTGGTATATTGGTGGGAAAGTTAAAAAAAAATACCTTATTAGTGGTTATTGTGGCTAATCATTTTTCGATAGGCCTTATCTTGAGACTAAGAGAACAATCGATTTAGATATTATACTATATACCCGTAAGAGGGTTGATATAAAATACTGGAAATAAAATTAAGCTATTTAGACCAGGGCCAAACCGATTTCAAATTCTTAGCAGTATGTGCATGGTCGGAAAATTTAGGGTAAATTATAAGAAAATTGAAAAAAATAAATTAGACAAATTAAAAGTTTCCCAAAGGGGGTGGGGGTAGCTAAATATACAACTTGAGGGTTGTATATTGGTTTTTTACGATTTGTGGCTGAAATATGTATCCTATCTAAAAAAGGTTGATGTAAAAGTTTTAGATAATTAAAAAATATAAATCTTTTGAATTGATTATTTTTCAACATAACGTCAAAATTATCGAGAAAAACGGTAAAAACCATTTTTTTCGTTTTTAATTTTTTCTTCATGAAACTCGGTGAAAACGTTCTTCTTTGTGTTTTAAATAAGATGTAATTTTTTCAAAACCAAAATATTTATTTTTCGATTTTATACGAATTTAATTTAAAAAAAAGCCTAATTTTCAATCGAAAAAGCTCGCTAACAAATTTTCAATTTTTTAACTTTATCAGTGATTATTTTCGTCGTTTAAACCTCGACTTTAAGATGGTATAAAAAAATATATTCTTCGTATTGAAAGATATTGTTAAAAATGCAGAAAACCAAAAACGAATTTTTTGATAATCGATTTTTCTAATAATCTAGACAATTTTTTATTGCAAATAAGCCTTGAAATTGATGAAAAAGGTTTATTTTCATGTAATATAATGTCATTTATATTCAATTAACTATTAATGGTTTTGAAATTACCGAAAACATTGTTTAAACAATAATCGAATTCCATAATAATTCACAATTGCTTTTATTTTTTTTGCTTTTAGAATTTTACTAGTAGAATGAAATGTGCAGTAAGTATCAAAAACTTTGTATTACCGTCAAACTTTTTCCGTTCTTCTCGAATATGCGACACAATTTTTAAACTTTGATATACAGGGTCTTGTTTAAGAGCAAAATTATTTCGATAATCAAAATTTAAATGAAAAAATAAACATACAAGGAAAAACTTTGATTGAAAATAAAATTTTCCGTTTATGCATTGAACAAAAACTATTGTAAACCTTCAAAAAATTTAAAAAAATCCAAATAAAACGGTAAAAACAGACATTTAAAAACAAGCCTAATGATAGAATGCGATTTGGCAACGTTGGATTATGATGACTAAATAGACATTTCACGAGGTCAAAGAGTGTACCAATGAAAAAATTAATTTTGAGTCACGTTGATTTGTTAACCAATAATATCCTTTCTTTCATGATGTCATTTAAACACTGACAAGCCTGCCAGACATGTGACAGTTTTGTTAAAAATAGGTTAGGTTATAAAATCGAGTAAACAAAAATTATATCATAATAAACTTAAATAAATATTTTTAATATTAAGCCATGCCGTTGACTGATTATATTTCTGCCCTTTCTGACAATCCATATTTTGGAGCCGGATTTGGACTTTTCGGTGTTGGTGCAGGTGCGGCATTGTTACGAAAAGGATTTCAAACTTCACTGATTTTATTTAGAAGACATTATATGATAACTCTGGAAGTTCCGTGTCGGGATAAATCGTATCAGTGGCTACTTCAGTGGATGACGACAAAGGGTGCGAAACAAACTCAACATTTAAGTGTAGAAACAAGTTTCGAACAGAAAGACAGTGGGCACGTCAAGACCAAATATGATTTTATTCCCAGTATAGGAACACATTTTTTTCGGTAGGGGTTGAGTTTAATTCATAATGGAAGGTATGCATATGCAGTAATGAGTTTTTGTAAAGTTGATTCATGCAGTTTTGAGTTTACTGTTTATTTTACTTGTCTGGGGCCCACACTACATTTCATTAATAAAAGTGACTAGAAGGTCTCCTAACAAGATGTATTTTTCTGTTTGCACATTAGTTGTTAAAATTGCAGATATGGTAGAAATTGGATAAAAGTTGAACGTACCAGAGAACAGCATACCTTAGATTTACATATGGGCACACCATGGGAAACAGTTCAACTGACGGCTTTTGGAAAAGACAAAGAAATGTTTTTTACAATATTAGAGGAAGGTAAGTCATGTATAATATTAAAAATATAAAAGAAAACAAAATCTGCAGTTAAAAAAAGATCATTATTTGAAAAGCTATTTGTTTGGTTATTATCCTTGCCTTGTTTAGGATTTTTTACTGGTTCCCATCCCCACTTTAGGAACAGCACTCTTAGTTAAAACTGTCAATAATGAGGGGAAAATCAATTTCCAATTAAACTAAAAATCAGAAAACGATTTTGCCTTCAGTGGGATTCAAATTAACCCTCAGGTCAATAAAGTTCACAATTTTACCACAGGTGTACAAATAAGTTTGGCGCCACCAGTAAGGTTGGACATCAATCAACAACATAACCTTAAAATATTAGTGATTTTTTATCAGTATAAAATATGTTTTTGTGTTCAAAAATGACGAGTTTTGAACCAAATAAGTGTTTTTTGCAGAAACTTTTGATTTGTTTCTTCAATTTGACGAAATCTGCAGCTGAGGCGTATCGATTGCTTGTAGAAGCTTGAGGTGAAGCCACCTTAAGTGAAAGAAGTTGTTGTGAGTGGTTTCAAAATTTATTTTCTTTACTTTATGCTTAAAAAAAGTAAATTTACTTCAGATTTTCATTCTGGTAATTCAGTTTTATTTTATTTGTAGCTAGACAGATGGCTTTAGAACAACACGAAGGAAAGACCATCATGTATACCGCGCTAGGTAGCGAATGGAGACCTTTGGGACATCCGAGAAGAAGGAGACCAATTTCTTCTGTAATTCTCGATACTGGGATAAGCGAAAGAATTCTAAAAGACTGCCGAGAGTTTACCTCAAATCCTTCATGGTACATAGACAGAGGGATTCCATATAGAAGAGGTATTTTTAAATAATTCATTAAATACGCATATTTTTTATTCTACTAAAATCTACATACGTCACCTTGACAGCCTATGTCTTTATTTATACTCCTCACTAATTGACATACGTTAGATGTCAGTACTGCTCACTAATTGATATACGTCAGATGTCAAAGTACTGCCCACTAGTTGACATGTCAGATGTCAAAGTACTGCCCACTAATTGACATATGTCAGATGTCAAAGTACTGCTCACAAATGTCAAAGTTATAACTCAGAAAATCTTCTGTAGGATATTTTTGTGAAGTAATCTTTGATTTACTTGTTTGAATAAGTTGCTTATTATCAACATAAATACATACTATAATATAAATTATTAACGCTGTTTATTTAGCCATCAGTTAAGTAAAATTTACTTTCTTAGCGTAAATATCGGAGCAAATTTTAGGTTATCTCCTGTCTGACTAATTTTAGGTTATCTCCTGTCTGTTAGGTTCTACTAAAATCTACATACGTCACCTTGACAGGATATGTCTTTATTTATACATCTCACTAATTGACATACGTCAGTTGTCAAAGTACTGCCGACTAATTGACATATGCCAGATGTCAAAGTACTGCTCACTAATTGACATATGTCAGATGTCAAAGTACTGCTCACTAATTGACATATGTCAGATGTCAAAGTACTGCTCACTAATTGACATATGTCAGATGTCAAAGTTATAACTCAGAAAATCTTCTGTAGGATATTTTTGTGAAGTAATCTTTGATTTACTTGCTTCAATAAGTTGCTTATTATCAACATAAACACATACTATTAGATAAATTATTAACGCTGTTTATTTAGCCATCAGTTAAGTAAAATTTACTTTCTTAGTGTAAATGTCGGAACAAATTATCTCCTGTCTGACTAATTTTAGGTTATCTCCTTTCTGACTAATTTTAGGTTATCTCCTGTCTGTTAGGTTCTACTAAAATCTACATACGTCACCTTGACAGCATCTGTCTTTATTTATACTCCTTACTAATTGACATACGTCAGATGTCAAAGTACTGCCCACTAATTGACATATGTCAGATGTCAAAGTACTGATCACTAATTGACATATGTCAGATGTCAAAGTACTGCTCACTAATTGACATATGTCAGATGTCAAAGTACTGCGCACTAATTGACATATGTCAGATGTCAAAGTTATAACTCAGAAAATCTTCTGTAGGATATTTTTGTGAAGTAATCTTTGATTTACTTGCTTCAATAAGTTGCTTATTATCAACATAAACACATACTATTAGATAAATTATTAACGCTGTTTATTTAGCCATCAGTTAAGTAAAATTTACTTTCTTAGTGTAAATGTCGGAACAAATTATCTCCTGTCTGACTAATTTTAGGTTATCTCCTTTCTGACTAATTTTAGGTTATCTCCTGTCTGTTAGGTTCTACTAAAATCTACATACGTCACCTTGACAGCATCTGTCTTTATTTATACTCCTTACTAATTGACATACGTCAGATGTCAAAGTACTGCCCACTAATTGACATATGTCAGATGTCAAAGTACTGATCACTAATTGAAATATGTCAGATGTCAAAGTTATAACTCAGAAAATCTTCTTTAGGATATTTTTGTGATGTAATCTTTGATTTACTTGTTTCAATAAGTTGCTTATTATCAACTTAAACACATACTATAATATAAATTATTAACATTGTTTGTTTAGCCATAAGTTAAGTAAAATTTACCTTCTTAGCGTAAATGTCGGAGCAAATGGTTTTAGAGTGAAACATTGGATTAGCATTAAACTATTTTTAGGTTTCTCTCCTCATCTCCTTTCTGACTATTTTTAGTTTATCTCCTGTCTGACTAATTCTAGGTTATGTCCTGTCTGATTAATTTTAGGTTATCTCCTGTCTGGCTAATTTTAGGTTATCTCCTGTCTGACTAATTTTAGGTTATCTCCTGCCTGACTAACTTTAGGTTATCTCCTGTCTGACTATTTCTAGGTTATCTCTATGATTATTTTTAGGTTATCTCCTTTACGGACCTCCCGGCTGCGGTAAATCCTCCTACATAACAGCTCTGGCAGGCGAATTAGGATATTCGATATGCATATTAAACCTTTCGGAAAGAAGTCTCTCTGACGATAGGCTCAACCATTTATTGAGCGTCGCTCCACAACAGAGTATCATTTTATTGGAAGACATCGACGCGGCTTTTGTATCCAGAGAGGAAACGCTGCAGCAAAAGGCGGCCTACGAGGGTTTGAATAGGATCACTTTTAGCGGATTGTTAAATTGTTTAGACGGAGTTGCTAGCACAGAAGCGAGAATAGTTTTTATGACGACGAATTACATCCAAAGGTAAACATTAAATAATTAAATAATATAGTCCAAAGTTAGTTTTAGCATGAATGATTTTTAAATATTTCGCGCTTATTTATCTCAAATCGCTTATTTATACCGAGACGGATTTATGCTACAACAGGTAAGCGTGTTTGAGACTCGTTGACTTGGATTTCTTTCCTGATTGTTTAATGCCAGCCCTTTTGGTAGCGTTCCATTCATTCTACTACACTTTGTACAGTTTTGGGGGGAAAATTGTTGTATTTTTCATCATATTTATTATTTTAAAGGTTGGACCCCGCTCTTATCAGGCCGGGAAGGGTGGACACTCAGGAATATATCGGATGGTGTTCGCAGTGGCAAATCGAACAAATGTACTTAAGATTTTACGACGGCGAAAACGCTGCAACGCATTCTAAATTATTTTCGGAAAAAGTGGCACAACTTAAAACCGATGTGAGCCCAGCGCAAATTCAGGGTTATTTTATGCTTCACAAGCATTCGAATTTTAAAGAAGTCATGGATAATTGCCAACAACTATACCAGCCGAGGAAAAAATAAAAGTTTAAGAATTGTTTATAGTTTTATTAAATTATTTTATCCCAATCAATCTGTTATAATTTACTGTGAAATTTACATAAAAAAAAAGAAAAAATCTGTTCACATATCAGGGGGTTGAGATATGCTGTTGCATTTATTTCCCAAGACGCCCGTTGTCTGAACAACACTGCTTTTTTAAATAAATGTCTAATTTATTCAGTGGACTGTATTTTATTCTTTTTTGCTGCACTAAGGAGCACTGAAAACTAAAATAGCAATAAACAACCTCTTGGACCTAGAATGGTGCCAAACGGAGATGCTTCACCATAGAAGTCGTCTATAATTTGTCAGAGCGAAATATTCACGAGGTTTTTGGTATCCCAGAGTGGTCATGTTGAAGTTTCGATGCGCACTAATTAAATTTGCCTTCTCGGCTTATGAAGTACGTGCAGGAATTTAGAAACATAATGGCTGTAGTTAGTCATCCGGTGTCTTTTGTCTTTATTTCCGTTTCACTCTTACGCGTTGAAAACACACAAATTGAATTTGATTTCATCGTAGTTAAATGTTTTAAAATATTTGGATGTTCGCAATCGCGCCGTGTTGCCGGTTTGATACGAGATGATTTAAAATGTTTGGTCGTTGGCGCTCGCGCCGTGTTGCCGGTTTGATACGAATGAATGTCTTGAATTTTATGTTTAATTTTTACGATTGAAAATTAAACAAAATCTAAGAAAGATAACGTCAAAATAGTCACGAATTTCAGTGGCGAACATAACCTAAAAAATTCGCGAAGTTGAAAAAAACGGTTATTTGTAAATAAAAAAGAAACTTCTCGTTGAATCGAAAATTAGTAAATGAGGAAGTTGTAGAATGTAGATAATAAAAAGATCTTTCGATTGACCGTTACTTATCGAGATATATAAAAAAACGACCAAAATCGTAATTTTTTAATTTTGCAATAACTTTTTCAATTTTTCATATAATGTCTTGATATTTACATTAAATATAGCTCTTGGCATCCCAAAAACATACATTTTTGAAAAATTGCAAAATATTTTTTGTTTTTTGAGTTATATCGATTTTTCGAAAAAAATACGTTTTCGAAAATTGTTCACTCTTGCTCGTGGAGTGGTTGTAGAAAAACGTTCAGGGGCGCATTTTGTTCGTAAAGAGCTGTACTTTCATGCTATAAAAAATTCGTAACGATTTTATACATTTTAAGTACCTAAAAATGGCGTTGAAAAAAATTTTTTAGGTTAATTTTTCTCAAATATCTTTTTCAATTTTCGTCTTACGATAATTTCGTGGCCAGAACTCCATTGCTAACATTTTTTCACGAATTCAAAAAAAATGTGCTACGATCACTTGACGCAGAGATATTTTTTTTTCAAAAAATTCCTGAGGACGCAACTTACATAGTACAGCGTTTGGGGAAATTACATTTGAATATATATTTTCGATGGAGGCTGACGATAGACTGTTTTGTTTTTTATATTCTTCCCGTCTCACAGGCAGGATGAAAATCTTCTAGAACGTTTTGAAATTAGAAAGCGCGATAATTGGTTGATTTCCTTATATTACGTATTTTGACCTTGTCTGCACCGCACTGAGCTTGGCCCAGGTGTTATCTCTATTCCGTTATTATATGAAATTGTCTTTTTAATTGAGTTGCTATGCAAATTTTCCGGATTATAACTGCGTTTGAAATTGCAGTGCCGGCGATCTACGAGTTTAATTCTCAAAATTTAATCTTGTCACATGCGACGTATTAGTAGATCAACTTATATTGGGAAAATATGTTAGAGAGAGAGAGAGAAAGAGATGATATTTGAAGTATCTCTCCGGTGCAAAAGTTCTCAAAGAAAAATTTGGGAGGGGTCTAAGAGTTGTATACTTCTATTTTTTAGAAGACGATTTTTCAGAACTCTTTTTTTGCTTTTTTTCTTTTTTTTTCCTGAATTTGCCGTATCCTTTTCTAACCATCGTACCTCTCCACCAAGCTTGAATTTTCGTCGCAGCTTTGTTATTTTTTTCTTTCTCTAATCTGATTTTCTCCTGTTCGATTTTGTATTCGTTCCACTCGTGCATTTCTCGTTGACGTTTTTCATACTAAAAAAAAATCTTGTGATAAATTTTGAAGCACTTTCGGTCCCTGTAAATAACAGGACTTTCGCAATTTATTGTTTAAAGGGGTGTTAAATAAATTCTCGCTAATTTTTCGTTAAAATCAATTATTTATTTAAAAAATAGTAAAAAATATGGCACTGCTTTCCCACCCTTTTCTTCTTTGCATAGTGCTGCCTCGTCGTTTCAGAAATTTAAAGCTGTTGAGAATCATTCCATCGCCAAGTGTTCCCAGTGGCGCCCATATAAATACAATTTTATGTTAGAAAATCCTCATAAAATAGAAGTGAAATTTGCTTTTCACAAGAGCTCCTGATTCCTCTTAAATGACATATACAAACCCTCAAGCTTGCTTATAAATGCGTTAGCAGTAAAGTTTAAACTACACGCATGCCGTTCCAGTAACGCCATCTGTTGGAAAATAGCGAGAACTTATTCAGCGTCGCAATAATCAATAATGCATTTAAAATTCTGTAAAGTTACCAGCTCCTTCATATTAGAGATTTCTTGTAATTGTTTGTTATGCTTTTCTAACAAAGCGTTATGTCGATGAATCATTGTTTCCAACGTTTCAGAATATTTATTTTTCCACTCTTCGATTTGTTCTTCAAGTTCCTATAACAAAAAATATACGGGATGGCTCATTAACCCTGTTAAAACTTTAGCATCTTGGAGATTTTACTCACTATTTCTAATTTCTAATTTTATTAACAAATTTCTAGTTTCCCATATCTACTTTATAATAATAATTCTTAAACAAATATTCTGCAAGATTTGATTTCCTTAATCTATGATGAATACCCCATATGTTCCTTAAATCATGTTTTAATTGGTCGCGCAGTTTGTCCTATATATTTACATTTTACTAATTTCATAAATAACGAATTGTTTGGGTACCCTTGTACGGAAATTTAAGTAAAAAGTACTTACTTCTGTAAATTCAGTTATAGCCTTGGTAAAATCTTCATGAACACGATTTTCCGTGTCAATTTTCGAACTGGTCGTATTTATTTTCTCGAGCGTTTTTTCGTACATTTCCGAAAAAGTTGTATTTTTCATTTCGAGCTTCGAATTTTGCCATGACTTGATGTAAACCAGCTTAATTTTACTTTCAATTTGAAAATTCTGAAAATATGACAACTCTGAATTTATATTTGTAGCAAAAAACCAAAGAAAGTTTATAAACTATTACTAAACCAGACACTGAAAATAATTACATTAAAATCACACAAATAGTCAAGAAATAAAAAAATTACACAGCAAACAGCAATCCAGAATTTCAAATTCGACAATAACAAATAAGTAAACAACACTTCCTAGTATAGAAACCTTTAAAACGCAAAGCACCTTTTTAAAAATCATATTTTAATGTATGCCCTTAAGTTTTTGAGAATGCTGAATTTAAATATGATGTCAAATATAGACAGTTGACAGCTGTCAAATGCTTTTTAGTAATCAAAAATCTTATATTAAAGAATATAATCATATGTTTTTGAGGACGATGTCAAATAGTTGTCAAATGCTCTTAAAATAAAGAAATCTTACATTAAGGAAAATAAACTTATGATTTTGAGGACGCTTAATTCAAATCGATTTGACAACAAACGATACAATTAACAGTCGCTGTTTTGTAAAGAGTAGTTAAAAACTAGTTTACATCTGTATCTACTGTTAATTGTATCGATTTGACAACAGATTCGAATTAAGCGTCCTCAAAATCATAAGTTTCTTTTCCTTAATGTAAGATTTCTTTATTTTAAGAGCATTTGACAACTATTTGACAGCTGTGAATTGTCAATATTATTGATTTGACATTACATTTGAATTCAGCGTCCTCAAAAACATATGATTATATTCTTTAATATAAGATTTCTTATTACTAAAAAGCATTTGACAGCTGTCAACTGTCAATATTATCGATTTGACATCACATTTGAATTCAGCATCCTCAAAAACATAAAGTTCTTATTCCTTAGTGTAAGATTTATTTTTTTAAAGAGCATTTGACAGCTGCCAACTGTCAATATTATCGATTTGACATCACATTTGAATTCAGCGTCCTCAAGAACATATGATACATTCTTTAATATAAGTTTTCTTTTTTCTTTAAAGCATTTGACAGCTATTTGACAGCTGTCCGAAAAATTTTCAACAAAAAATATTCGACAGTAATATGACAAGACCTCGTTTATGAGCGAATAATTTTTTTCAATTTTTCCAAAAATAGTTTTGTTTGAAAACTTAACGAGTTTAATTCGGAGATTGATGTTCTGAATAAAACCCGAGAGCTTTAAAAAATTATTCGCTCATAAACGATGGTCGAGTTATATTTGATCAGATTATTTCTCAAATAGTTTAATAAGCCAAAAATAAATATTTCAACTCATGTATTTTTATTTATTGCCGACCGTAAAATAAGCGGTGCATGTATGATGTGTTGCCTATATTTTAGGAGCTGTTAAGGAGGACGATGTAGTTTATTCGAAAAGGTAGGAAGGTGAGTTTATCAGCGAATAAATTTTGACAGATGCGGGAAATAATCACAAAAAACAACATTCCTGAATTTTTTCAGAATTTTTGGTCAATCAATTTTCGAAAAAACTACTTTTTTGAGGGTAAAATACTGCAGCCACGAAACACTTACGTCTGTTGTATCCTTAATTCGGCCAGTTTCTTCCATGCAATGTAAAATTCTATTTACGTAATTCTCTTTTTCATTATCGAGAGTTAATCGCAGTTCTTCTACTTCATACTCTCTTTTCGAAGCTTCTTTTAAAAGATCTTTCTCATCGCCATCCATTCGTTTAAGAATGTTTACGTTATTTAAAAATTTCGTGTAAGTTCCTTCATTTTTCATTTCGTCCAGTAAATTTTCAAATAACGACAGAATAAAACTACAAGTTTTTGGAACGATTTCTCCGTAATTTTCATCTTGAATAGTCGTATCATTAAATCGCTCTTCCAGTGACTGGTAATTAAAATTTTCAATGTTAACTTCAGGCCATTTGTGGATCGTTTTTAAAATTAGCAGTTGATCTGTTAATTCGTGTATAACGCAAATAAGTATTTCTAAAGACAATTCTTTTGGCAAATAATCTCCAATATCTTTAAAATTTTCTTCGTTTAATATGTTTTCAATATCTTCAAAAGCTTCTTCATCCATTATTACTTCACTTTTACTTTGAGCGGTTGTTTAAATGCGAGTTTGATCGATACTTTCCCTATACGTCGAGATTTGTTTGATATACGAGGGGGTATTGATAAATTATTATCGATTTTTACTTTATACACAAGTGTCTTTGCTCGACCTACTTCTTCACAAATTGCCATCTGAATGGCAATAACGATAACAGTTAATTTCATAAAGGTAATTGAAATTTGTTCCAGTTTGTAGTATTTATATTTCTCAACAGCTATGTGATGTGAAGGCACCTTAATTTGTATTATATTTAGTTGGCAACAATGTACGACAACGATACTGGACACTGTCACTTGTCAACATGTCAACGGCGTCTCCTTCTTCGTCACCGGCCTGTACAACATGTCTTTGAAATCTGCAGACATCCATCATCATCATCAACCAGCCCTCTGTGTTTACTGTTGAACATAGGCCTCCCTAATCATTCTCTATTCCAATCGATCATGTGCTGTTTGTATCCAGTTGTTGCGGGCCAGCCCAGTTCCACTTATGTTTCAACAGTTTCAACGACATCGCTGACGCCGGTTCTTCCGCGCAAATTCTCATTTCTTATGTGGTCCCTCAAGGTCACACCAAGCATGGATCTCCCCATCTTCCTCTGTGTAACTCTAAGTTTCTTAGCTGTTGATGTTAGGGTTTCTGAGCCATATGTCATCACTGGCAGCACGCACTGGTCGAAAACCCTTCTTTTTAGATTGACGGGAATGTCAACCGAACAAAATTTGTTAAATTAAGTCAAGTGATGCGCCCATGGCAACGGTTCGACGCATAATGCCTAAAAATTCGCATCCCCGTTTATGTATTTCGTTGCAAGACGTGTGGGAGTGTGAAACAATGATGGCTATCGGCGTATTTCCGGTACATCTACCTCTATTTCCGTCTTACTTCCTCACATTCGGAACACAAAATTGAAATTTATTTATCGTGTCTAAAAAGTTTTTAAACGTCCGGACGCCTACGTGTCTCGCAACTTTGCCGGTTTGTGGTCGTAAGGTCCGATATGATCTACGTGACTCGCAGCGTTGCCGGTTTGATACGATTGAACATTTTGAATGTTATGTTTAATTTTATGATTGAAAATTAAACACAGAGGTTTTCCAGATCGAGTTTATTATCACGCTTAATGAAACACTCGTTACTTTTTATTTATTTTTTTATTATAATTAATGCATATCGATATAAGAAGCAAAATCATTTTTATCCTTGAATAATTTTATCGATACTTTCGTTGACAACTTCAAGAATGTCTCTCAAATTGTCTCTAATAAATTTGGCAATAACATTCGTTATCACTTGACCCATGAAAGTAGTAACCACTTTCGTCATGCCGTTGGTTAACCAATCAATAACTTTGTTTCCTGTGAATTTGACTGAAACCGTTCTAAAAATAAAAACAAAATAAGAAAAAATCAACTTCATACTTCATAGTGGAGTGCCGTTAGTCGTAGAAAGTGAAAAAGCTCGAACGAGAATGGCATTTTGATGTGGTTTTTGCATTGTATTTCTAAAATCTAATATTAAAATGTCTATATATTAGAATTTGCCGATCTTTGCATCAAGAAGTGAGGGAAAGAAAAAAATAATAATTTAAGAAGCAGAGACCCCCGCCCCTCACCTGGATCCACCACTGATTCGAAGTATAGATCTAACGGCACTCTATTATTAAGGATAATTTTTTTTTGCTGTGACTGAATTTAGGTGGTCTGGCATGAAAATTTTTGGAAAAAATCTTCATTTTCGGGCTCTTGTATGTCTTGACAATTCCCCTGTAGAATATTTTTTTGAAATTCCTGATAGAATGGTGTTCTCAGAAACCAGGAAGCCTGATGAATAAAAAATTAATTCCCTGCGTTTCCTCTATGTCTTTTTATCCTTATTCAAAACCGTGTCGATTTTCCGGAAAATTCATGCGAGTACCCTTTTAAACAATAATAATGGACCGTAATAGTCGTGACGTCATAACGAAGTTGGTAACATGTAAATGGTTCTACACAAAACAAAGTTACCATGGCAACGATGTCACTTATCTGTCATGATTGACAACTATGACACCGTTGCTATGGTTACTACACATTTAAATTTAGACAACCTGACAACTATGACAGCGTTGCTATGGTTACTCTGTTATGTGTAGAACCAGTGACGACACACTATCACGGTCCAGTATCGTTTTATTGTAGCCATTTAACTTACCCAGAATGTTGCATAGTGTAATGGTCAAGGAAGACGTGATAAGTGTTGAAGTCAAAACTTAAATCAGTCTGGACTTGGATATCTTTAACAGATCCATGCATTCCTCCATGGATTTTAACGAAAACTACTTTTGTATGATAATCATAGGAAAACTAAAAGAAATATTGATAACTTATACGTTTTTCTTTCAATGTTTTTTATATAATTTTGTATTTTAATATTTGTTATTTTATTTGTATATATCGGAGAACCTAAGCGACCAATACAAGCTAGATTTATGGAGCATATAAATAAAATTAGGGAATTAAAGTCTAGAAATAGGTAAAAAATAGTGATATAATAAATAATGACGAAATATCGATCTACAACAATAATTTTTAATTAATATAACTTGCCTTAACGTCATCAAATTTCATTGGGCATGTAAGTAGAACTTTCCTATTTGTTGGGGAGTAAGTAACGATGATATTGTCCCTTCTACCAATGGTATTAAGGTCTTGTAAATGTCCATTGGTTAAATCGACTTTAACCTTTGATTTTACCTGTAAATAAGTAAAAATATACTAGTTATTCGAACCGAACTAAATAAGCATAACTTTCTTAAGATCTATTCCTGGAAATCCAGGGCCAGTATGGTCCAAAGAACTTCCAGAAGTGCCGGAATATCCCACGCTCAACTTAAAACGTAGAAGAGGAAAATATATTGTCACGAATTCCAAATATATATAAAATATTAATTTCCGAAAAAACGTTTAGGAATTTTATTTATCAAAATTATTTTAGTTTAAATTTATTATTATTTACTCAATAG
This sequence comes from Crepidodera aurea, assembly GCA_949320105.2. NCBI lineage: Eukaryota > Metazoa > Arthropoda > Insecta > Coleoptera > Chrysomelidae > Crepidodera > Crepidodera aurea. The sequence continues at coordinate 14,527,958 of OX439480.2, forward strand.
AGAACAAAAAATATAAACATCTAATTAAACCAGGCCGTTGCAAACTTACGCTGATGTGCAAAAACCCGAAAATCGATGTTAGATTGCCTAAAATGTAGGGCAATCTATCGAAATTACGGATTCTGTCATGTCAGCGATTTTTGCCTAAAAACTATTCGCGACGGGGAAAATTAGGCAGTCGGGTAGAAGTTTTTTTTGTAGCAACAAAGGCGCTGCTTTAAATCTGTTAAATTGGGGCTACTATATGTCACGATCTCAGCACGTGTCTTGTATTTAAGTTGGATATAGTATAGAGTGCTAAAAGATATTGATTGGTGCTCCAACAGCATGCCACTGGCTGGAGCGTGTTTGGTTACTTCTCGTATAAGTCTAAAAAGGTCTGAAAGATTTTAAAATAATTGTGGAAACAAGAAAAAAATAATAAATAAATAATATATACAGGTTAAGTAGTGATTTGAAGATGATATATTTCACCATGTATTTAAATCAAAATTAATATAACGTATACGTACTTCAAAAAAATCATATCGTATCAGTTTTATCGAGAAAAGATCAGTTATCAATATTATATATTTTCAAAACAAATGTAAAAAATAATATAGACAACTCTTAGAAAATCGTATCAAAAGGTATTATAGCCACGACAGAGGAAGTTGTTGCTCTAGTCTGAAGATGGTTTTATATCTTCGGAAAAGCTGAAACATCTCGAAATAAATGACTATATGTACACATAAAACATTCAATAAACAAAGATGAATTAATTGAATGTACTATTCCAGACCTGATGATGGCTATAAGTCGAAACAAGTTGTCTTACTTGCCACCCGAATTTTAAACAATTATATTGAGTTTTTCTTCACATAATATGAAAGTATCACTATTGAAAAAACGTTTAACATCGTTAATAACCATCACTGATTATAAAACAACAGTACCCCCTCCTAAATTTTTATTTATTGATACAGGGTGCGGCAATTTTCTGACATATCGGAGGATTACATCGTTGTGGTAAGAGATAAAACTTTCAAATTTTGTGTCAGCTAGTACAGTTACAGGGTGTTCCAAAAACTCGTGGCAGCACAAACTTATATTTTTTTTAAATGAAACATACTATATTTTGTTCAAAAATCGAAAAGATCTTACCGAGAGCGTTAAAAAATAGCATGTTTTTGTTTTTGGAACACCCTGTATAATCGAAAGTGTTTGCAAAATGTGCACTCAGTAACTGTACTAGCTAACACAAAATTTGAAAGTTTTATCTCTTACCACAAGTTATTAACAATAAATTTACCTTTAAAGTTGCATCAGGTATGGACATATCGTTGAGGTTGTTGTTATTTATGAAGTTCCTTATATTGGCGAATATTTGGTCTGCATACTCATTTATAATTACAGAAATATCTTCGGCACTACAAAATTGAATCACTATATTGGTATTTTCTTTAAAAAATTATTTACTCCATATAATGAAGAATATCACTGGGTCTGTTAAATGACTTGAAACTTCATAACCGTGTAGCCTAAATGTTTAGAAATATGCCTGTTTTTGTTTCATTTAAATCAAGCAAGTAGTGTAAAAGTTTCGACATTTTTAGTTCAAATATTTCGTAAGCGCCATTCTCGCGTGACGTCATTGTACAACGCAACGTTTTCACCATACACTCATTCATTGCTTTTGCTGTGGGATGTTCTCTATGTTTTACCACAATAAAGTTTTTAACTTAAGTTTTTATGTGAATCAGTATTACATTAGTGTTATAAGTGTTGTGTTATAAGTGTTATAAGTATAATATTAGATATAGATGACGGTTTTGAAAAAGGACGATCTGATAACTTGCCCACTATTTTTCAAATAACTCCGATTTCTTGGCAGCCGAGATGCGAGGAGTGAAAATTCAAAAGTAAGTATTACATTTTACTTTTTATCTCTCTCATATAAATTTCAGCTCTCTTCATGATTTGCATCCATTTCTTTCGACTTTTAGGTTCGAAAGGAACCTTAAAAAACAACTTTTCGGGTGAATTAGTAGTTCTATTTAAACATTTTGGCACAACACACGATTTTCTAGTTTCTGGATTCGACATTTTTATCAATTTTCGACGCAAACTTCATGCACACAGGTCGGAAGCAGAGTACGCACTGACCGACCGTTGTACAGTGACGTCACAGGGGCGATGACTCCGCTAGCTAAAAAATTAAATATCTCGGAAACTATAAGACGTATCAAAAAAAAATTTTTACGGAATTTTTTTATTTTTAATAGAGTGTATTGTAAGCTAAAAATCAAAAGTTGCTGATATTCTTCATTATCATTAACACACTAATTTTTACCTCATTTTTCAAATGTTTACATGAAATTCATGAGGTATGTTGTAAGTACTCAAGGCTGCTTCTATTTTTATGTTTAAAATAGTAGATTTTACCAAAAGATCCCTGAATACTTGTTTTAAAGGGTAAATTAAAGGGTAAATTTGAAGTTCATTTGAAGGACATTTGAACTAATTTTTTATATACGCACCCAAGTTCAGGATCAGCTTCAAATTTTTCGGCGAGTTTTTCTACAAGTTCTGTTGGCAATACTCCAATATCAATATTACTCAATGGTTTCTGTGCTTCTTTCTCACTTGGGAATGCACTAGTAAAAGAGAGTAAATAAATAATTCCGAAAATAAAAATTTTCATTTTTGAATAGACACACGATACAAAAATTTTACTCAAATATGATTAAAATTAAATTTTTGTACTCTTTCCTTGGTTATATATTATATATTGAGTGTATTTAATGTAAATTTATTGCTGTAGGACATACTTAAGATATTATCGAGTGGGAGTTAATTTTTTATCAGCATTCAGCAAAATATGTTGTTGAGAAAAATCATCATGGTCAATAGATAGATATCTGATCGAAAATTTACATATTGGTAGTTAAAAAAATGACTAGTGAGAAGTACTCAAGTCTTTTGGGGAAAAGATATTTTTCTTTATTTGACATAAATCATTGATCTTAACAACTGATAGCGCAAAGGTTTTAAAAATGTGGATATTTCAAAAGAATTCTTAGGAGCACCGCTTCATTGGAACAATTCTGTTTCTTCTACTGCTGTTTCCACAGAAAACCTAGATCCACAGGAAACCTAAGAGATAAAAAAATGATTTATGAGTCGAAATTTCTTAGCCAGTCGAATGCTTCTCCAAGCGACGAGAAAGTACAACATGGATTAAGAACCAACCAGACACTGGTTTATCTTTAAATTTAAACAAATAATTACACTAAAATCACACAAATAGTCAAGAAATAAAACAACAAACAGCAATCCAGAATTTCACATTCGACAATAACAAATAAGTAATCAACACTTCCTATGACAGACTTACGTCGATCTGGTGACTGGTGTAAGCACGTGCTAAGAGAATTTAACCCAGAAATGACAACATCGACGAAATTAATCGCATGAGATAGCCACGCCATTGGTTAGATTTACTCGGGAGATTTAATACTAATTATTCTTTAATTAATATGTAATTATATCTTGAGATATTTTTACCTAGAAACACTAAATCCCCTTCTTTATCGTTTCTGCATAAATTCGTTTAGAATTTCCGACCTAGTGGTAAGCCTCATTGAAGTTATTTATTATTGTTGGATCTTAAAAAAATATATATTATTATTTATTCTGCCCCGTAACTTTATTTAAATAGCCTACATTGTATACAGGGTGACCCAGAGTTAAACGTGAAACGTTCAGGATCGGGGTTTCAGGAAAAAATAAGATTTTTATTTCCGAGTTTTTAATTTTTTTCTCAATAACTAAGCTAGATACGAATAAAATTGAAGAAGCAAAAAATTTGTGTGTTCAACTGTTTAATCCAAGAAAAGTAACGAACATACAAAAAAACAGTGGCGTACAATGATTTGTCCCAATATCAATTAAATTACCTAGTGGAACGTCACTGGAATTAATAATTTAATTCTAATAATATTTAAATTATTGCCGCAAGTAAGCGTGCCAGGTTTTATCAAAATAAACCAAATTGTTTTTTGAGCAATTCATAAAAAACTCTTTTGTTCTAAATTCAAAACAAGTTAGGACCCAGGATTATGGGAATAAAAATCTTATTTTTCTTGAAAAACCGATCCTGAACGTTTGACGGTTTAACCCTGAGTCACCCTGTATATTTACCCCATCCGTGCCTAAAAAAGTATTTATAGTAAATATTATCTACGAGAAATGGTAGGCCCTCTCCGAAAAAAATTCCTGGCTACGCCACTGGCCACAACCTATTTGGTTTACAATTATTCTAAATGTCGCTATATAGGTATTCTATCGTAAACAGTTTAAAACAGCTTGGTAATGAATCCCGTCATTTTCTAACATGGGTTAGAGACTCCATGTTGAGCTGTCAACTTTCCACTGATGATGCACAATGAAGCCGAAACAGGTCTAAAATGACAAGCTCTTTAAATAGTGCAAATCCTTGCGATATAATTCGCGATATAATTCGAAAGTAATTAATCATATCCCAAGCAACTTCGACTTGACAGTAAACTTTCAATCGTTCCAACTTTTTGCCTTTCAGTATCTCAGGTTAGAGAAAAAGCTAGGAAAATGGAAGAAATAATATGCAAGGGAAGCCGAGATACCATGAGCATTGTGATAATTACTCCAGAAGCTGCGTTGGCAGAAAAGATTCAAGCAATTTATTTTGGCCAATTTTTTATGATTTTTCTCCACCACTATAAATAAAACGCTATGCTCTTTATTTATTTTTTATTATTAACAAAATGGTTATTCTTTTTAATTAAATTTTTGACCAATATTTGACCAATTTAAAAATTTAAAAGTAACACCAAAACAAAACAACAACAACAACAACAAGACAAGATAACCATTCAATCATGAGACGTCAAAATAAATGATAATGATAGGCATCCATGTTTGATCACATGACCCAAGGAATAGGAAGTAACCTCTAAATATTTGTGAACCAGATAAAAGTTGTGAGGTGAATTTTTCGTCCTTTATTGGGAGGTGGTGAAAACCTTCCTTAGCCTTGGATAATTTTGTCGATAGCCTCGTTGACTACTTCAATAATGTCTCTCAAATTTTCTCTAATAAATTTGGCAAGAACATTCATAATAACTTGACCCATAAAAGTAGTAATCACTGAACTCATGGCATTGGTTAACCAATCAATAGCCTTGTTTCCTGTGAATTTGACCGAAACTTTTCTAAAAACAAAAAAACATTAAAAAAATACCAAATTTATACTTAAAGATACACCTTGTTTCTAGCTACAGATATTTTGGATAGTTTTTTATTTATTGTAGCCATTTAGCTTACCCAGAATGTTGCATAGTGTAATGGTCAAGAGAGGCGTGATGAGTGATGAAGTCAAAACTTAAATCAGCCTGGACTTGAATATTTTTAACAGATCCATGTACACCTCCATGCATTTTAATGAAAAGAACTTTTGTACGGTAATCGTAAGAAAACTAAAAAGAAATATATGTGTTTATATAATCTTGTATTTTAATGTTTGTATATATAGGAGAAACTAAATTACCAATACAAGCTAGATTTAAGGAGCATTTGACGCATTTAAGAAGTTAGAGGCTTACCAAGACAAAAGATCGCTCCTGAATAGTAATTTATGGGATGTTTTTTTGAAAAAAATATTAATATAAACTTGCCTTAACGTCTTCAAACATTATTGGGCATGCAATTAGAATTTTTTTATCAGTGGAAGAGTATGTAACGACGATATCGTCCCTTCTGCCAATGGTATTAAGGTCTTCTAAATGTCCATTGGTTAAATTAATTTTACCAGACGGTTTTAGCTGTAAATAAGTAATAATATATAGTCAATACAAAAGTTTTTTCGACAGGATGCATATGCAAATTCGTAATTACTCACAATTATTTTATAAGTTTTAGATAACTGAGCATGGGATTTACTTTTCTGGATCGTGGGTCAGTTTTTCAAGAATCAAACATTTTTAGGTTATATTAGTGGATATGGGCGCCAGTAAATTCTCTTTGAGTATATTGAATATTAAATTTGAAAAATAAATTTACAGTCAAGAGAATTTACAGAAACTGACTGTAGGAAATGACATAACCAAAGAGAATTTATTTTAAGCAGTTGTAGTTAGTAAAAATAAAAATCTTTAGTTAAATAACTAGAGCATATTATTTAAATTTAAATGTCACAAATTGGAAGGTCACAATCAAAAACAGTTTATTAACAAATTAAATTAATCAATAGCGCTGGTATATACACAAATAGTGCGCATTCACATTATAACCTTGTTATTATTTTACTATCTACACTTATCTGGGATTTCGGTGAATCTCCATCCGCGATGTATTTCATTTATCAGGTAAAAAATTCGTTTTTGAACGCATGCGTAGTAAGTAGTTGTTACAATAAACTTGTTACAGGAAATCCAATGACAGTAACCATTTATATGAACAGTCTAGAAATTCGACACCATGGAGAAATTCGAGAAATTAGATAATCTCGATAAACTCTCGAATAAATAATCCAACAAGGAAAGAAAGAAAGAAAGAAAGAAAGAAACTGACAAACAAACTGTAGAATATTCCACTCTAGTGTACAACACAGTTTTATTTTTGTTTCTAAAGATATTTAGATAATTCAAGTGGACAATTTATGCGCATATGTTATTATCGACACAAATTCATTAAAAAAGATCCATTTCGATTTCGAACCGTTGACACTTCTGAAAAACATTTTTTTTGTTTATATACAGAGTGTCCCGTTGGTAAACCGAAATAACTTAAATGCAGGTAGAGGTCACAAAGGCCATTCTAAATAACCCATATTTTATGGCTTGCATTACCGAGTTACCTATTATGTATAATTATTCATTTGGCCAGAACTTTTGAATCACTTAGTATATCTTTTCCATTTTTGGCATACAGCTTACACTACTCACGAATAATAATGAAAAAATGAAAACAACATGCTGCATATCACAATTGTAATATTTCCATTTTAGATTTGAATAGAGGGGAAACTCAAGACCTTAATAGAGTGAAGGAAAATGGGAAAGTTAATAGGACTAGTCGAAATAAGCATTACAAATTATAAAACAATAGTACCCCCTCCTAAATTTCTAAGAAGTTATTATTAATAACAAAATTTACCTTTAATTCTGCATCAGGTATTGGCATATCATTGAGGTTGTGGTTATTTATATAATTTCTTAAATTGGCAAATATTTTGTCTGCATACTCGTTTACGATTACATTAATATCGTTTAAACTAAAATTTACAATTACTTTATTGATATTTCCATACAAAAATAAAATATTTGTTTCTGTAATTCTGATTTTGAATGCTTTAAATAATTATAATTTTTATATACGCACCCAAGTTCAGGATCAGCATCAAATTTTTCGGTGAGCTTTTCTACAAGTTCTATTGGCAACACTCCAAAGTCAATATTGCTCAATCCTTTCTGTGCTTCTTTCCCACTGTACTCATTTGGGAATGCACTAGTAGAAGACAGTAAATAAATAATTCCCAAAATAAACATTTTCATTTTCGAATAGAAACACAATACGAAAAATTTACTCAAATATAATTTTATGAATTGAAGTTTTGATATCTTTACATGGTTATTTATTATATCTGAGTATATTCAATGTAAATTTTACAATTACTCTATGAAATACTTAAGATATTATTATTATTAACATTCATCTGATAAAAATTGTTTGCGAAAATTCATCATATATAGATAGATATCAAATCAATCAAATCTTTATTGCGTTGTTATTAGAGGTTAAGTCTATCGATTTTTTATCTATGGATACATGAAGTTCTTGCACAAAACTATCGTTAAAAAAATACCTTTATTCATCATCAAGATTCTCCAAGATGACACCAACTTCCTAGACCGTTTAGACAACAGTCCCCTCGCCATCCAGTGATCCCCTAGGAAAAGAACCCCTATAACGTCCATCGAGACTCCCCAATTCTCTCAATGACGCAACAGGAGATGCCCTAGAAGCTAGAATAGTACATCAACCTGAGCTTTTGCTGGTTATTCATCTTCACTGACAAAGAAGGCGATTCCTAGAGTAAGACAAAAATCCAAAGCAAAAGATGCCTCAACACAACATTAAGATACTTCTAGATATCACCTACCTCCTATGAAGACCACCAGAAAGCTGAATAAAAAATGCCTTCACACATTATCAATATTCTTCAAGATGACACCAACTACCTAGACGACCTCCAAGATCTTTTAAACAACAGTCCCCTCGCCATCCGGTGACCCCCCAGGAAAAGAACCCCTATGAGGTCCATCGAGACTCCCCATCCCCTCAATGACGCAACAGGAGATACCCTTTTTTGTGTGTGGAGGGGAAACCGCATGGCACCTGCCCTTTTATCTATTGGGCAGGTAGTATGGGGCGCTACTCCCACTAAAACCCCTCCGATCTTCTCCCAGTCGCTGGAACCGCCGTTTTCCGGCATACCTCGGCGATTGGGGTTTTCATCTTTTCCATCTATACCTACCTTTGTCTGATTCTTTCCTCCGTTTCTTTAGTGCTCTTGATAGTTTTAACCATTTTTTGTATTAACTTCCATTTAGCCTTGCTCTCGAGCATTGTGTTTGTCATGTTGGCTTCTCATAGGTTTCGCCCTAGCTCCACGTATGCCCGATTTCTTATTTGGTCCCATCTCGGACAGGAGAACATTGTGTGACCTGGCGTGTCTGTCTCCCCGCAGTACTCACAATTGTTGTTCTGCTCTTTCCCGATTCGTAGGGTGTATTCCTTGAAGGATCCATGTCCTGTCAGCACCTGGGTAAGGTAGTAATCGAGTTCCCTGTGCCCACACTCTACCCACTCCCTAATCTCAGGAATTAACCTCTTGGTCCACTGAGCCGTCTCTACGTGGTCCCTTGGTGCACCCTCACTCGTTCATCCACCATTAGGTGTATCGGGACTATTCCGGTGATCACTCGCAGTGCCTTCAGGGACGCGGTTCTGTAGGCGCAGGCCACCCTCAACAGGCATTTGCTTTGTACGGATTCCATCGCCTTCTTGTTCCGTATCGTTTTTAGGGCTCCTGCCCAAATTGGTGCTCCGTACAATAGTATCGAGAGGGCCACCCCGCACATCACCTCCCTCTTGCTTCTCCGGGGACCCCCTATGTTTGGCACTAGCCTGTTTAATGTCTCGGCTCTTCCCTCTGCTTTTTTGCATGCATGTCTAACATGTTGTGAAAAGGTGTCCCTTCTGTCAAATGCGATACCCAGGTAGAGGATGGATTTCGAACGTTACCTCGCCTCTCTTGCTCTGCCAGTGGTGTCCTTTAAGGATTACGGACTCGGTCTTCTCCGGGGCGATCTCGAGACTGTGCTGCCTTAGCCAGCTATCGACTATGTCCAGCGACGTGTATACTTCCACCAGCAAAGCCAGGTCGTCTGCGAAGGCAAGTGTCCTCGTCCCTTCTGCGAGGTTCAGTCTCAATATATCGTCATAGAGGACGTTCCACAGAACTGGTCCGAGAACGGAGCCCTGTGGGACCCCAGCAGTCACTTGCATCGTCTGGTTGCCTTTGATTATTACACTCCTATCAGACAGATAGTCCTTCAAGTTTACAGGAGATACCCTAGAAGCTAGAATAGTACATCAACCTGAGCATTTGCTGGTACTTCCTCTCCACTGACAAAGAAGGCGATTCATGGAGACAAAGACAAACATTCAAAGAAAAAGATGCCTCAACACAACATTAAGGTACTTCGACCTCAAAGGATAGGAACTCCGATGATGACCACAAGGACTCTCTTAAAGCTTAACAGGATGTCGCCTCAGTAGAAAGGCGAAGAAAAAATGCCTTTATCCATCATCAGGATTCTCCTTGATGACACCAACTACCTAGACGACCTCCAAGATCTTTTAAACAACAGTCCCCTCGCCGTCTGGTGGCCTCCAGGAAAAGAATCCCTTTGACGTCCATCGAGACTCCCCCATCTCCTCAATGACTCAATAGGAGATGCCCTAGAAACTAAAATAGTACATCAATCTGAGCATTTGCTGATACTTCCTCTCCACTGACAAAGAAGGCGATTCATAGAGGAGCAAGGATTTGGGAAATAAAATATATGATATAGAGACCAAGATAGTTCTAGATGTCTTCGACCTCAAAGGATAGGAACTCCGATGATGACGACCAGGACTCTCTTAAAGCTTAGCAGGATGTCGCCTCAGCAGAAAGGCGAAGAAAAAATGCCTTTACCCATCATCAGGATTCTCCTTGATGACACCAACTACCTAGACGACCTCCAAGATCTTTTAAACAACAGTCCCCTCGCCGTCTGGTGGCCTCCAGGAAAAGAATCCCTTTGACGTCCATCGAGACTCCCCCATCTCCTCAATGACTCAATAGGAGATGCCCTAGAAACTAAAATAGTACATCAATCTGAGCATTTGCTGATACTTCCTCTCCACTGACAAAGAAGGCAATTCATAGAGGAGCAAGGATTTGGGAAATAAAATATATGATATAGAGACCAAGATAGTTCTAGATGTCTTCGACCTCAAAGGATAGGAACTCCGATGATGACGACCAGGACTCTCTTAAAGCTTAGCAGGATGTCGCCTCGGCAGAAAGGCGAAGAAAAAATGCCTTTACCCATCATCAGGATTCTCCTTGATGACACCAACTACCTCCAAGATCTTTTAAACAGCAGTCCCCTCGCCATCTGGCGGCCTCCCAGGAAAAGAACAACCCCTTTGACGTCCATCGAGTCTCTCCAACCCCTCAATGACGCAATAGGAGATGCCCTAAAAGGTGGAAAAGTACATCAATTGGTGGTTCTCCCTCTCCACTGAGAAAGAAAGTAAAGTATATGGCTTTGTTTTGTTATGGGTCTGCAATAAGGTGACAAATACTTTGACAATTTGCTTTCATTACCAATTTTTGCTGATTGAACTGTATGCACTAGAAGTTTCTATGATTGGATCACCTGATATATTTACGTATTATCATTGGACGTGAGATAAATATTTGGTAACTTTAATTATTTTGCGCCAAAATTTTAAGTGTCATTTTTCTGACTTTTATTTTGTAAATTATGGAATCTACGGAATCTACAGATATAGATATTTTGAATGAGCTTAAAGAAGAATTTCAGAATATAAAATGTATAAATAGTAAACCTAAGAAACCAGTAGACGTATCAAGCGAAGATAAAATTAAGCAAAATCAATTAGATAATGAATTTGCGGCTACAGAAGCCAAATTAGACGCGATTTTATCCAAAGTTAAGGATGATTCTCCAGATTACTGCAAAACACTGTCGATGATCACTTCCATATTATACGAGAGAGCCAAAATTTGCTTGAATTCAAATTCGTTCGAGGAATCCAAACAGTTTTTGGAAAAAGGACTGAGTTTAATAAAACAGTATATCGAAAACCCGCAGATAACTTTTATTTATTTAAGAATAGTAAATTATCTTTCCTACGTCGTATCTAGAATGGGGGAATTCGAAAGGGCAAAAAATCTTCTAGAAACTGTAGTAAACGATGAATTCAAATGCGACCCTTTAGTTTACAGTACGGAAGATCTATTTTTATCTAATAAATCTGACGAAACTGTCTCGAAAACTAAACTACAAAAATTAAAGATAAACAATATGCAGATGCTGGGATGGATATACGGAAAACTCGGAATGAGTAGTCAATACGCTGAAACAATTCACAGAAGTCTCCAACAAGAATTAGATATCAATGATGGTGATCCGATCCATTGGTCAACTAGATGTTACCGATTAGCGTCACTATTCATAGTTCAAGATAGATGGGAGAACGCCAAGTATCATTTAGCAGCGGCTCAAGCTGTTCTTGATCCTTTGGAAGTTACTTCATCTCCGAATTCTGCGCTGTTTAAGGCTCAAGGGGATTTAGCTAGAGTCTGGGTTAGTCTTTCCTTTTGGACTTTCTGGATCTGTTATAGACTAAATATCTGTTAATTTTTATTTAGGTCAACTATGGTCTCCAGCTTTTCGGCATAAGCAGACGATCGGTGTTAGAAAAGGTTTGGGAGGAAAACGACGAAGTGAAACGAGAGAAGAAAATCGAACCGATCAACTTCAAATTTGTAGGAATGGATATCGATTTACCGACAGTTCCCACCAAAGAAATCAACAACATTCAAGAAGCCAGAGAATTGTTCACGCATACCCACAAATGGTTGAAACGAGCTCGATTATTTTATACTTTAAGAGATTTTCCTTTGCAATACGTCAACATAATATTAGAACTCAGCGAACTCTACAGATATCTCGCGTTTTACGAAAAAGATTTCGATTCCCAATACGACGTCCACAAGAAAAGATTCGAAACTTTAGAAACCCTCAGTTCCGTTTTAAGAGAGGTACGACCGAGTTGCTACGCTACAATCAGCGTTGAAATTATACGAGAAGTGATGGACGTACAGCTGGAAATGATGAGTATCAATTTGAAAAAATTGTACAATCCTACAATGGATCCATCCCTAAACGAAGATGACTTAAAGAAAAGAATAGAAACTGTGAATAACATTAACGTTAAAATTGGCAAACTTTATAATGAACAAAATCAAATTAAAGCGGTGGATCAAATTCAATCTGGTACAGATTTAGTACCAGGCACGTCAGAAATAATCGTTAATGAAGAAAAAGTAACGAAATCTTTAAGATGAGAATAGAATAATTCAGTACAAAATTTTATTAGCCGATCAGTTATTTTCTGAATGTAAATTATATTAATTTCAATGTTTTCAAAGTTTTTCTGTTCAATTTCTCCTTTGGAATGTGTTTTTTTTTTTATTTTTTACCGCTTTTATTTTTCCGCCCTCCACTATACCATAGAAGAAGGTAATGTGAGGGAAAAAAAAGAAAAAAAACTCGCGCTATCGATAAATTATCCTTTTTTAATGTTAAATACAATTTTTCATGAAAATAAACCCCTCCCGAGTTATAGGCAGTAGAAAATTACGATTTTCACCACAAAAATCAAACATTTCTAAAAGTTTTTTTAAATATAACCGAAAATCTGTTAGCATTACGTAAAAATTGATATGAACTAATTTTATGGCCTTGAGCTAACAATTAAAATGACATATTTATAAATGCACTCCAATGAAGTATATAACCATCTCTTTTTTTAGACAACATACTCATCATTGGTATTGTTTCACGAAAAATCTTATTTTTTTTTAAAGACCAATAATTCGTTCTACATGAATTCGTACAGTGGCAATATTATGTGTATTTTCCAAATTAAGAGGGGCCTTGCCACTGCCGACCTCGTTTTCAGTTGGCAATACTGAATATGCATAAAAATTTGACGATTTTTTGGAGAGTTAATCTCGAGAACGGAATTTTTGTTTGTGGAAATATTTATACCCGTTATAGCTTATACCTTGGAATAGGACATCTCCTTTTTTGAGTCAATTTTAAGGATTAATAAAAAAGATATCAGCCATTTAGTGGAGGTGTGTTTTTGACAGTTTTGACAATTTGTGATCACCAATTTTAACGTGAAAAGGAGATGTCCTAAATGAAGGATACAGAATTAATTTCCGAGAATACCAATTCGCAAAACTTTATAATTTTTGAGATTAACTCTCCAGAAAAAAAAAATTTATGTAAGTTGCCTATATCCCAGTAAGATTTTCTCTTTCCATAGTTCATGCGTTTTCCGCCTGACACTTTGAGACAGTGGCGCTTTTTGGTTTTATTTTGAACGATGTATGCAACCAGTTTTACGAATACGAAGTTAGGAAGAAAGAAAGTTTAGATGTTTAGAACTGACATTTTAGGTTATGTTGGCTAATTTATTCGTGTGTTTTGCAATTTTTTTTAATGAGTAAATTAGTATTAACTAAAACCAGTTCTTCAATTTAAAGTATTTCAATTAATGCCGTATACCTCATGTAGGACATGTTTCACTTTAAAATTTGTTGAAAAATGGAGATGTCCTATTCCAAGGTGTAAGCTATAACGGGTAAAAATATTTCCACGAACAAAAATTCCATTCTCGAGAGGCTGTTCAAAAAATCTTCAATTTTTATGCATATTCGAAGGAAGTGTGAAAGTGTGCAAAATTAGTGATTAGTAATATGGAGAATGTGCAATTCAACTATAACAGTTTTTTGTGATTTTTATTCGTGCATTCAAAATAGTGTCTGCATAGTTGGGAATCACAGACATTTGCAGAAATTAATATTTACAGTATGTCTCACATATTAACCCGTCCATGGGACTCTTGATGTAGGTTTGTTACACATTTTATTTGCTATTATGTCTTTTGTCCATTGCTAAAAAGCAATGCAGTTTTTTCATAGTGTATTGTTTTGTTTTTGTTTTAGTGAATAACTGTAATTAGGTACTTTTAAATAAAGAAATAATTATTAATTGTTCAATTTATTTTCTTACAAAAATGATTTTATAATATTTAATGATTTACAATAAAGTTAACATTAAAGAAATGAGTTTACAATTAATACATGCAAGTATTAGAACTAAGAATCTGAAATAAATTTGTGATTAATAAATGCAAGTACTCGAACTGAAAATCTGAAATAAATTTATGATTAATAAATGCAAGTACTAAAAATAAGAATCTGAAATAAATATATGATTAATAAATTCAAGTACTCGGTACTAGAAATAAGATTCTGAAATAAATTTATGATTAATAAATACAAGTACTCAAACTGAAAATATGAAATAAATGCAAGTACTCGAACTGAAAATCTGATTTAAATTTATGATTAATAAATGCAAGTACTAGAACATGTCGATAGCTAGCTGGCCAAGAATTTTCATTATGGTTTATAAGTCTAAAGATAGATATAATGTACCCATGCATTAAAAATATTAATTCACCTAATTAGAATGCCTTGGTCAATACTGTCAACAAAACGGACACAAGAATTTCCTTGTTGTTATCTAGTTAAATTCTTGGTATGTAAAAACTCTATTTATGCAAATATTCTAATATTTCTTATCTGTCATATTCATCTGAAGAAATTATTCCAGGTTTTGAATTATTATATGATTTTAAATTTATTTCTTCTTGGCTCAGGAAGTGCTCTTCTAAATTTTCTTGTGTGAAATCCTCTTCTGCATTTCCTTCTCGTGGAAAGTCATTGAGTTGGATGACCTCTTCTAATTTATCCTCTTGCAGAAAACTCTCATCTTGTCAGCTTCTTTCTTTCTTTCTTGTGGGAATCCCTCTTTTTGGATGTTCTCTTCTGGGACACTTTCTTCATTAAACCTAAGAAAATGTACATAATCAAAAAATTGAAATATAAAGCTAGGTATATGAAAATTACTTTGACAGACTTTTTATTATGGGTACTTCATAGGAATAACTTATAAAAAATAAAACTTTATGAAAACTTACAATTCTTGTAATATTTCGCTGCAATCATTTGGGAATCCCTCTTCTTCGATGTTCTGTTCTGGGACACTTTCTTCATTAAATCTAGGAAAATGTACATAATCAAAAAATTGAAATAAAAAGCTTAATAACTTATAAAAAATATGGTTAAAACATAACTTTAGAAAACTTACGATTCTTCTAATATTTCTGTGGAAATGTCCCTGTTTTCTCTATTTTCCCAATTCAATCGCGCTGCGGCAGTGCACTTGTTCTTCTTTCTAGTTTTACGCGAACTTCGAGGCATCTTTGGATAATATCCTACCCTATATAAAAAATAATAAAAAAAAATTGTGCCTTTTTTCACAAAAATGAAAAGGGTGTCCTTTTTCACCGAGGAGGGTAAACAATCAGAATCTAAAACCTAAAAATACTGTTGTGTTCGTTTCACACCACTTTTGTACCGTAATAATGTAGCTCTAATGGAGATAAAAGCAAAAATGCAATATGCGTTAGGTGACCTGCTCAATCAGAGACCAACCAAATCACGAATAATAACAATAACTAAATTGTAAAATCACGTCACAAAAGGATGGAAAAACCGCCAAAAACATCACAAAACATTAGTTGCAAACAAATAGCCGTCTTCATTGTTAAAAGCGATGGTTTTTGGTGAGCATTTTAATTTTTCAACCCTTTTTTTTGGACTTTTTAACGAAAACAGTGACACGGACAAAAAAAATTTCAAGGGATGAAACATGAACAATTTATCATAACCCATGGTTTAAGACTTGCAGCGATTTTTTATCTGTAACCGTTCAATTGTTATATACAAATTAATGTTCCAACATTAACAATTTTTTTTATAAAAGGACTTGCAGATAATTTATTGTGGTTACAATGTTGCATTTTGTTCATAGAACGCAGTTTTTTGTGTCGATAACTCATGTATTCTGCAATTGTTTAAACAAATAGATATTGATAAAAACATTTTGCGTTTGGGGCTGCCAATTATTTATTAATTCATTTTTTTAAAAAATTCTTGCTTCACCCTAAAGATTATACATTTATATAATTCTCAATTTTCGTATGAATCCATTCATGTTTAAATATTTTTTTTATGTTAGAAATATTATTTTCCGAGCTCCATTCCTATCTGATGTATTTAGTGGGATTAGTCGCGTGGCAGCGCTATTCATATTAAAATAAACGGATTTATACGAAAATAATTGAAAATTAATTAAATTAATAAAATATAAACTCTATTTTGATGCTAGAAAAAAAATAGTAAACAAAAAAAATGAAATTTCCTAAAAATAAAAAATAAAATTTCTGTCGTGGCTGAAGCCGGTATCGAACTCATGACAAATGGATTATTAGCGCTCTCTGCGACAAGACTAACCGTGAAAATAAAGAAAATTTATTCTCTCAGATTCCTTAGATATCCCAAATAATATATTATATTTTAATACTAGCAGCGCCACCTAGCATACAGGAGATTCACTGAAGTCTTAAGATATCTATCTCTCTTCATTATTGCAGAAAGACAGTGATAAAAGATAAAGATAAAGATGGGGATTTTTGGTGTTTGTAGTTTGGCATACCTGTCGCGACGCCCCTCTTAATGGGATGTAGTTGATTTTTCCCTTTGTAAAGGCTGGTATATTTAAATTCGCACCTAATATTTGTAGAGAATCTTGAATTAAAAACCTCTGTCGGCTAAAACAATATCACCTGGTAAATTTAAATTTAAAAAACCACAGTTTTTTGTCAAGAATTTGTCACTATAGTGTTTTAACAGAGCAGGTTTACCGAAAATATACACAAGTAATAATAAAAAAATATGCCTAGAACAAACACGCCTATTATTCACTTGGCTTTCAGAAAATGTACCTCGTTTCAAAGCTTTAATCCAAACATTTCTTCATTCACTAGACAACGCATTTAAATGATCACCTTCGTTTGTCAAAACAGCAGGAAACCGGAAAAATGATACATTATCTCTTTCAGAGCGCATTAAGCATTTAATAACACTACAAAAATGTGGCATTTTCTATTTATTTCTTCTGTGTTCGTGAAGGAGTTGACGTGTAGGAGCATTTCTCTCGGTTTCAAACATCGGCACCCTGTAATTCCCCAACAGTACTGGTCTAACATCTAAAGTAATTAAGACAACGTAAAAATTAACTAATAGTTTATTTCATTATTCAATTTAGCGTACAAAAGAGGAACTTGGTACAAATCAGTTTGATTTAAGTGTGTAACATTATAAATGAAATCGTTAACGTCGGTAACAATTTTATTAGCTACAACTTTGATTATTCCTTCAATTATTCCTTGTATCAGGGGGTGTAGGATTGTGGTTATAAATTCTGATAAAATATTCAAAATAAGATCTGTCAAATGGCCATGAAAGATCAAAGAGATGTGCCTAAAAATAAGGATACGTTTATTAATAAATAGCTAAAATTGTCCATTATAATTTGATAACTGACTGACATTTCTGTCAAATTTTATATAATGTAATGTGTGTTGCCTAAATTGATTAAATTAGTATTTAACAGTACAATATTTGACATTTACAGTGCAAGTCGTAGATAAAATTGATTTACAATAACTCACCCACTGTCTGTCGTTTTTAATTTGTTGATCTGAGCTGTTAAAGTGTTAAAATTGAAGCCCAGTTGAAGATTAAATTTAAAATTTTCTATTTCACCTATCAAATCCCCATGAGTTCCTACTATAAGAAGTTTAACATCGTAATCGTAAGTAAACTAAAAAAATTAAATCAGAATTAAAATGTAAAATACACTTTTCTATATATAACTTACGCTAAGATTTGAAAATATGACGGGCAAGTCAAGTGTCAACGTTTTAAACTTGCTTTGGTAGGTTACTGTAACATCGTCATATCTTTCAATGGTAGATATACCATGGAGAGCACCATTATTGAGAATAATTTTTGCGAGAAGGTACTGAAAAGAAAAAGATTAAATTTTATGATCTAAATTCTGTAGCTCTTCTTCGTGCGTCAAATCTGGCGGAGTCGATTTATCTAGGAAGATACAATTGATTCAAATATTGCACATTATTTATTTCACATTAATCTCCTCAACTAAATTGCTTGGAGATTCCCTTTCAATGGGAAGTTGAACTATTTTCTTGGGTAGTTACATTGAAATGAGACAGAAACATAAATTCTCTCATTTTCCTCAATTAACGAAGAAAAAAAATTCAACTTTCAGACGAAAATCAAGCTCGTTATATTTAATAAGTACTTCAATCCTTTTTGAATTTACCCACAAAATTTGAGCTCTCTAAGTCATACCGTTTCTGAGTGTAACCTGTAATAAAACTACACAACACCGTACGGCGCCCTTAAGTTACTACTACTGGGTAGTTAATATGCTCAGAAAATCGTGAGGAAATACCCAGCAGCTCCAGGGTAATTCCAACTTTAGCCAAGCATGTTGCTTCATCTGTGGCGTTATTTATTTATTGAAAGCCTACTACCTATCAGTTTAAAGAAAAACAGCACGACATGGCAACCTCGTAAAAGTGTAATTAACTACAAAAAATATAAAAAAAAGTATATTTACGTCTTGTGTTACGTTGAAAATAGGAGCTGGATCCAATTTATGTCGTATACTAAACTTGCCAATGTTTGAAAAAATTTTATCAGCAAAATCGTTTAATACTGCAGTAATTCCGGCTGGTTTATTTAACCTAAAAATTAAATATGGATAAGTGCATTTTAATTTATTAATTCACGTAAATTTTTTAAATAAAAATTCTGAAAAAAAACCAACATTTTTACCTACCTTGATTCTTTTTGATTTTTTAAAACTAATTCGTTTGGTAAATAATTTTTAATGTTCCATTCTTTCTCTTCCAGTAAACTGGCAAAAGAAAATGCAGCTAAGACGAATATAACAATTGTAACTTTCATATTTGAGCAATTTTAACAATATAATTATCAATGAAATTTCTAGTTTTATTATATAGTTATCTCTGTGATAAACTAGGAGATAGGAGAAAACCGTGTCATACTATAAATTTGTTATTTTTTTAGTATAATTAGAATTTTTCAAGTAGTTTCTGTTTTTAAGTTTACTATCTACGTTTACTAAATACGTAGAAGTAATTAAAAAAAATCTAAAAACGTAGTCAATCATTTTTAGATATGCATCAAATCAAACTAGTTTGATTTGTCAAGTAAAGTTTGATTTGACTTGAAAAATCATTTTTTGATATAAGAATTTGATTTGATTTGATATACAATTCGGTAGTTTGATTTGAAATCAAACTTTTTCAAACTGTTTTGTGTTGAAAATTTAAAACACACATTCATTTTTATTGACATAAAAGAAGTCACCCTATTTTTATCTAACGGTTGATACGTGTCAATTACAAGTTGTTTCTTGTATGATCCTGAAATTTTCTGACTAATGATGCTGCATCACGTAATACTACGTCTGCTCTGTCTGTACCCCCTTTCTTGCCACAGAACTTTACTGAACCTACAGGTTAATGTTAAATGTTAGGTCACTGTAAGGGCTAATGAAGCTCAAAGAAGGTCTACGTCTTTAGTTTGCAATTTCACCAACAAATTCCAAAGATATTGCGTTAAATGGTTTTAACGGAGCGGTCAGCCTGGTTACGCAGCTGGAAACACACTGAGTAGAGTATGTTCTAATTTTTACTTTTAAGCATCTCGCCGTAATCCATACCCAAATTGGCAACGTTCAAGAATGCGGATATGTGCGCTTACGTGAAAGAATGTGACGCAGGTGGTCCGAGCTGAAATTCCGCTATGCTTAAAAAAAGATCTTCCGTCTCAAGATTGTCGATTTCGTCTCACTTTGTAATTGGAAATTAAACACTTACTAACAACTTATGTAATATTCAATTTATAATATACACTGGAAATTGATACAATTCGGATTGATTCGGGTGTGTAAAATTAAAAATGAAATCATTAACATCAGTAACAATTTTCTCGGCTACAATTTTGATTATTCCTTCAATTACTCCTTGGATCAGTGGATGTAGGATTGTAGTCACGAACTGAGATAGAATGTTAAATATAGCATCTGTCAAATTACCATGAATTGTCACAGATATGTGCCTAAAAATAAAGAAAAATCATTATGGATTACAGGGTTCATTAAAATGGTATGACTATAATTCAGTTAGCAAATTTAATTATCTTAGTTTGAAAGTGCCAAGCTCCACGTTCTTTTAAATGTACATAAATGAGAAGAGTGACCTTCATAGTAGCAACCTAACCTGTCAAAGAGGTTATAAATTGGGGTGGGACCACCATCTGAGCCTTCTTTCTAGCTCGTCAGCCAGCTACTTGTAGCTCCCTCATGTTGGCATGTGTTAGCCTCTGCTCGCCAAAAGAAAATGTCATTTGTGAGAGTGCCGGGCAAAGAATGTGTTCGACAGTCTCGTCTTCCTGTACACATCCTCTACACAGTGGAGTGTCAGATAACCCCATCCTGTAGAGGTGTTTTCGTAGATGACAGTGGCCAGTCAGGATACCTGTGGCTGTGCGCAGGTTCTGTCTGTTCATAATTATGTATTTTTTGGCTGTTTCGCTGTTCGGATACTGTAATAGTTCCTTGGCTAGCTTTTCTTCGTCCCATTTACCCTTAAACTTGTCAAGGGAGTGCTTCTTTAGTAGGTCAGCCACAGCTGATGCCGATAAGCCTGATTTTCCATGACCTTTGATTCAAGCTAAAGTGACCACGTCGTTGCAAGCTTCCATCAAGGCCTGGTGACATTCTAGTACTAGACCTGATGTAATACGTGGTCTATTCAGAGCTAGTAGTGCCTGTCTGCTGTCCGTAAGGATGTAAATATTATTACCAGTAATATTTCTTCTGATAGCCTCTTTTACAGTAATCCATTTGCTTGAATAACAATGTCCTGGTGAACCAACTGAATATAAATTATTGATAATAACTTACCCACTATCTGTAGTTTTTAAATGGTTAATCTGGGCGCTTAAAGTGTTAAAATCGAAACCCAGTTGAAGATAAAATTTAAAGTTATCAATTTCGGCAATCAAGTCTCCTTTGGGTCCTACTCCTAACAGTTTAACTTGGTAATCGTACGTAAACTAAAAAAAATAATATTTAATTGCAAAATGTAGATAATTATATTTTTTTTTCATGCGTATCAAAATATGAATATTGTATATTGAGAAGAAATCTATTTATTTAATTTACATTGTCAAGGAATCTCCATCTATCGCATTCCAGAGTAAACTCGTTGACTTACCCATCGAGTCGCCTTATGCCTTCATTGTTTGACAGTTTAACCTAACTTAACCTTATTAGCCTGTTAGATAACATACTATTATTACTTACGCTGAGATTGGAAAATCTGATTGGCAGGTCAATTGTCAGTGATTTTGAGTTGCTTTGGTAGGCAGCTGTGACATCGCCATATCTTTCTATGCTAGAGATGCCGTGTAGATAGCCATTTTTAAGAATGATCTCTGCGAGAAGGAACTAGAAAATATTTAAGAATTTTAGTAATAATATTAAATTTTATACAGATCTGGTAAAATTTAAACGGAACATAGGATTTTCAATGTATTTTGGACAATCCTATGTTCCGTTAAAATTTGTCCAGATCTGTATATATTTTAGCCTATAAATACGACTCAAATTTAACTTTTACTTGATTAAATACTTACATTTTCTGTTACATTAAGAATAGAAGCTGGATCAATCTCATGGATTATACAAAATTTGCCAATGTTTAGAAGTATTTTATCTGCAAAATCGTTTAGCACTGCAGTAATTCCGGCTGCCCTATTTAATCTAAAATAAAAAAATATAAGCTCAGAAGTTGTTCTACATTATTATCATCTGAGGTATGTTGGACAAACAAAAGCAAATATTCAACAGAGATTTAAGGAGCATTTGTAAATTATTGCTTGTAACGGTTTGTCATCTACAAAATGTATAATCGTTGTTTCTAGAACGCGTGAAATAACAGTGTGGCAGATTTGTTATAATTTTGATTGTAGTTTTGTTTAATTTTTTTATTCCTTCTCTTTTGTAAAATTTAAGCAAAGAAAAACTTACCTTGATTCTTTTTGATTTTTAGGAAATAGTCCAATTAGTTCTTTTTGATTATTAAATATTTCCAATTCATTATTTTCCAATGCCTTAGCAGAAGAAAATGCAGCTAAGATGATTAGAAAACTTGTCACTTTCATACTTGTGCAAATATAATAAGACAGTCAAGTATTAAAATTCTAGTTTTCTTATATAGTTATCGTAATGATAAACGCATCTAATACTTTGTTATTTTTTAAAAGTAACAAAAATATTTCAAGTACTAAGTAAGTAAATGAGTTTTTTAAGTTTACTATCTATTAAAACGATATTAGAATACATAATAAAATGTTAAAGTAGTTTTAATGTCACTTGAACTTAAATCATAGTATAATTCTAAATTTTTGAGCTACTTGTTATAGTTCCCGAAACCTATATAAGCCCAGGATGATGACTATTTGTAACACAGTCAATATTTTCTAAAAGTATCAAGTCTATTTTGCCAAATTTCATCTTAAAGAAAATTATTTATCGTATAAATGTTACTTCTGGACCCGCACTATGTAGATTCCCCTTAAGAGTGTTCTATACCCATCAACCCTGTCAATTTCATACATGACCTCGAAATCCTCGCCCCTTACGTCTTAGCTGAATCACCTTCTAAAGAAATTGTTAGCAGCATAAAATACATCTGTGTATTTGCGGTTGCATAGTTACCAATTCTCGGATAAGGACGACATCTAGACGTAGCATTTTCAGTCGTGGATGGAAATTAGATTTCTATTGACATGAACACAACTTTATGCGATCTAGCGGTATTAATTTGAACTCCCCGAAACGCGTTATGTTTGTTTATCTGCAGTTTGACATTTGAGCATTTGAATTTGAGCGCGAATGAAACTAATATGAGTAACTTGTATAGAAACCTCTTTCCTATAAATTTTGCATACTAACTCACAGTTTTTATTCGGGACAACAGCTTAAGGCTTACAAAAGTTTGCAAGCCTATAAGCAGTATGAGGCCATAGTGTTTTAGCCAAATTGTGAAAATGACCTTTTCTGATTGGCCAGGATTCTGTAAAACTCCGACAGAGCACGAGCGCAATGCCAGAGGTCCCGGGAGCCGCTACACACAAGAGAAACCTTTCGAAATATAAATCTTCTGGTAAAATTTTAATTTTTAATTGCTTTAAAAGAGGGCCGCCCTGGGGCAGCACCTCCCGGTGTCCTCTGAGATTTTGAACCAATGTTAAATTTTAGAAAAAAACTACTTACTTTTTTCAAAAATGGTAAATACAAAAGATGTTCAGTGGCAAATGAAGAACGGCGGATGATAACTTTTATACGTTTATGACTTTTTTTATATTTTTTTCATGTTATTCGTTTTATGTATATAAAAAAAGTGAGTATTAAGCCCGCAATTTTAACAGTAGCATTTCCAATATGGCGGAAGGTATAGAACCCCCTTAATATGAAGAGTATTGCGGCGTTGCCGGCACCTACTAATGATCTGAATTTGTTGCAATTTGAAATTTAAAACTTAATTCTCACTGGTAACTTTAAGATAGTGTACTGTGGAAAGTCGTGGGTTTGATTACCTTTCCTGCTGGTAAGTTACATCAGATCCAACTAGTGTGGCTGAAACAGCGCAGAAAGACTATAGAGGCTCGCTTCCCATGAGGAGAACGAAGAACATTTCTTTCCTTCGTTTAGGATATGCTGACTTTTTCAAGCTAAAAGTATTTCTACCGTAAATGATTTAGTTTTGGGCGCCAAATCAATTTGAGACTGATGCTAAAAGTATTTTCATATCGCAATTAAACTTATGCGTGACCAGCCCTAGCGGTTTAATTCTGAGGACAATTGTTGTTGCGCGCTGCCGCTAGAGCGGCGCTCGCGTCGCGCCAGCCGATGTCGGGATGGCCTATATGACCGTTCGTACTCATGGACAAGATATTGTCCTTTCAAAACATTTTAAATAGTTCTAATTGCACATCTAAAATTCTCTATAATGTTTTTACTATTATCCATTTTTAAAATGTTGTTTAAATCTAACCTGTTCAAAAAAAAATAAAAATAAAACTTAAATCCTTAAAACTAATATAATAATCAATTAATATAAAAAATGGGATATTGCCTAAATTCATTAATTTCAGTAAAATTTTGATTTGTGATATTATATATTACATCGTTAATTGTATCCACTAATTTCCCAGCAACAGATTTGATTATTCCTTCAATTACTGCTTGGATTAGAGGATGTAGGATTGTCGTAAAGAATTGAGATAATATGTTCATAAAGAAGTCAGTTATGTTGCCACTGAAAGTGAGTGAAATGTGCCTGAAAATTAAAAAATATATATTTAATTCAATAATGTTGGTTTTTTATTTTGATATTAAGTTCAGAAATTTTATTTGAGGACAAACAAGGATAACGCTGAATTTAGATACAATAAAACAACAAATATACATTTGAAAAAGTTTTAATACACCCTTTTATAATTATTTAACTTTTGCATGTTGTCAAAGTCAATAGTTGGTAAAATGTTTGGTAAAAGTCTTGATGATCAGAAGGAATATCTTCAAATCTAGTACATATCCCTGAAGAGGGACAAAACATCTCGGATCAGCTGGTACATTTAGTAGTCTAGTAGGTCTGTATGATCAAGTTCAAACAATTCATGCTGAATTATTTTCAACACTAAAAGGAATATTACAAGCCACTACGGCCAATTACTTATCGCTGTTTATTCCAAACCTTTTTCGATGAATATGGTATACGTAATAATATTTGATTAAATTATATTTTAGTATAAGTTTATTTGTTTGAAATCTGTATAAAATTTAATTAAGATAAAAAATAGGATATTGCTCGAATTGATTCTGGCTAAATTCAGAATAATTTGCGTGTGTAATATTATAAATTAAGTCATTAGTTTCATCAACAATATCTTTTGCACCTATTTTAAATATTTGTTCAATTATCCCTTCGATTAGTGGTGATAGAACCAATGCAGCGAATTTAGTAAAAACATTAACAAAGAAGTCGGTTAATTCACCATGGAACGTCAATGAGATTTTCCTGAAAATAAAAAATTAGTCTTAAATTTGGAACTTGTGGATAAGTGGGGTGTAGATTGGACACCTTCCAACTTCTCCCTTTTAGCTGGACCTCTGGAGTTTCCACAGTTAGTTTTAGTCTCTATATTTATGCTGTGTTCTTCCACATCATCTTCCTCCCAATTTTCTTCTGGTTTGAAGGCTTTATTTAAATGGTTTTTCCATCTTCTTTTGTATATTATTTGTACCTGATATCTTCTTTATGGGTTTCTTGTACTTACACTTTTGTTTGTCCCTTTTTGATTACCCCAAATAAACTAACATTTTTAATAATCTTTCCAGCATTAAAAAATTGTAGAATAATTATCTTACCCGCTGTCTGTCGTTTTTAATTTATTAATAGAAGCTGTTAAAGTATTCAAATTGAAACTCAAATCGAGGTAAAACTTGAAGTTTTCTATTTCACCAACCATATCTCCTTTAGGCCCTAATTTCATGAATTTTGCTTCATAGTCATAGGTAAACTAAAAATAATGAAAATTGTGGGTCAAACAATACAATGCTTAAAGAATAGGTTGAAGGAGCAAATAGATCTAAAACATTTAATGATTATGAGGAAACTTCATCAAAGATACTTTTCAAGTTGATTTGATGTACTAAAATCTTAACAATTTACAATACTTACGCTGAGATTTTGAAATTTGATTGGCAATACAAGGTTGATTGTTCTAAGTTGGCTCTGGTAATTGACAATAACATCGCCGTATCTCTCTACGGTGGATATACCATGTATAGCACCATTTTCGAGTTTGAGGTCAACAAGTAAAAACTAAAAATACACAAATGTTAAAAAAAGTCGCGATTCTAATAAGTAAAATTTACCAATTAAGTTTTTGGAAGTAACAAGGAAGTAGTAACCAAACTTGATGATCGACAGAGAGGTTTTAGAACTGGATGATCACATTAGTGTGCCAAAAAAGTTAATAGGAAGAACAATATACAAAGGAAAATAACTGTATCTGATTTTTACAGACCTAAAAGCGACTGTTAATGTAATACATACAGAAAAGATGTGGAAATGTGTGGAAAAACTGAAGATGTCAAATACTCATTGACAGATGAATATGTTTCTTTGGAATAGGGATCAGTAGCGATAAAAAACTGGAGAACGAGATATTTAGTATCTATCAAATACAGCAAACACCTTTCGGAAACAAAATCTAAATACTAGAGCATATAATGAAGAACCGATATGCAGATTATGTAAAGAGGAGAAGAAAATGAAAAAGAAAAAGTAGAAAAAGAAAGAAGAAGAGGAACAAGAACAAGAAGAACAACAACAACAACAAGAAGTGAATAAAATTTGAAAATCTATACAATCTTTTTGGAAATTCACGATATGAAAATGAAAAAATGAAACAAAATATACCCATAGGTATTATCTGGAAAAATGGTCAATCTGTTTTCGAGAAAATTAGGCGTTTCCACGCTTCACTTTAACATTAAAAAACTATATTTTTTTGACTACATTAAAATATTTACGGTTTCAGTGATGTTGTCAAGAGGAATTGGGTCCAAATCGTGGGATACGGCATATTTTTGTACGTTTACTAGAAGTTTGTCAGCAAAGTCATTCAGCACTGCTGTAATACCAGGGGTAGCTGAAAGGGTTCTGAAAAATACAAATCAAGTTTAAAAAGGATAAAATATTCACTTTTGTGTTTGTATAACGAAGTAATTTAAAACAAAATATATATAATAATTCATGAATCGAAATAATCAAAAGTTTTTTTTCCCTGCATTCCCATGAAATTTTAGTCAATTTTCTTCAGGATTTTACAACCACGCTTAATTTTCTTAATTACAAAACGCGTAATTTATAAATATTTTGGATATTCAATTAATATTTAATATAGATAAAGATCATATAACATATCTGTGATAAGCGTGATAAGCTTTGCATATAAATGCGTAAAAATAATTATAAATTTACTATCTGACACAACCACAGTTTTTTTATTTTAAAACTAAAACCTTGCATTAAATAAGGACATAAAAACTCAACATTTACTGTCAACATATCGTTCAATTTTACGTTCAATTTACGTCCAACGTTTAGGAGCGTTTTTCGCAATGTACAAAATGTAGACTCCCCCTCGTAAGCGTTCGATATCGAGAAATGTTTACGTAATATTTAGGCTCCACCCAGCAGTAGCGAATTTATACCTCTGCCTCACCCGTTGCCCCGCATGTCTTTCAGTTTGTAAAGTATCATTTCCGCTGAAGAAATTACGGAAATGTTACTGGATTTACTGGAAGCTAACGTTTGAACCGGCAACAGCGCATTGGATAATACGTAATTGTTTATGACTTGCTTGGAGGAAATCGGGAATAGAATAATGGTTGTATAAAAAGAAAATAACCCCATATTTGAATTGTAGACTTTGAAAGGGAACTTCAGTTGCGTATATCTCATAATAACGCATGTTTTTTTATGTATTCATTTCAGTTACACCACGTATATACTATATTAAATCTAGTTCGTGTATTCGGGTTGCACAAAAAATCTGACTCTTTTACAAGGTCTAAAATCTTTGGAATCATCTCACAATTTACCAATTGAGCTTCTGATGTTTGATGAAGTTGCTTTTGAATCAATTCGCCAGATTTAGCCCAAGTAGTTCTTACTGACTGAAAGACTGAAGCAATGGGTTGCAGACCAGGACAGTTGAATTAAAATTTCTTACCTTAAACTTTCTTCATATTTAAAAATTAACTCAGTAATTAGGTCCTGATCAAAATGAAAGCTGTCCTCCTCCAATGCACTAGCAAAAGATAAGGATATCAGAACTAAAACTGCTATTAACACTTTCATTTTTTTTGCGTTATACAAAAAAATGGCAAGTTTTTTCGTTTTTTATTTAAAAAATTATCTGTATTGATAATCGACTGATAAATTCGGCCATTTTCAATATTTAAATTAATTTAACTTTCATCTGAATTCAACGTAATTGTAATACTAATTTTAGATAATTTGACTAAACACTTAAGCGGTTATAGAGCCAACCAATTGATAAAAAAATTAATTTTCTTTTACCATTAACACCATATTGGTTACTTGTATAAGACCAACCCTAGATTTTACTGGATCAGGCATGGAGATATCGATAGGAACTCAAAACTTTTGGGAATGTGCACTAACTTACCATCTTAGTTATCCATGTTGTAACACAGCAGGAACATCGATACAAATTTCAGTGGAAAGTAAAGAATTCATCGAACAGAACCTTATACCTTACATCCAAGTATATTTCTCTGACTATTTCCCTCTTCTTAATTTCTACCCATCACAAACGCGCAATTTTGAATTACAAATGGTGTCTAGATGAAAAAACTGTATGACAGCTCCTGTCCAGTCTGTCTTTTTAAAATAATGATGGTTAAACGTTCATTTAGAATAATAACTAATAGATTATTCTTCTTAAATTCATAAAAAATTGTAAGTATAATCTAATAACACCCCTTCTTCACATTTTCAATTTGTCGATTCACACTGGGGTATTCCCAATTAAATGGAAAATTTCCACCATTATGCAGCTTCTTAAAGGGGGCAATAGGAGCAACAACAAGAATTATAGACCCATAAGCAAACTCTGTATCTTTGGAAAAATGTTCGAGAAAATTGTTTATGAAAGAAACCTAAACATCACGAAAAATAAGATTATCCCTCAACAACATGTCTTTTTCCCCTGAAGATCTATAGACACAAATTTAATCGAATTCACAGATCACATCATAGAACAAATGGATGACCAAACGCAAGTGGACCGATTTCAGCAAGGCTTTCGATAAAATCAGCCATACATTGCTCATGGAAAGGCTTGCTGAAGTCGGCGTAGGTTCGTATCTTCGAAAGTGGTTATGGTTATGGTTATATTACAGAAAGATCTCAGATCATGGACGTTAATGGTAATAAATCAGACCCCTTTGTGGTAACCTCAGGAGTGCCACAAGGGAGTCATTTGGGACCCTTACTTTTTATTATTTATATTAACCATATTGGTGAAAGCTTCAAAAACTCTAACTTTCTATTGTGTGCCGACGACCTGAAAGTTTATCGTACCATAAAAGATTCCGAAGACTGTAACAAACTACAAGATGGATCTCGATTCATTTGTTGAAATATGCAAAAATGTCTGCCTGTTTTTGAACTACGTTAAATGTCTCACAATAACCTTTACGAGAAATAGGAATATAGTTAACCATAAGTACAGAATAGAAGGTCATATAATGAAAACAGTGAACGAAATTCGTGATCTTGGAGTCATTATGGATTCTAAAATGACTTTCAAGACTCATATAGAGAAAATGGTCAATAACTGTAATCGCTTATTGGGATTCATATTGAGGAACACTAGGCACTTCAGGAATGCCAAAACTCTCTTGAACCTATATTACGCATTCATATATAGTAGATTGAATTATGCATCAATCGTTTGGAATCCCCAATATGTCACTTATCAGCAGAGAATCGAAAGCATTCAGAACAAATTTGTGAAACAACTATATCCCAATATTAAACAGCAATTCTCAAAAAGTATTCCATGTTGTCCCTCACCGATAGAAGAAGGATGTCAGATCTTCTAATGATTTATAAAATATTCAATAACCGCATTGATTGTTCCGGACTGTCGTCCAAAATATCCTTAAGTATTCCTAGCAGAGATTTAAGAAGCCATGAAACTTTTAATACTCAGGATTAAACTCTCCAATCTGCAGAATGGTCTTTTAATAGCTGTTGTAATGAAATTGCACTCTTCAGCCTTCCATTTCTAAGATTCAAGAATCACGTGAAATCCTTGTTCTGCTTTCGTTAACAGGGAAATGATTCACTTGCATGCCCAATCCGATAATTCTTCTTAAAATCAATTTGTCAGGTAAAATAAAATGAAACGTTACCTAAAAATAAAGAAATTATATTATTAAAATAGAATTTAGAAAAATAAACAAAATGTTAATTTATAGATAAAGAGAAAAGTTAAAGGTTAACTTACCTGAGGGAATGACTTAATGTGAGATCAAGATTATAGTGAAAATCCTTTTGAAAAGCTCTGACATTAATCTAAAAATTAAAACCAAAATTAAATAATATTCAAAATTCAAAAATTTTATCAATAATTTCACTTCGGGACAATCTTTATAACAAATTATAATGTCAGGACAACGTGTATGATAAAATAAAATAAAAGTTGTGACAACTATTTAAAATGAAATGTCAAGATACCAACTTTGTAACTAAATTAGAAATTAATAAAATGTATGAAATTGGACGCCAGAATATAAAGGAGAAGTAGGTTAATTGTTATAAGTAAAATTAAGAAAGCTAAAACACATAAAACTTATAATAAAGTATCAAAGAATCAAAATTTTGGAAATAATTAGAACAAATTCAGAAACAATTTGAGAGTTTTTGTATGACGTCAGAAGGTAACATAGCAACGGAAAAAAAAGGAAAAAGTTAGTTGATAAGATGGTAGAAGAAAGACTAGTATGAAAAATTTAGGAAGATAAATAATTAAGTTTGTAATAATTACCTGTTTTTCAGTTTTCAAATTAATACCTACATATTTAATAGGTAGTATGTTTTGTAAACTATATATGTATGCAGAATAATCTGTTACTCATGAAATAGTCTTGTCAAATACCATTCGGGCCCTTATAATATTACTTACGAAAAGACTATTGAGACACATTATGCGTTTTAAAATTTTTATGAACGAATTGATTCTATTTTTGCGATCGAAACAATCTAGTCCGGTAAAATCTTTTAAACCGCAGTCTTCGAATTCCAAACCGTCCGAAAAAAAACTTGAGTTTTATTTAAAGACATTTATTATATTTTTTGGAATATATATAAGAAGGAAAATACAATTTTTGTTCAAACGATAATATTTTTTTATAAATTTTGTTAAGATCCATGTGACGTATAACAGTATAAAACTCCCGAGATGATCGTATATTAAACCTTTCAATTATATGTTCCCTGGATTTATTCCTGGCTAATTCCAATAAAGATGGAATTTTAGGAAGATGCAATATTTTAAAAGTCACGTAATCATCTCTATCCAACTCCATATAACTTGTTAATAATTTAGGATAAATACAATAATCTAATATTTGATAAATGGTATTGTGCAAATATTCTACATTAACTACCCCTACTAGCTGATCTAGTAGATTATTAATTTTATAATTCAAATCATAAATAAGTCTCGAGGTATCCGGGGGTCTTCTTCCTATATATTTAATATCCATGTGAAGCATAATTTTAAATAATTCGCAGTATCCGTAATGGAGGAAGATTTTGCTCATATCAAAACTCGTAGCAGTATAACCGTAGCTAAGTAATCGGCAAGTTAATGTCGTTAACTGATCAATGGATAACTGATGAAAGAAATCACAGAATCTTACAATCACCATGTAGTAATCCTCAGCTGTGCTTACGGAATCAACCACTTGACTCAAATTATCACTTTCGATTATTATATCTATGTACTGTTTAAAAATTTCTTTTCTTAAAGTTCCGCTGATTCTCCATAATATACTTCCAAGCGACATATCGTCACCGTCATATTTCAGTCTATCCCATACTAGTTTAAACGTTTTAGGGTTTGGAAATTGAAGACACAGAGAAAAAGTATCGATGAGATCATAGCCATAAGCGTAATTGACATCAGCACCACCGATAATAATTTCTTCTACGAATGGTGATCTGTTGCTGATGGCCAAACCAAGCGTGGTTACGTGATCGTAAGTTTCGATATTAAAATCTTCCACGTAATCGACCAAAACTGCTTGTATTTCTACGTTTTTAGCAATTATCGCCTTCATAAATGGCGTCAAACTATTAACTCCTTTTAGGTTCGCTTCAGCGTTGTAATATAAAAGCATGCAAACCGTTTCGATGTTTTCTTCTGCCACAGCGTCGTGTAGGGGAGTATCTCCGCAATAATCCGTAGCATCCAGATGTGCTCCTGATTTTATAAGTTGGTGAGCTAATCGGGGATACGTTACGGATAGATGTAAGGGTGTTACTTCTTCATAGTTTGGGATATTTACGTTAGCTCCGTATCGAATTAGAGTTTCGGCAGTTCTAATCCTGTGACATTTTATGGCTAGGAATAGTGGAGTTTCGCCGTTGAAGTTGCGGGTGTCTTTATCTATTCTGGGTTGGGATAGGAGAAATTCCAGAATTTCCAAGCTGCAAAAAAAGTTAACTGTTAGACATACAGTATTCGCATGCAGTAGATGGGAGAGGGCCAGACGTCAATTGAGAATTGAATGTGGGCAAGATATTGGAGATGACACGAAATAAAAAAAAGGAAGAAGAAGAAAGAGCCTTTCAACAGGAATAATGGAGGGTGCACTGAAAAAAACCCGGGAATTTGGGGTTAAATGAATTCCTGTTGTTATTATATCAAGAAAAAACCGTTCTGATAACAATCTGTACTTGAAATCTAACAGGCCGATTCCAGTTAAAGTGACTTGAGTTGTATGAACAGGAAAAACCGGTGAGTATAGCAGTAATAAGGTACTGTTAATTAATCAGGAATATTTCCTATGTATATAGAATAATATTTTGCTATATTTATAAGATATTACTGTAAAACCTACGCAGATGCAACCAGAATAAACCACCGTGAATGTTACAGGAATATCCTGTAAATCCCACAATTTAATCCGCGCCGACGCGGTAACGTTAATGAGTCATTCGTCATTGGTGTTGGTTCGTTGGTTGTGCACTGTGCAGTCTGCAGTTCCACAAGCGAGAGCGAAGGGTCGCCACGTTATTGCATTTAACTACGTCTCGCAAAGGCATAGGGACGACGGACAAGAAGCATACGATATTCTATAATTCTGATTCTGAATTCTAATTAATTTTAATTGTTATTTGTTATGAATCAGATACTTTTGGATTTGTGTATTGAAATAAATATACTTTCTACAATAGGAAATGCAAGAAATTCCTGTTAAATACAAATAAATTCCTGGTAACTACAGGAAATTCCTGTAAAAGCTCAGATTACGAGCTTCGAATACAACTAACTAGTACTGTAATGTATGAATCTTTAATTCAACGGAAAATTCCTGTTAAATTGGTACTACAGTTCCGATTAATTACTGGAAATTCCTGTAATAACTGAAGTTCGAAGCTTTGAATACAACTATCTAGTTTGTTTATTAAACAGGAAGTTCCGGTAAAAGTAAGGTAGTTCGTTAAAATAACAGTTAAATCAATGAAACGATTCTGTAAATAGTACAGCATATTCCGATTGTTTCTAGAGGAATTAAAAGACTGGAATCGTCAGGTAAAATTAACAAATATTCCTGCTGTCGCTTATATAGGGGGAATTTCCTGTATAATTCGTTTCTTTGAGAGTAGGGGTTCACAGGCTTTCAGTTGCTAGAGGACCATCATTACCTAAGTAGATATATAAAATAAAATATCGTTAACGGATGTGATATATCTTTCTAACCTTTGTGACGTTTTAATTTTTTTCTTGTGGATATCACACCTAATTTTTGACCAATTTCGGTCTCACAAAAGATGATTTTTACCTATATCTTAAACACAATGAGATCATCCCTTTTTTCGTTCCAAATATAGAGCAATAGAATCAGAGATAAAATAGTTATCAAGGTATTTTAATAATTTGAAACAACATTGTTAAGTATATAAATCGTTTTATTATCAAATGTTATTGTTATCTTAGTAGTAAAAAATCAGCGTCAAGATTTAATCAATCAAAAAAATTTTAATTGCTGTGCAAATAACATGTATTAATTTTTTTTTATTAAATAATCATTTATTATTATCTTTTTAACTATATAATTATGTTTTGTAAACGTAAATGGTATTATTCATCATAATACCCATTCCAACATTCAGGAACGTATGATAAAAATACAATTAATATTGAGGGAGATTCAGAAAGAATGAAAACTGGTTTAGACAGAATTGTCCTTCAAGAAATAACAAGATTCAACGACGACAAAATGTTATTAGTGTACCCTAGGGATGGGTGGAACAGCCGAAATTGAATAACAGGTACAACCTGTTCCAGTTCTAAAATATACCTGTTCCAGTTCCAACGTATTGCAAGTTGTATATCCTTAACTCCTGACTTTTTCATAACCCAACATTTTCTTCTATTTTCGCCGATATTATCAAAGTAGCTATTTTTAAGAAATGTAAAAGGCCTCTTCTACGAGTAGGGATGTGACACTGGAATAGGACCTGTACCCGTTCCGTTTGGAACAGGGTACGAGCTGTCACAGTGACGTCAGTGACTGTTCCAAGGTACCTGTTCCATGTCTCTAATAATACCTGTTCCAAGAAATATTTGTAAAAACCTGTTCCAAAAGGAACATGTACTGTTCCAGTTACACATCCCTAGTGTACCCTTGTTAGGGCTTACGACCCAGCAAACAATTTTGATCGGTCTTATGCCGGTCCAACATATGCTGGCCAGATATGTAATATACATGCACAAACAAAGATGGCCGTGTGACGTCACACTCCGGGCCTTCACTGGCCCATTGCTGGCTGGATTATAGGTATCTGAGTACAGTTTGCTATACACTGGGCCATCATTATGCCGATGTAGCTTGTCGTGGCCATCATATTGCCAGCATTGGGCCAGAAGAGATTCATTGTTTGCTGGGGAAGCACACAAATGTATTAGATGAGAATGGACTTGTCACGTAAATTTCCTGGGCTCCAGCGATATTTACTTACTTATCTTTCAACACTGCAAGATGCAATGGGGTATTTCCACTGCTATCATTGATATTTATAGACTTTCCTCTTCTAACTAAAGATTTAACTTTCTCGAAATCTTCTTCAACTAAAGCTCTCAGAACTCCGTATACCAACAACGGGTCTCCGCTTTCATTGTTTATCTGATAATTCCAATAGTTACTATCCTGTAAGTAAATCTGTTAGTTTTTGTCAAAGGAGGGCTAAAATTGTCTCTTACTTGTTAAAAATACAGTTTTTGCAATTATTTTCTTAATTCATAATTTTTAAAATAGTTCTTTTTAACATTATATAATGTTAATTAAAAAAAATTACTACACTTTCTTTCTCGTAGATGGCCTTATTAATTTGACCTTTTTCCGTTTCAAATGAATATATAAATAAAACTAACCTTTTGTTGGTTTTGATTGATTGTACGAATAAGAGACAATTTTAAACAACCTCGTAGTAAAATGAAAAGATATTAAATATCACATACCACTTCCAGAAACAATTCTTCATCGAATCTATTTCGCCTTGTAGCCATATTTTATTTATTTATGTTTGTTTTGAATTAAAAATAGAGTAAATGGCAATCTATTTTTATTATATATCAAGTGGATATGCAATTAGCGAGCATTCAACAACAAGTTGGAAATATACCAAAATTTATGAAGCAATTTTAAAATTAACTAAATAAGAAATGTGGGTCAAAGGCAATACAAAGGTTTCTGGTTATTTATTTATATTATTAAGGGCGCGGTCTTCCTGTGTATAAAATCCTATGCTGCAGACCAAAAGTTAAATCGACTGATTTCCGAATATAATGGGATTTAAAATATAATTTTCAGACAAATTAAAGATAAAGGTCTAACTTAGGTAGTCTTACTATTTTAAATCGATAAATTTATTATTTTCTATGAAAACCACAGCTTTAAATTCATCCAATTTTTTTAACCTTAAAAGTGGCATTTAACAATCTATATATCCTCGATTCTGAAAAAATAAGAAAAATAAACATTAACTTGACCTAAGTTAAACCTTTATCTACAATGTGGTTTAATCAGAATACATCAAAATACTTTAATTTACGAAATCAGTCGATTTGAAATTTTATTGGAATATCAAATTAATTTGAAAGTTTGGTCAAACAATGGCGACTAAAAATTCTTTATCCATAGGTATTCAATATATATGTATATAATTATATATAGATCATATAGGTTTTAACACTGTAAGAAAGATGGTGCCCGAAGCAAATCAAATTTGCAATGGATGCCAACCCATCAGCTGAGATATTTAGCGGGGTGATACCATAATTAGCCCAGTTGTCAGAGACTTTGACCTCTCATAAAATGTGATATCGACTTTAAGATGATATGAAAAAAATATTGTTCGTATAGAATTTCAATTCGTATAAAATCTAAAAAAAAAAAATTTTAATCTTTAATAGTACTTTAATCAATGCTGCTATTGTACACTAAATGGATACATCCCTCTAAAAGTGGGGGGCAGCTGCCCCCCTAATCGCTGCTACTGAACGACCAAAGAATTTAACAGTGTAAACTGTAAACACACTTCTTACAATCAAAACAAATCCCAAGTTCACACACGTATGCGCAGGCAGCAGGACTCTTGTGCAATTCCGGACCTTTGCCATTTATCGCTTCGTGAATATTTTGGATTAAAATACGGTATTTGTCTCAGTAACCCAAGTTAAATAACACCGGCGCCGTCCGACTGCTCACGAAATCTTTTCCGACCTTACACCGGCTTGGCGGATAATTTGAAATTTGAGATTGTATACTACTTGTGTGCTTCTTCCATGATTGAGATATTCACAAAACCATGGCATAACGAGTGTTGTCTTTACCTTTATACAGTGTTTTGATGGGAGATTTGGCATTTTTTAATTCTATTTAGGTCTTAGTTAAGGATTAAAAAATTAAACATGGAGCTTTCGTCAATATTCGTTTTCAAAAGTGCATGGACTTGATTGATCGCGGCATTATCGAATAAATTATTATCTACAATAACAATTAAAGAGCAATATGTTAAAGTGTTCACAACAAATATTCATTTTTACAATTTGTAAATAGAGTTAATTGAATTCTTGGTTTTTACAGTTAAGCCATTTTGATAAAAAAAAAAATAAAAAAAAAAATAAATAGTCTTCAACTTGACACACGTGTCGATTCTGGAATATTTCGAAAATTTAATACCAATAATACCATAGTAAAAAATTGTTTCCGACTTGTAAATATCTTTGACATGTTTACCTAAATCGTAATTCATCGTAATAAATAAATATATACTTCATAACGAGGAACAAAATCACTTCATATAAATAACTGAAAAGAACATGTTATTTTGATATTATAAATGCCCCAGTAACAAATTAATTTAATTTTAACAATTAAAAGAAAGATATTATGGATGAATAGCTTTCATTGAAAGGTCTGTATAAATAATATATACCTACAAAGAAAATAAATGAATAATTATTGATCATTATGTTCTTTATTGTAAGCTAACCACTTACAAAAAGCTATCGACCGAGGTCCTTCTGCCCATAAATGAATAATAAAAAGTTAAGATTATACATTTTGGTAATACTAAATATTGTTCTCCCCTTGTATTAAATATAGCAGACAATGAATTTCTCGAATGGTTTCTGTAACAAGAAAATTTCAAAGGAAGGTTTCTGTAACTATTTTGTTTAATTTAAGCATTTATCACGAGATACCAGCACCTCCCGGACAGCATCTTATTTGACATAATTTCGCTGACATTTGACGTACAAGACCGCGCCCTTAAGCTTGTCCAGTAAAAATGGGATAGTCGCGGTTTTTTAGCCAAAATATACAGGTGCGGATCGAGAACTCAATTTTAGAAGAGATCGCGACAATAAACAAAGGACACTTGTTTCGTTTTATCTACCCATATTTCGTAGGTATGTTTTGTAAACTTCATGATTCCCTTGATCTTTGATACAATACAATAAATTAAACATTTCATAATAATCTTTTATTACATATTTAATAAAAAATTATTTCCAGTCATATCAAAAGAGTCTGTACTAAGTGTAAAATATAGTTTAATATATTACAATTATTTTGTGAAATCCCTGTCCCTATATTTAGGCAACATTCTTTACAATATTTAATTTTTTAACTTACAATTATGGCAACCTAGCAATAAGATGTACGTAATTTAGACAGAATTTCTAAGTTCGGCTATTACACTGATATTACCCGAAGTTATTTATATTTATATTGGGGACGTATTGACATGCTTCGATTAATGTGAAATGTCTTTTTCTACTAATGAGTACATAAGTAAATATATTTGTTTTATGAATGAAGTCGTAATAAAGAACTGTGGTGTGGGGTGGTGTACTACACAAACTTGACAAATATACGTCAAAACATAACCAAAGATCAATCTTTTACATAACCACGAAAGTCAACAAAAATTTAGTATTTTAATAATTGGGCCTACTTTTTTTAATTAATGTTCACTAGAAAAGAACAGTTAGCTGAAAGGACTGGCGAATTTGGAATTGGTCGTTATGATTTTATTAGACAGCTAATTAATGAATATACAACCACTACTGCGTATGGTAAAATATATTATTTAAAAAATAAGTCTCTTATTTAAATGGTTCATTTTCAGAAAATAAGAAACAAACATTGGCAAACTTAGCAAATTTTGCTTACGATCCAATAAACTATGATTTTATCAAGCAACTACATCTAATTGACTTATTTTTGTCTGAATTATCAAACGAAAATGAAGAATTAATACATTTTGCCTTAGCTGGACTGTGCAACATTTCTTGTGGTAAGTTGTAATATTATTTGTTTCATCAATTGTGTACAACAAAAATATTAATAAATAATGAATTTGTAATAATCCACCAGAGGTATGGTGACATAAATATACAAAGTACCCCGCAGTTTTTGATACGGTCGATTTATCCCAAACTTCGGAAATTTATTCGTCTTCCCATCCCGAACAAAATTGTCCATGGGCCCAAGTCAATCCTATGTACATATATCCATCATATAAACGTAAAGCGGTGAACACCTAACTTGCTGATGAATGTGGTTAAACTCGCGCTAGCTCGAAATCTGTACGTAGGATTGACTTGGGCCCGTGGACACTTTTGAACTGGATGGTATGACGAATAAATGTGCGAAGTTTGGGAGAAATTGACCGAAAGCCATTTCCGTATCAAAAACTGCACGGTACTTTTCTAAAGCAAAGTTTAGTTCAAAACCCAACTGTGTTGTAATTTTCTGTAGCTTTACATATTGTTTTAGACCCAGAAAGTCAAGAATACATAATATCACTGAACGGAATAAAATTAATTTCAAATTACCTCTTTAATAAGAACGAAGAAATATCATTAAACGCAATAACAACTCTTTACTACCTACTTGAAACGAGAAACCACTTAGTTCCGAAGGAACTCGAGCCCATTGTTATTCAATATAAGGCAAGCGATAACATAAGATTAAAAAATTTAGGAACACTTTTTCTTCTTACATACTTTCCTAAAAAATAAATCGACATGATCCTGCGAAGGTTTTCAAACGTTATCTCAAAATTGAAAAAAATTGAAATCGGAGACCAAGTGACCGTTGCCAGGCAGATAAAGAGAGAAGATTTAGAAAAATTTATGTCGGTTAGTGGAGATACTAACCCAATTCATTCGACCCAAAGTCAAGATGCTGTAGTTCATGGAGCATTTTTGAATTCTATAGTATCAAGTGTTATCGGTACTAAATTGCCAGGTTCGGGAACAATTGTTGTTCAACAGACTTTGAATTTTCCGAACAAATGTTATATAGGCGAGACCGTTAATACTACAGTGAAGATACTCGAATGTAGGAAGATAATTAAAGTTGAATTCACTTGTGAAACAGACGATAATAAAATGGTTTTGTATGGCACAGCAAAACTCGTTATGAATAAATGATGAGTAAAATATAAATACATTTTTTAAATAAATCAATGTTGAAGCGTCACATTTTCAAGTAGAATTATAACACTTCTATGGGGTTGAAAATGTAACATAACTGTGTTAATTGTTAATGTATTTAAGTGAAAATTTAATAGAATACTCTTGAAAGGCTGAGATGGAAAGTGAAAATTTTTTTATATTAATAAAAGATGATTGAATAAATAAGAAAATAGTTATTTTATTGTCTAGTCTATATACATAAAAATACAAATACGAAAAAAAAAATTAATTTGTTTTGTGAAAAAAGTTGTAGAACGTTATTGGGATCTGACATAAGGGCGTGGCATATCCAAGAGGCGCTAATTAGGGTGAAGATTTAAATTTGACATGGGTGGTGCTTAAATACAAAAAATGAGTACTATTGACAAAATTTGTGAAAAGGCTACAACAAACCCTAGAAAACTAAAGGACCCTGCACAAAAAGATAGGAAATAGCCGCTCGGTCAAACTGTCTGTGAATTTTTGATATGTTATACATTTTGTCATTCTGAACAAAAGCCTCAATGGGCACTAAGCTCCAAAGTCCATGGTTTGGCTGCTATGGAGCCCCGAAGCTCCGTGACTCCACCATAGTACAGAAACCATTAAAACGCATATCACCTTTTTAAAAATCATATTTTAATTATTTTAATGTATGCCCTTAAGTTTTTGAGGATGCTGAATTTAAATATGATGTCAAATCCATAATATTGACAGTTGAAAGCTGTCAAATGCTTTAAAGAAAAAAGAAATCTTATATTAAAGAATATTAAAATATGTTTTTGTCAACTGTCAATATTATCGATTTGACATCACATTTGAATTCAGCGTCCTCAAAAACATAAAGTTCTTATTCCTTAGTGTAAGATTTATTTTTTTAAGAGCATTTGACAGCTCTCAACTGTCAATATTATCGATTTGACATCTTATTTGAATTTAGCGTCCTCAAAAACATAACATTCTTTAATATAAGATTTCTTTTTTCTTTAAAGCATTTGACAGCTGTCAACTGTCAATATTTGACATCATATTTCAATTCAGCATCCTCAAAAACTGAAGGGCATACATTAAAAAAATTAAAATATGATTTTTTAAACGGTGATAAACGTTTTAAAGGTTTCTATACTATGGTGGAGTCACGGAGCTTCGGAGCTCCATAGCAGCCAAACCATGGACTTTGGAGCTTAGTGCCCATTGAGACAGAATGACAAAATGTATAACATATCAAAAATTCAGACAGTTTGACCGAGCGACCATTTCCTATCTTTTTGTGCGGGGTCCTTTCAAACAAGTTGAGCGCATTTTATACGCTGGACATTTGGTTAAATGCGGGAAAAAAATTAATGAAAGTGACAGTAGCTGTGTGGACTTGGTGGCTTTCTGTTTATCAACGTCGAATTTGCGAGGTAATTCACCATCAAATTAATGGGAAAATTGCAGAAGATTGACAAGTGATGAGTGTTGTTTGTTCCTGCACGGCTGGTTCAGGGGGACTGCATTGCTACGTGCTATGTTGTTGCACTGTTACAGTTTATAGTGGCGTGTGTGTCTTTCCCCCAGTTTTTGAGGATTCAACACGATGGAGGTGTTTAATATCACTTCCGACCCCCACCAACCCTTCCTCAAATCAAAACTCGCCCCTGAAACACACATTCGAAAAAAAAATTAATTTGTTGTTTTGGGGAAAATGTTGTAGAACGTTATCTGCTATTTTTAAAAATACCAGCAATAGTAGTTTACAGAACTCACTCTGTTATCTATTACTCAATTGCCTTCAGTCTTATTTTTGAGGGAATACAGTCAAAATTTATTGTAATATTACAAGGTTGTTGCCTATCTATATCCGTAAGAGTGTATACTATAATATTATTGGTTAATATTTGCTTCTATCAAAAGTATTTGTTGTAATCAAATATTAATTAACTTGATAGCTGAAGACGTCATTCACGGTACCAACTTTGGTAACTTTTCGGCGAGAAAAACTTGACAAACTTATTTCATAGCCACCTAACTGCGAAGAGCGTTAGAATAGTATTAAGGTAGTACTCTCAATGCCACAATAGTCAAATGTGTGCTCTCTGTTATTTGACTATTGTAGTAATTATATTTGGCAACTCCGCGTAAAAGCAAAAGAGATAGAAAGATGCTTTCAGTAACTGTCTTTCAGTGCTGTCAAATGCACTACTATGCCTAAGGGTTTGACATTAGGTTATAAATAACTCAAGCACTCCGGAAATTAGAATTAATGAAAAAATGTGGAAATATCATTAATAATTTTTTTTAAATACGATAACGATACTTTTAAGTTAGTCGAATCATCAATGTTATATAACTTATCTTATCTTAAGGGGTTTTTCAACTGGAGAAGGAACTATCGCTTCGGAAAATCGGAAAATCTGTGATTTCTCAGAAGAATCAATGGAAAAGGCAAAATTTTTTTTATATTAATATATTTTTTCTGGTTCTCTGTAGCTGCATTCTAAGGGTCTGGTTGACAGATTAACGCTTAGCTGTTTACTTTTAAGTTTTATTTTCGAAATAGGAAAATTTTTAAGCTTAAACTTTACCCGCCAATTTTTCACACAAGGCAATTGCTGATTAAAACAATATTTTAATATTATTATACTTATATTTGTCAACAAGTAAAAAATATAAAACATTCACATTTGATTCCTATTTCACTAATCTTCCCGCGACGTAAACCGTTACAACATTTCTGTCATCTCCGCAATAAATAAATTTCTGTAAAAGTTCTTTTGGTGTACAATCCTGTAGATAATCTACGGTACATTCGGTGTCCATATCTACAATGAGCGCATCAAAATCCTTATTTACTTCGAAATTACCGATTTCTTTCTCTAGATTTAAAGCTGAAATACAAAAAAAAAATAGGAAAACGAGTTAGGTAAGGTCATTTATTCGATTCGACATCCCAAGACCGGTTTCTGCCTTTCGGCTTCGTCAGTTGGGCTTTCGAATCCAATAAATCAAATTCCAAACACATGTATAAGTCTACTATAATATAAAATTCTCAAATGTGCTACTATCTATCAGTAAAACTGATAAATGAAGCTCAGTTGGGACTTCGTTGCTTTCCCAGCAAACAATGAATCTCTGGCCGTATTCTGGCCCAATGCATGATCGGTCGGCAATCTGCTGGCAACAGCAAAGCTTCATCGGCAAGATGATGGCCCAGTGTACGCCATATTGTAATCGGATAATCCAGCCAGTAATAGGCCAGCCGGCATTGGCCCTGATCAAAATTGTTTGCTGTTGTTAAGTTGTCAACGTTGCTTGTATAAATTTTAAATAAATTGGAACAACATTTTCCATTTCAGATAAATTATTACTCTTTACAACTGACAGTGTCAAAGTGAAAATTAAG
Organism: Crepidodera aurea; assembly: GCA_949320105.2. NCBI lineage: Eukaryota > Metazoa > Arthropoda > Insecta > Coleoptera > Chrysomelidae > Crepidodera > Crepidodera aurea. The sequence goes on from OX439480.2 coordinate 14,571,703, forward strand.
TGACATACTTTTATTCTAATCAAAAAACATACCTAAATATTTTATTATAGACAATAAATGAGTTCAAAGTTCTCTATACAGACAGTTTTCAAAATAATTTAAGTTGAAAGTAGCGCCATCTAGAATTCACTAGGAAAGCAGTAAAACAAGGCTCTTGGATAAAAGACTATACCTTTATACAGACAATGCTTCTAAGTATATGTATCAGTTTTACTGAAAGTAGTAATCGATTATATAAATTGTTACCTTCGGCTCCTCCAAGAGTTCCCAAATAAAATACTTCTTGGTAGTTTAAAGGAACATGATCTTTGACATAGAATGAAAAATGAACTGAGGAATATAAACATAGTTGCATTATTCTCATTATAGATGGGGTGGGTCCAGCAGATACATCTGAAAAAAATACAAATAATTTATATTTTATAAAATAACAAATTACAACTTGTAGAGTATAGAAATGAACTCTTGCCCCTTTTTTAATCCGGGAATTATACAACTCATAAGATTTTTCTTCCCACTATGATAGCTTCCTAATTGATAAATCAGAAAAAATATACCTGTTCCTAAACCAACTGATATTCCAAAATCCCAAAGCTGTCTAACATTGCAAGCTCCAGATTTTAGACATAAATTTGAATCAGGACAGTGGGCAATAGACGTACCACGTCTTGCGATCAATTTTAGCTCATCTTCCACTAGGTATATAGCATGTGCCAAAATCGTCTGAAAATTAATTTTTATATCAATATACTTTCGTAAATCAGAATTATAGTGACATAAGGTCACTTGGTCGGAACCCAGCAAACAATAGCCGTCTTCTGCCCCAGTTGCTGGCTATATGTTGGCAACAGCAAAGCTACATCGGCAAAATGATGGCCCAGTGTATGGCAAACTATAATCCAGCCAGCAATGGGCAATGAAGGCCAAGAGTGTGACGTCAAGCGACCATCTTTGTTTGCGCAGGTCAACGATCAGTCTCCAAACCCAAGCCAAGCATAAAGTGTCTTAAGGAAGATTTTAAAAGTGTTTATAGTAGCTATTTTAATATTTGTATATAAATAGATACAGGTTGAATCTGCACAAATTCGGAGGAAGTCAGCTTCTACCATGGCCAGATCCAGCCGATTTTCAAGGGGGTGGGGGCTGGCTGTCTTCCTTTTCGAAGGGTTCTTGTAATCTTTCTTTAAATTAATAAAAACATGACATAAAGGGGAGGCTGCAGCCCCCCAGCCTCCACCTAGATCTGTCAATGGATAATTTGGGAAGACAAGAACTTCCAAACCGAAGATGGTAAACTAGGTTTATGATTTGGTGCAGCCCAGAAAAAAACAGTTGCTTAATGCAAAACGTGCTTTGAACCTCAGTTTGGTGACAAATCCCGTAATTCGAAGGAACGGAATTTGATGTGATAGTTTGGAGGATTCAAACAATGCAATAACTATATAGATAAAAAAAGATATAAAAAGAAATACAAATATATAATTACCTTTTGCGTTAACAAGTTTGCTTCATCATAAACATTAGCATAATTCATTCCAAACGTTTTTTGGACTATATCCACTTCTTCCTTATTTTCTGATATGTGGGACTGAAATATAATTGAGTATCGTATGTTTTCTTGGAATACTATAAGTTCTTTTACACTGTTAATTACCTGTATATGTAAATTTTTACATTTAGCTATTGATCCTAGTTCTTTCATCATGTCCATATCAACACTTAGTGCAAATCTGGGAGTTATAATCGGCTTCACCAATTCGGACTAAAATAATACCAAGAAATGAAAAAAATAAAGTATTCTAAATCATTAATAATAAAATTAATATGTTGGAAGTAATTTCTTGGTGAATTAATACATTATCCTCTTTTGCATATTGCTTTTGTGGTCACACACACACTGATCTGCTCACGAACTAATAATGTAACGTCGTGCTCCGCCAATAGTTCTTTTATAATAAATAAATAATAGTTGGAAATATGTGGTCTTCTAGGAAGTGTTAAAAGGAAAACATGAAATCCTGTGTAAAATGACCTTCCGGATTCAAATTTTTTGTTCGCCCTTTGATCCGGAATGCGAAATATATCAAAACATGACATTTTTGAAAAAACTGAAATAATATTTATTGCAAACTAGTGCGTTACTTTGTTGAATGATGTCCGATCGTTATGAATTTTGGATATGATATTTTTCAGTAATTTCCTGACCTAGTTTCATAACAATAAAAAATATAAGACGTGTCATAAAAGCTACGTATTTTTTTTTTGCTAGAATACACAAGATATCGTCATTTTGTAGAGTAAAATTGGGAGTCGAGAAAATTTTTTTATCTTTAGAGATAGTTAAGTGTATAACCGAGAAAAATGATGCCAAACTTTTTTACTTTAACTTTTTTTTCATACGACGTTTAGTTTGGGTTGTGTACTTTTTTAAAACCGAAGGAAATTAAATCGGCGCGTCGCTTCTCTTGGCATTGCCACTGTTAGGGTGCTGTGGAGCGAATAAAGCTTAACATTTGTTTAAAAACTGTCCTTAGTAATAATGCTCCTAAGATATGATTTTTTAACGATTCTTGCTCACTATAGAACTCTGTGTACCTATTACTTTTTAAAATATATCATCATGTTTTTTAGGTGGATGTTCACGAGTTGTATAGAGGTGGTCGAATTCAGCACCTCAGATTCCCGACTATAAATAATAGTCTTTAAACTTTTAACAAATAATAAAATATTTTTTAAATGCTGATATATATTTCTACCGAAATATATTTTATGGGAGTAAACAAATTGCACAAATGAAAAGAAAAATAGTCTAATCTCCCAGGAATTGGACATTGAATGTCAACGTTGCCACAACGTCTGGACTTCAGACAACTACTCCTTGGGCTATATGCCCCAACAGGTATTGAATTATAGAAGTCCCGACGTTGGATGGAACCTGAGATATCAGGACATTAAACCAACAACTTTGATTTTGTTATTAAAGGAGCCCGTCAACCATAGACTAGTTTCGGCATTATTGTGCCTCTTCAGTATGGCGTAGACAAGCTCGACTTTCAATCTCTAATGAAAGTCTGACAGTGGATCCGACTAGCCCAGTTCCTATAGAATACAGTTGCGTTAGCAAATGTATAAAGAACTGAGAAAGCACAGCGCCATCTATCACAATAATAACAAACTCAAAGTTAGCAAGAAGCAGCGACCTGTGAATGTTTTAAATGCTGATATATATTTCTACCGAAATATATTTTATGGGAGTAAACAAATTGCACAAATGAAAAGGAAAATAGTCTAATCTCCCAGGAATTGGACATTGTATGTAAACGTTGCCACAACGTCTGGACTTCAAACAACTACTCCTTGGGCTATATGCCCCAACAGGTATTGAATTATAGAAGTCCCGACGTTGGTTGGAACATGAGATATCAGGACATTAAACCAACAACTTTGATTTTGTTATTAAAGGAGCCCGTGAACCATAGACTAGTTTCGGCATTATTGTGCCTCTTCAGTATGGCGTAGACAAGCCCAAGGAGTAGTTGTTTGAAGTCCAGACGTTGTGGCAACGTTGACATTCAATGTCCAATTACTGGGAGATTAGACTATTTTTCTTTTCATTTGTGCAATAAAATATTTTTTTTGTTTTATTTAAGTATCTATGGATTTTCCCTCGGAATTAAAGTCAACAGTATTTATTTTCAAAAATAACCAGTAATTACTAACCTTTTTAGATTGAACATATTTAACGAATTCTATGGTATTTGCAATAGATTTTTCGGGATTCTCTAAATAATTGTCTGGCGCACCTTTAGTCATGTTAACTTTTCCAACAAATGCCCGTTGTCCTTGTTGGATTACTGTATCCACTAATATATTGCAGCTTTCATTGAATACTGTTCCAAAATAACAAGCTGTAGTTGTTCCACAGCTAAGGGATCTTTTCTGGAAAATAATTCGCATTAATTTTTTCATTCAAAACAATTCAGGCAATACAGATAATTGTAAAAACGTTTTATGTAGAGGAAAAGCCTATGAAAAATCCCCAAAATTAATGCAGCAAACAGTATTTGTCCAAACTAGGATCCCAACTACATTTAGATTGGCCTACGACCCTCATTATTACTAATTGTTCGAGATGTAGTAAAGCAATAAAATTGTGTGTCCGTTAAAAGATACCCAGGTCCGGATTAAAATATCTTATGATCATTATACCTATAGAACAGAACTTAATGGCTAGAGTAGGTACTGATAACTCAAGTGGTTAGTGATACTTACCACTATAGCCTTAAATACTTTACGTGCAAAATCCAAATCGGTATACTTGGATTCTAACGGAAAAGTGTACTTATTCAACCAGTCTAATAGAGGTTTATCGTATCCCAATCCACAATTAGGATATTGCGGTGCATGTAGATGAGTGTCGACTAGACCAGGTATGAGAATTTGTGATTTAGTTAGATTTACTGTCGGAGTTTTGTTATTTATGTTCAATTTTGTCATCGCATCTTGTAATGTGTTTTCGGGCCCGAGTGCTAAAATCTGAAAAAAAAACAATGTAACGTCTGGCTCCGACAAAAGTTCATCTTTACAGGAAAATGTTGGTTTTAAATATCATTTCACCCTATAGATTGCAGGAACTATTCGAGAGGGCGTAAAGACAAGGATTAAAGAATCAATATACAATTAATACATCAAATGAAATCCTCAAAAAGGGTATTAGTGGAGTGGATCTGGTTTTGAAAACTAAGTCGCTTTTTTCGAAAAAATGTTTTTGTGATTTCATAGATTCGAGGCCTCTCTTTCACGTGATCACTATATGAAAGCTAAGGGAGGTGTGGAGGGGGGGGGGGACTAACATGTAAATTAACATGTAAAAATATGGAAAATCGGTTTTTCGCACGTAACTTGCTGATTTTTATTCGGGTCGAAACGACTTCTATATACAAGGTGCGCCAATTATTTCCACTCGATCTCTAGCACCGAAACTAAAAGAGATATCAACAAGATTTTTTGTAGGGGTAGACAGTGTCACTCGGACTACAATTTTAAAATATTTTGATGTATACAGGGTGGCTAATTTTTGTGGAATGAAAATTAATTTGGTTTTTTTTAAATTGAACACCCTGCATTCTGATTCTACTTAATATTAGATTTACGGTAGTTTTTTGTATTTGTAATCCGACGCGGCGTTGACAAGTTATTCCTATTTTAAGCAGATTTAATGAAAAAACAGCACTTCAGAAATATCAGCACAAAAACCACATTTTTTAAAAAATTCCTCAAAAAAGCTACTATGATTTAAATGAAACATGCACCTATCACAATAATCACATAACATCTTCACCTGTTGCACAGGGTGTTTGCCGATGGCGTGCCAGTAGTCTAGTTTTCAAATGGCAATAACTTAATTTTTTCAAATGGGACACCCTGTATATTTTTCTTCAGCTAGAAGCTTTCCCTAATACGCATTAAAAAAATATAGGGTTTTGCACATCTAACTTTACTATTTACTTTAATAATTGACGTTAAGTGACAAACAACATATTTTACACAATTTTTAATAAGAAATCAAGTTACCTATGAAAATGACAGTAGGTATATTTTGTTATGGCATTAATTGTCGACATAAAATTTTGTATTGTATCACGTCTACTATATTTAATCGGTATTGTTTATAAAAAATGGATATTAATAAGAATTATAGTGTTCAAGAAAATATTGATATGATATGGATACTGGGTGAATGTCAAAAAAATGCGTTTCTTGCTAGTAGGGTCTATCGTCAAAGATACCCAGAAAGACGTCATCCACAAAAGGATACTTTTGAGAATTTAAAGAATAGATTTGATAGAACAGGAACCGTCAAGTATGAAAAACATTAACGTGAAACTACAGCTGTTACTATTGACAACGAATATAAGGTAATGATCAGTATAGTTGAAGATCCCAATATAAGCACAAGGCAATTAAGCCATCAGTTAGATATTTCCAATACCACAATTAGACGCATAATAAAAAATAATAAATATCACCCCTATCATATCCAGCTTCACCAAGAATTGTTACCACGTGATTTCGCGCGTAGAGTGGAATACTGTAGATGGTTAATAATCAAGATAAATACAGAGCGTAACTTTTTAAACAAAGTTTTATTCTCCGACGAAGCCACGTTTCATAAGAACGGTTGTGTAAATAGACACAACTTCCATTATTATTCGGGCCACAATGAATATTTATTTAGAACCACATAACAGTATCGATGGTCTTTGAATGTGTGGGCGGGAATAATAGGTGATTATGTAATTGGTCCCTATTTCTTTGATGGGACTGTAAATGGAGCTATATTTTTAGATTTTTTAGAACATGATTTTCGCAACTTATTGCAAAATGTGCCTCAAAATTATCGCAACGGAATATGGTTTCAATTAGATGGTGCCACACCACATTACCTATTAGATGTTCGCAATTGGTTAAATAGGGAATTTCAGGATCGTTGGATAGGAAGGGGAGGACCTATAAATTGGCCTACTAGATCGCCTTGCCTTACACCTTGCGATTTTTTCTTGTGGGATTTTATTAAAAATATTGTTTACAAAGAAAAGGTTACCACAAAAGAAAATATGAAAGAAAGAATTACTGCAGCATTTAGACAGGTGACCCCTGCAATGCTAAGAGATGTGCGTAAATCAATGAAAAAAAGGGCAAGAAAATGTATAAATGAAAATGGAAGACATTTTGAACACCTACTATAAATTTTAACTTTCACTATTGTAGTTTTCTTACGATTAAACTTTGTAAAATTTTGTACTTATTAAAAATTGTGTAAAATATGTTTTTTAATTCTTGACCTACCCGGGTATGCAAAATGGCAAACTCTTTCATGAGGACACTGCTACAGGATGTATCAAGGAGATGATGGTTTTCGTGAAAACGGACAAATGGCGACCGAATTTCGGATTTTGCAAATTTTATTTTTCGATTTTCGTAATGAAAGAGTAAGTGGGGAAAATTTTTTATGCGCCATCGGTTGCAAAATTTTTTTCTCTTTGATTTGAGCCCTGTAGAAGGGCAACGGATAGGGTTGGTGACTTCGTGCTAGGCTCATTTTCAAGGGCAATCAGTTCTATTTCAAAATTTTCTTACCCCAATCTATATTAAGGCCTGCAGGAGTATGTGATATATTTATAAAAGCGAGTGCGATCGCTCAGCCGCAGCCGACGTGAAATTAGATACCTGAATAGTATTTGTGAGAGAGCAGAGAGATGATCTGAGAGAGACGAGAGATGAAAGGGAGCGCTTAGCTCCTATCCCGGCATTTAATTTTACGGCGGGTCGGCGAGTACACTCGCTTTTACAAATATATCACGCACACCTGCAGTCCTCTATATACTTAGAACTTTGTGGTAAAAAAATTTTGAAAGAGAACTGATTGCCCTTGAAAATGAGCCTAGCACGAAGTCACCAACCCTTCCTCCCTTCCTGATTATCGGATCGAGTTCTTGTAGGGCTCAAATCAAAGAGAAAAAAATTCCGCAACCGATGGCGAATAAAAATTTTTCCACACTTTACTCTTTCGTTGCGAAAATCAAAAATTAAAATTTGAAAAATCCGAAATTCGGTCGCCATTTGTCCGTTTTCGCGAAAACCATCATCTCCTTAAATACATCCTGTAGCAGTGTCCTCATGAAAGAGTTTTGCCATTTTGCTGACCCGGATTGGTCAAGAATTAAAAAGTTACCTCGAGTCAAAAATTAATCAGTATTTGCCCTCCCTCTCCCTCCCCCCCCCCCTATATTATACTAGCGGGTTGAAATTTGGAAACAATGCTTGGGTCATCGGAGGAAAAAAATCAAGTCTCGAAGTCACTTTCTTCCATGCGAAAAACGCGAACACGGCTCTAGGTGTGTTCTCGCCGCGGCAAAAATCCATATACTTTCAAATCGCAATATCTCGAGAACCGCTAGACCGATTTGGACAGGTTAAAATTCAGTTTATGCATTTTCGCGAGCACTATATAGAAGTCGTTTCGATCCGAATAACCTTCAGCGAGTTACGTGCGAAAAACCGATTTTCCATATCTTTACATGTTAATTTACCCCCCCTCCACACCTCCCTTAGCTTTCATATAGTGATAACGTGAAAGAGGGACCTCGAATCTATGAAATCACAAAAAAAAATTCGAAAAGAGCGACTTCGTTTATCCGGTTTTTTCCGCCACATCGACTCCACTATATACTAAATATTTTTCTCCACGTGCTTAGGGGTTAAGCTCCCCTAAAATTAAAAATCTAATTCCAGCTCGTCCTGTTTTTTCAGCATCGTTATTTTGTTTTGTGTAAACGTTCTATCTTTTACAAATATTGTAGTCCCTAACAAATAGCTAGAACTGTTTTATATTACCCTGTATATATAGATATATCGCACATAATCGCGCTAACCTCGCCAAAATAGAGGTAGAAATGGCGGAAATAGTTATCGATTGGCACAAAGGTTAGTTTTTATAAAAAAAAGGATCTTACCTTAGAACCCGCGATAATGATGTAACCATTTTCTAGCACTTCCAATTCAGATCGGCTTTTCGAATGAATGATGTTTCCGATGAAAATTTGTGCGTTTTCAGATGCCATATTTTAATTTTAGATCAATTTGTGGTAAGTCCCAACGCTGTCACTGTCACCGATTTGAATAACGTATAATATATAATATACCTAACAGCTGTTATAGCCAGTCGGCGATATAATAATGCTTTACGATTTTAAACAAATTAAAAAGTTCATAAATGCATTATACAGGGTATCTATGTATGTAACATTACGTAAATAACGAGTAGCTTTTGTTTAGGAAGGTGTAGCTCTAGATTCTGGTGTATAAATGAAATACAACTTTATTGATTACAGAGAGAAGTGGGATGCATAAAAGCGATTTACTGAATGAAAACTAATCCTTTCAAGGTTGCGACATGCCTTTGAATAGCGTATTTGAAAGGAAGATTTTTAAGATATAGTATATTATTTTACGGTTGAAGAAAATAACTTTTTTATGCTACATAGTTTAAAACTGACAGTAACTTTTACAGAATAAAACCGAAGAAACAATACTTAAATATTATTTAAACAAACATTATTTACTACCTATTCTAATTTTAGTTCAGTATCACTATCGTCTTCATTTAAATTGATAACCAAGGGTGCAACAGTTGTATTCGCATTTCGATATGTATCTTCAACATGTTGAACCGAATTTTTCCAGCTGACAATTTAATTTATGTATAAAAAATCCCATAAGCCGTGTGATTTTGTCATTATGACAGCGAAAAAAATTTACCCTAACTTTTCCAGCGACAATGACGGAAGCTAACTTTTGAAAGCATGACAACAAATTTTTGATGACGTTATGTCAATTTTTCTCAAACTTGCGTTGTCAGAAAAGTTTTCATTTGTGGAAATGTCGCGATTTGTAGAGTCTTCGAGTGGAGAAATTGAAAAAGCCATCAATGATAATGTGCCTCGCAATACTGTGAATTCAACTACATCAATTTGGCGACAAATGGCGATGTTTTGTTTGGAAAAAAAATATGAACTCATTGCAGAAACTTCCACTGAAGAGTTAGCTTCTATTTTATGTGACTGGGCATTTAACATGAAGAAGAACAATGGAGAAGATTATAAAGAGAGTTCAGTCAAGACGATTTGGAACATTTCAGCAAAAATGTTACAAGAGAAGTGCTTTAAAGAGTATAAAAGAATTTTTAATCCGTTCACGGACATACAGTTTAAGAAAGCGAGAAATGCACGCGACACAAAACGCAAAATTCTACAAGCAATCCCAGAAAAAAGGAAGGTGAGTTCTAATGCTCTCACAAAACGAGAAATTTTTGAAATGGTACTGTCCTGGAGTGAAGAAGAACCTCCAGAGCCTCCAAAGAAAATTTTATCACATTGCTGCGTATGAATTGGCTTGGAGAGGTGGAGAAGCAGCAAATTGTAAGGTATTCTATTTTAAAATCGAGACAGACAACCGTGGAAGAGAGACCGGAAGAGTTGAATATAACCCAGTGTTTTCGAAGACAGCACAAGGGGGAAATCAGAAGTTGGCCGACAGTAAATGGTTGGTAGCAAACACTGCAGAAGATAGAATTATTACTTGTCTCAGTTCTTGATTAATTCTATTAAACTTGGCTTCAATTTGGGTGAAACGTTTTTGTATCTAACTTTACCTGATGCCCTACGTGTTTGATGGGATTAAATATACAATTAGTCTGACTTAACGCCGTCAAATTTTTTGAATACCGGAAAACCAAAAAATATGAAAAAAAAAGAAAAATGCCATCGACAAGAGGCTTTCTAATGATGTGCGTTGAAAACCGATATGGTCCTTGAGTATCTATTAATTCCCAATGGACCCGAGCATTTTCGAAATAATTTATTGAATCTTTCTGAATATATTTAACTCCTTGCAAAGCCCCATTATCCAAAAGGATTCGGTGAAATTAGTCTTGATAAAAAAAATATGAAAAAATTTATAGGAGGGTCAAAATATTGAGCAAAAACAAATTTTGGCCCGGTTTTTCAATAATTCAGAGAAATAAAAGGAAAAATTAACATATTATAGCTACAGGTTCCTTCTTTCATCTGAACTTTGAATCATGAAAAAATATTAAGTTTTACGTGATTTATTGAAAAATTTATAATCCGCTTGGGAGTGTCCTTCCTTTAGAGCGTGCTCTCTAAATGCAGGGCAGGAGCTAAAAATGGCGGTGCGTTTTGGAGCCGGTTTTGTCGAAAAGTATCATATTTTTGAGAAAAATGATTAGGATCATTTTTGTAGGTAATGAAATGATCTTCATTTTCGTCCAAACAAAAATTCTCTAAGTGTCATATTTTCGGAAATATCGGCGAAAATAGGCGAAAAAAAAACACATTTTTGAGATCAATGGGCCCTTCTAGAATTAAAAAACACAAACTTACAACACCGCTTGAATGTCGACTGATCTGATATAAATTATCACCGATTCTTAGAAAAAAACTTACATTCAGAGATAAGAAATTCACTGAATTTGCGTATCTGATTTCTTCAAGAAATCTTCAAAAAATAATTATCATAAGCGTATGGCAACTTCAAGTTTACACTCTTTAAATATTTGTACATATTTCAATTACACCCTGTACATTTTTAATTTATTAGAAGCTTATGTAACTACAAAATAATGCCACGTCTTACCCTGTATAGTCATTATAATATTTAGCTGAGACATTTGTTGATAAATAAACCAATGTTACGATGTCTGTAAAAATGTGATGATTCTTTAAAAAAATAATAGTGCATATATTGCACAAGTCAGACACTCTTTGAATAGATAAACTGATAAAAATATTCCGGCCTTGGTTTTTTCCACTTTCTAAAAATCGGATTTAATGGAATAATCACCTTAAAAAATACACATTCTATAAATACGTTAAGGAAATAGTTTTTACTGGCGAGAAATGATAAGAAAATTGTAAGGACTTGTAAGATTGTTAACATTGTTGTATATTATGAAATTTCAGTCTCCAGATATCGCAAAATTACGGGATACGAACATTGACGTTTGTAAAAAAATTATCTGAAATTTTAAATTGGAATTTTCTACCACAAAAGTATTTATTGGTTTGTAATATACTATTGTTCTTGAATTTAAAAACTCAAAAATATAGTTAATATGTACTGAAAAATTGTGGTAGGTTTATTTAATGTCTAAATGTATTTTTTTAAACCTAATATCAAAAAAAATGATTTAAATTGCATATATTTTATTACATTGATAATAAAAAAAATTAGCAAAAGACTTTTACATACTTTTGTGTATTTGCGGTTTAATTTTTATCAAATATTTGATTAAATAAAATACGATTTTAGATCTAGACGTTCTTTATCGTGTTTGCATAGTTAAATAATAATTGGCTTTTGTTATTATGGTGTTAAATATTTTGATTTGTTTAATTTTGTATTATCGAATCTAAATCTGGAAACCCACTGATTTAATGATTCTAAAAAAATACTAGAAATACAATTTTAATTACAAAATTCATTCTTCGTAAATCAAATTTTATTTTCTTTAAATTTTTTTTGAATCTGTACTTCACAGTACCTTGTAAGGCTTTTTCTTGCCACAAAGAAAAATATGCCTTACAAGTGACGCTTTAATACGGAAATTGCTCGAGCGCCAGATTATTTAATGGGGTTTACTCCACAATAGGGTGGGCCGAAAAAACCTTTTTTTTTATTTCGAAGTTGTAATATAGCGCGGGAAACTTGCGAATCATATAGACTAAAAAAAAATGATTAAAATCGTTTGACATCTTCCATTCGCGCATAGGCCCTAAAGTTTGACAAAATATGAAAAAACTTCATTTTTGCGATTATTTTTTTAAACGTTTGAATTATATGTTTTCGTAATGTAATAGTTTGTAACGTCTTCAAATAGAGCCTAAAAACATTGTGTTTTAATTTGGTTTAAATCAGTTGATACCTTCCAATCGCGCATAAGCCCCAAAATTTGCCAAAATATTAAAAATTTCACATTTTTACGCATTTTTTATATCACAGGCCCACAAAAAAAATGAACTTTACATGTGAGTATACTACCCCTATGGATTTTGAGCCGCTGAATCCGAATCTGGTCTCAGAATTTCCCCTGGACCCCCTAGTTTTCCCCTAGCCTAGGGGAAATGCGTGAAATCTTATTAGTCCATTTATATCCTAAAAAACTAACTTTTTACCTCAAAAATGACCCAAATATTTTTTTTCGATAATTTTGACATTGCCAATCGTTTCTTATACAAAATTCATTCTGCATAAACCAAATTTTAATTTTTTTAAATTTTTTTATAGATTCTAGGTCCATTTATATCCTAAAAAACTCACTTTTTACCTTAAAAATGGACCAATTTTTTTTTTATAATTTATAAATATATTAATTCATTCCTTTCTATATAATGCCGTCCATTTTGCGACAAACATAGCAGGCACGCTATCATCAATCTGAATTTTGACAGTTTGTCATCAAATACTATTAAACGAGCAAGGTTTGTGTGTGTGTGTGTGTGTGTGTGTGTGTGTGTGTGTGTGTGTGTGTGTGTGTGTGTGTGTGTGTGTGTGTGTGTGTGTGTGTGTGTGTGTGTGTGTGTGTGTGTGTGTGTGTGTGTGTGTGTGTGTGTGTGTGTGTGTGTGTGTGTGTGTGTGTGTGTGTGTGTGTGTGTGTGTGTGTGTGTGTGTGTGTGTGTGTGTGTGTGTGTGTGTGTGTGTGTGTGTGTGTGTGTGTGTGTGTGTGTGTGTGTGTGTGTGTGTGTGTGTGTGTGTGTGTGTGTGTGTGTGTGTGTGTGTGTGTGTGTGTGTGTGTGTGTGTGTGTGTGTGTGTGTGTGTGTGTGTGTGTGTGTGTGTGTGTGTGTGTGTGTGTGTGTGTGTGTGTGTGTGTGTGTGTGTGTGTGTGTGTGTGTGTGTGTGTGTGTGTGTGTGTGTGTGTGTGTGTGTGTGTGTGTGTGTGTGTGTGTGTGTGTGTGTGTGTGTGTGTGTGTGTGTGTGTGTGTGTGTGTGTGTGTGTGTGTGTGTGTGTGTGTGTGTGTGTGTGTGTGTGTGTGTGTGTGTGTGTGTGTGTGTGTGTGTGTGTGTGTGTGTGTGTGTGTGTGTGTGTGTGTGTGTGTGTGTGTGTGTGTGTGTGTGTGTGTGTGTGTGTGTGTGTGTGTGTGTGTGTGTGTGTGTGTGTGTGTGTGTGTGTGTGTGTGTGTGTGTGTGTGTGTGTGTGTGTGTGTGTGTGTGTGTGTGTGTGTGTGTGTGTGTGTGTGTGTGTGTGTGTGTGTGTGTGTGTGTGTGTGTGTGTGTGTGTGTGTGTGTGTGTGTGTGTGTGTGTGTGTGTGTGTGTGTGTGTGTGTGTGTGTGTGTGTGTGTGTGTGTGTGTGTGTGTGTGTGTGTGTGTGTGTGTGTGTGTGTGTGTGTGTGTGTGTGTGTGTGTGTGTGTGTGTGTGTGTGTGTGTGTGTGTGTGTGTGTGTGTGTGTGTGTGTGTGTGTGTGTGTGTGTGTGTGTGTGTGTGTGTGTGTGTGTGTGTGTGTGTGTGTGTGTGTGTGTGTGTGTGTGTGTGTGTGTGTGTGTGTGTGTGTGTGTGTGTGTGTGTGTGTGTGTGTGTGTGTGTGTGTGTGTGTGTGTGTGTGTGTGTGTGTGTGTGTGTGTGTGTGTGTGTGTGTGTGTGTGTGTGTGTGTGTGTGTGTGTGTGTGTGTGTGTGTGTGTGTGTGTGTGTGTGTGTGTGTGTGTGTGTGTGTGTGTGTGTGTGTGTGTGTGTGTGTGTGTGTGTGTGTGTGTGTGTGTGTGTGTGTGTGTGTGTGTGTGTGTGTGTGTGTGTGTGTGTGTGTGTGTGTGTGTGTGTGTGTGTGTGTGTGTGTGTGTGTGTGTGTGTGTGTGTGTGTGTGTGTGTGTGTGTGTGTGTGTGTGTGTGTGTGTGTGTGTGTGTGTGTGTGTGTGTGTGTGTGTGTGTGTGTGTGTGTGTGTGTGTGTGTGTGTGTGTGTGTGTGTGTGTGTGTGTGTGTGTGTGTGTGTGTGTGTGTGTGTGTGTGTGTGTGTGTGTGTGTGTGTGTGTGTGTGTGTGTGTGTGTGTGTGTGTGTGTGTGTGTGTGTGTGTGTGTGTGTGTGTGTGTGTGTGTGTGTGTGTGTGTGTGTGTGTGTGTGTGTGTGTGTGTGTGTGTGTGTGTGTGTGTGTGTGTGTGTGTGTGTGTGTGTGTGTGTGTGTGTGTGTGTGTGTGTGTGTGTGTGTGTGTGTGTGTGTGTGTGTGTGTGTGTGTGTGTGTGTGTGTGTGTGTGTGTGTGTGTGTGTGTGTGTGTGTGTGTGTGTGTGTGTGTGTGTGTGTGTGTGTGTGTGTGTGTGTGTGTGTGTGTGTGTGTGTGTGTGTGTGTGTGTGTGTGTGTGTGTGTGTGTGTGTGTGTGTGTGTGTGTGTGTGTGTGTGTGTGTGTGTGTGTGTGTGTGTGTGTGTGTGTGTGTGTGTGTGTGTGTGTGTGTGTGTGTGTGTGTGTGTGTGTGTGTGTGTGTGTGTGTGTGTGTGTGTGTGTGTGTGTGTGTGTGTGTGTGTGTGTGTGTGTGTGTGTGTGTGTGTGTGTGTGTGTGTGTGTGTGTGTGTGTGTGTGTGTGTGTGTGTGTGTGTGTGTGTGTGTGTGTGTGTGTGTGTGTGTGTGTGTGTGTGTGTGTGTGTGTGTGTGTGTGTGTGTGTGTGTGTGTGTGTGTGTGTGTGTGTGTGTGTGTGTGTGTGTGTGTGTGTGTGTGTGTGTGTGTGTGTGTGTGTGTGTGTGTGTGTGTGTGTGTGTGTGTGTGTGTGTGTGTGTGTGTGTGTGTGTGTGTGTGTGTGTGTGTGTGTGTGTGTGTGTGTGTGTGTGTGTGTGTGTGTGTGTGTGTGTGTGTGTGTGTGTGTGTGTGTGTGTGTGTGTGTGTGTGTGTGTGTGTGTGTGTGTGTGTGTGTGTGTGTGTGTGTGTGTGTGTGTGTGTGTGTGTGTGTGTGTGTGTGTGTGTGTGTGTGTGTGTGTGTGTGTGTGTGTGTGTGTGTGTGTGTGTGTGTGTGTGTGTGTGTGTGTGTGTGTGTGTGTGTGTGTGTGTGTGTGTGTGTGTGTGTGTGTGTGTGTGTGTGTGTGTGTGTGTGTGTGTGTGTGTGTGTGTGTGTGTGTGTGTGTGTGTGTGTGTGTGTGTGTGTGTGTGTGTGTGTGTGTGTGTGTGTGTGTGTGTGTGTGTGTGTGTGTGTGTGTGTGTGTGTGTGTGTGTGTGTGTGTGTGTGTGTGTGTGTGTGTGTGTGTGTGTGTGTGTGTGTGTGTGTGTGTGTGTGTGTGTGTGTGTGTTCATCTGTCAAAACAGTCAGATTTTGTGGTTTCAGCTCACGATCCTAGCCAATCATTGAGTTTTATGCTGATAAAATTGCTTCTTCCTAATTGTTTTTTGATTAAACAAATCAAATACTCTTAAACGAGCAAGGTTTGTATGTGTGTGTGTGTGTCCAGAGGATCTCGAAATCCACAAGTCAGAATTCAATGAAACTTTCAGGGTAGACTAATTCCTATCTAAATCGGCAAAAAATGTAGGTCTCATGTCTGTGAAAATTCGATCTTCCGAGATATTTACAAGAAAAGTTAAGCTTTTAGTTTTATTTCCTAGCAACGGCACATAATAATAACTTGTTTCTATAGTAATATCTACTATAAAGGATAGATGAGTACAGTCAAAGTGGGGATATAACGTCACATTCCATAGGCGTACTTTGCAAAATAAGTTTCTATAATATCAATAAGGTGAGAGCATATCAAATATATATACGCACTTCGTAGATTAAATTTTGAAGTTGTATTATTTACAAAAAATAAAAATAAACTTTATGCATCCGACACTTTAACATTGAACGAATTAAATTTAACCAATAAATAACAAGGAGGATTATATATTGGGATTAAATTAAATCTCTTGGCATTAAAAGTAACGCTTCAGTACTTACCTAAACTCAAAGATTAAAAAAAAAGTTAGTTTAAGAACTATCTTTAAAAGTCACTGTCTTCAATAAAACTACTGGTATCACTATAATTGTCTTTTCTGAGGTTTATTATTATCGGTTCTATTAAATTATCCATTGATATATCCACTTTCCTAAATGAATTTTCCACATTTTTAACATGATCAATGCATTTTCCCCAATGTTCTCTATTTACATCTGAAACTGCCTTCAAAAACAAATTTCGCACATCAGGAAATTTAAATGTTTTATTGTTTTGAGAAACATAACCTTTTAATAATTGAGACCAGATCAGTTCAATGGAATTTAACTCTGCGTGGTTCGGAGGAAATCTGAGAATTTTAATTCCTTTTTCTCTGGCCATCTCATCCATAATATATTTTTTGAATTTGTTTTTATGTTGCCTTGCTATTACTAATAATTCTGCCTTCAAGGATTTAGGAGGACTGATAATATTTTTAGAATGAAGCCATTTTGAAATATATATTAATACAAAATTCTGAATCATTTACAATACATACGATACGGCTATGAATAAATAAAGTCTGACTTATCTGTCAAAAGAACAAATTTATTACAGTAAAAACCATGGAAACAAGAATCTAGACAAAAACTATATTAGGCCGATCAGATGTATTAAAATTTAAATTTTAACTACAAATAAGCATTGAAGGATGAGGTAAAAATAAAATTTCTACCTCTTGAACCTGTACTACGTTCTGCAAATTAAATACTGCACTCCTTTCTTCTGTATAGTATAGTAGTAAAAAGGTTTGACTTTATTTAATTTCTGGCGTTTTAATCAGAAAGAATTCAATTTTAAATTTGTCGCTTTATATAAAAAAGGAAAGGTTCATTTGACGGACATAAATAATTTGCTTGTCAAATGACAGCCATCTTATTAATTCAAAGTTGAAAATACAACGTTGCCAATTCAATTCAGAGAGAAAGAATTTTTGAAAAAATATGATATCAATATCTGCCACACGTCGAGAGTCTGGTCACAGGTTTTTGTGGAGGTTTTTACCCAAGTATGAATATCAGACCTATAATTTTCCTTCACTGCAGATCAAAAAATAATAAAATCAATTGAACATAGAGTTTTTCTTATATAGTGATAAATAGAGTGAGCTGAGCGATCTTCTGTTGACGGGACGTGTGCTCTACACGCTGCTGTTGCCCGTCCCGGAAACGGGGCCTGTCCACCGTGACAATTCGCGAAGATCAAGCGTCAGTAGAAGTTGCCCTAAAAGGGTGAAATCCCCAGAAACTAGGCAACTTTAATGCATTTAACTAACCTCTGTGACAATCAGTTGATAAACGTCAACAACAGCTGCAGCCAATTGAATATTAACACTGACAGCTTTTTTAATTTTCCCGCCTACTTTCAAGCCAATCGCCAATCAACTTTTTATTTATCTCCCTATCAGTAGTTCAAGTAGATGTCGCCCACTCCGTGATTTTCGCGAATTAATTAATAATTTGTCATGTTATAAATATACTTAAATTATATACTCATTGGGCTGCTTAAAAATGTAGATTTGAATATTAAGAGCGAAGCTCGGTGACCAGATATTTAAAGTTTAATAGAGAATTAAATTTGACACATTTTGTTAAAAAGTATGAACAACAATGAGTAGATTCGGGAGTAAAAATCTTCAAGAAATTGATAATATAATTAAATTAAACGTACCTGCCAACACAGTAAAGAGCAAAACTAGTATTTGGAGACAATTTATACGTGCGTACAGAATTTTTTTTAACTCTGGAAATAATCTATATTTTACAATTTGTCTTAGTCCATTGAAATGTTACAATTTAAGGAATTTAAGGACGCAATTTTATTTTTGGGACATGTGTGGGGGGTTAATAGAAGCTTAACCTCAAGTTTGTGGGGTCGCCACCCTTGTCACCCGGCCGCCATCTTGGAAAAAGGGGTGAAAACACTTTTTTCACGATACCTAGGAAACTAAGCGTCTTACAAAAAATTTGTAAAGTCATAATTTGTAGCAAATTATTTTGCCTACAAATGTATGTATATAACTTTTTGCTCTAAATTAAAAATTAAAGAAGTTATAAGCAAAAAAGTGAGAAAATTTTTATAAAAATTTCCTTTTTTCCTCTATAACTTTTTTTATACATTTAAAAAAAAAATACCTCAGACGAATCTTGTAGATGATCTTTTGAGGAAAATTTTTCCCTATAATTTTTTTTAATTTCATTCATTTAAAACGCTGTTACAGCGCTCCAAAGTTGACCGGGTTCGTCAATGCTCATGAGAATCCGGTCGAAACGAAATGTTTAACTTATTTTTGATTTTTTTTTTATTGTAAATATATTTTTGTTAAATTCGTACAACTTTACTTATTCATTCCTAACTATGAGGTAGAGTCTGTAGGCGCGTTTTTTTTACGTGGTATCCCCAGTAGGCCTACTCCACGGACATCTTGCTTATAAGGTAATATTTTTAATCACTTATTAGCTAGCTACTCTAATCGACTTTTCTTCGATGGTCCAGGCTGTGGCTCAGAATCTAAATCAACGTCAAATGTGAAAGTTTGAGGAATGACAGAAGAAGGCAAACAATTTGCTACAAATTATGACTTTACAAATTTTTTGTAAGGCGTATAGTTTCCGAGATATCGCGAAAAAAGTGTTTTCACCCCTTTTTCCAAGATGGCGGCCGGGGGACAAGGGTGGCGACCCCACAAACTTGAGGTTAAGCTTCTATTGACCCCCCACACATGTCCCAAAAATAAAATTGCGTCCTCTAAAAAATGCAAAGCTCATGTAACATTTCAATGGACTATCTCGACAATTTTGGCATTAATAATCTTTGATTATTAAGCCAAAATTAAGTCTCCATAAATTGATCCTAAAGTAAACTCGAAATTTAGATGCAATAAAAATAGTCGGCTATTTGTCAAGGTCTTGTTATGTTGTGCAATGCCAAAGTGACATTATTTTGGCTTTAATATTCAAAAAAATATTCATCTCTTGTGATATAACTAGTGAATATTGTCTTGCAAAATTCTTATAATTTTCGAAATATATAAAACTCCACGGATGTTTAACAATCTGTTGGTTTAATCTGTTAAAAATTCTTGTGCAGTTTAAATATAAAATTTTGAGTTTTGAATATTAACCACAAGTTCTCTAACCTCAGAAGTTTTCTGAGTCTACCCTTAAAAAATGACAGTTAATAAAATCTAAAATTTATTTTGAAGACTACGAATTCCATCAACCATAGTGCACGTAAGCATAATACTTATTTCTCACAGTTTCACCGGGAGTCAGTGACTCGGTGTAAAAAGCCGACAACCCTGTGACTATCTCTGATACCGAGTTTATTGAGTACCTTCCACGGGGTTGCCCGGTTATCGACCCGCACCAGCGGTGCGTATCACCCCCCGCGTGCCCTTGAGTACCCCTTTCACGTAAGATTGGTACTTGGTCGACCCCTAGAAACTATAGTTGTTCGTTGGTGTTCTTCAGCTCTCTCACTGCGGACGATGACCATTTTGTGATGTCACCGCACTTGATACCAACCAGTACCGGATTGCGGTGATTTTGACTGGTTTTCGAAACCAGGAAATTTAGTACTAACAGCGATGTTTGGTTATTTGTACGAAAACGTTCGGCAAAAGTTTTATGAAATGTTTAATATTTTAGAAAAACGATTATACTTATTCGATCGAAGATACTTCCTGATTAATTTTTTCATCTGTCAAAACAGTCAGATTTTGTGGTTTCAGCTCACGATCCTAACCAATCATTGAGTTTTATACTGATAAAACCGCTTCTTCCTAATTGTTTTTTGATTAAACAAATCAAATACTATTAAACGAGCAAGGTTTGTATGTGTGTGTGTGTGTCCAGAGGATATCGAAATCCACACGTCAGAATTCAATGAAACTTTCAGGGTAGACTAATTCCTATCTAAATCGGCAAAAAATGTAGGTCTCATGTCTGTGAAAATTCGATCTTCCGAGATATTTACAAGGAAAGTTAAGCTTTTAGTTTTATTTCCTAGCAACGGCAGATATAATAACTTGTTTCTATAGTAATATATACTATAAAGGAGAGAGGAGTACAGTAAAAGTGGGGATATAACGTCACATTCCATAGGCGTACTTTGCAAAATAAGTTTCTATAATATAAATAAGGTCACAGCATATAAAATATATATACGCACTTCGTAGATTAAATTTTGAAGTTATATTATTTACAAAAAATAAAAATAAACCTTTTGAAATAGCAATATATGTTGGGATTAAACTTTTTTTAATCTCTTGGCATTAAAAGTAACGCTTCAGTACTTACCTAAACTCAAAGATTAAAAAAAAAGTTAGTTCAAGAACTATCTTTAAAAGTCACTGTCTTCACTAAAACTACTGGTTTCACCATAATTGTCTTTTCTGAGGTTTATTATTATAGGTTCTATTAAATTATCCATTGATATATCCACTTTCCTAAATTAATTTTCCACCTTTTTAACATGATCAATGCATTTTCCCCAATGGTGTCTATTTACATCTGAAACTGCCTTCAAAAACAAATTTCGCACATCAGGAAATTTAAATGTTTTATTGTTTTGAGAAACATAACCTTTTAATAATTGTGACCAGATCAGTTCAATGGGATTTAACTCTGCGTGGTACGGAGGCAATCTGAGAATTTTAATTCCTTTTTCTCTGGCCATCTCATCTATAATATATTTTTTGAATTTGTTTTTATGTTCCCTTGCTATTACTAATAATTCTGCCTTCAAGGATTTAGGAGGATTGATAATATTTTTAGAATGAAGCCATTTTGAAATATATATTAATACAAAATTCCGAATCAATTAAAATACATACGATACGGCTATGAATAAATAAAGTCTGACTTATCTGTCAAAATAACAGGTTTATTACAGTAAAAACCATGGAAACAAGATTAAATCTAGACAAAAACTATATTAGGCCGATCAGATGTATTAAAATTTATATTTTACCTACAAATAAGCATTGAAAGATAAGGTAAAAATAAAATGTCTACCTCTTGAACCTGTACTACGTTCTGCAAATTAAATACTGCACTCCTTTCTTCTGTATAGTATAGTAGTAAAAAGGTTTGGATTTATTTAATTTGTGGCGTTTCAATCTGAAAGAATTCAATTTTAAATTTGCCGCTTTTTATCCATAATGACCTACAAATTTTGACAACTACTGACACGCACATCTCTGGGTAAACGTTAAGAGAATGGGGCCGACTGGGATTTTCATGAAATTTTCACAGATGCTATAAAACATGATAAAATCAAATTTTTGCGCGGAAAAATATTTTTCACATTTTTTTACGAAAAAATATATGTTGGGATACTCACTCCCAAGACAAACAAATTCAGTGCGTTGAAACGGTTATTTAACATATTTTTCCAGTACAAACGCATACATAACTTTTCTACAAAAGCCCAAGTAGGAATTTAAAACCAGAATAAACCTGAAAAGTATAAAAAAGGAAAGGTTCATTTGACGGACATAAATAATTTGCTTGTCAAATGACAGCCATCTCATAAATTCAAAGTTGAAAATACAACGTTGCCAATTCAATTTCAGAAATCATGGGTTTAGGTAAATATTTATAGGAACGTTGAGTAACACTGGTAAAATGGACACTTGTCAAAATGTGACACCTATTAAAATGTAATACATGTCAGAATGTAACAACTGTCAAAATGAACAAATGTCAAAATATGACACCTGTTAGAATGTAACAAATGTCAAAATGTCACACGTATCGTACTTTTCTTTATTTATTACAAAGATCTAACCTAACCTATTCGCGAAGATCAAGCGTCAATAGATGTTGCCCTAAAAGTGTGAAATCTCCAGAAACTAGGCAACTTTTAATGCATTTAACTAACCTCTGTGACAAGCAGTTGATAAACGTCAACAACAGCTGCAGCCAATTGAAAATTAACACTGACAGCTTTTTTAATTTTCCCGCCTACTTTCAAGCCAATCGCCAATAAACTTTTTATTTATCTCCCTTTCAGTAGTTCAAGTAGATGTCGCCCACTCCGTGATTTTCGCGAATTGATTAATAATTTGTCATGTTATAAATATACTTAAATTATATACTCATTGGGCTGCTTAAAAATATAGATTTGAATATTAAGAGCGAAGCTCGGTGACCAGATATTGTACATATTATAGACATTAAAACTAATACTAAACACGGAAAAATTAAACCACAGGATAGTGATAGTACATTTTTAAAATATCATGTGTGACTGTGTATTTAATTTGATTAGATAACATATAAACGATACCAATACAAAAAAATACAATCAAATACTACAAAAATGTTTATAGATGCTTTAAAGAAATAGCGGAAAATGAACAAGCACATAATAAAATACAATCATGGTACAAACAATCGATCTATACTCCATAATAATCTGGCACAAAAATCAAAGTTGTTGGTAAGATTTCCTAAAACCCAAATATACCAGGGCCAATCATTTTTTAAAACAAAAAAATGCTTAGCAGTACGTGGATGCTTAAATGTGCTGCCATCTATAAAAGGGGCTTAGAAGAGAATTTTGACACTTTACAAAGCAAAGATTCCCTGTATTGGGTGTTGCATATCACACAATTTGCATTGTGTGTTGCAAAGTTTTCATTTGACTTATTCTGGCCAAGAATTTATGAATTTAATCTTCTAGCTGTTATAGCTATTAACTTGTGCGAGTTAGGAATTTTATTTATTAGATTCGAAAAGCCTAACTGACGAAGCCGACAGGCAGAAACCGGTCTTAAGATGTCGAATCGTATTAATTAAATTCCAACTCGTTTGTTAGTATGTGGATGGTCGGAAAATTTAGGGTAAATTGAAATTAAAGAGATCACTCTGTATGTCTATTTCGTTGTCTGGCAACCCGGTCCGA
This sequence comes from Crepidodera aurea, assembly GCA_949320105.2. Lineage (NCBI taxonomy): Eukaryota > Metazoa > Arthropoda > Insecta > Coleoptera > Chrysomelidae > Crepidodera > Crepidodera aurea. Next base: position 14,595,146 of record OX439480.2, read on the forward strand.
CTGAGATTTTTCAAGCGTTACATTTTATAACAAGTATCATCCCCCTCGGAGTGAACGTACCATGCACGGTCTGCGGACAAAGGAATCGTCCATCCTTCATATCAATTATCATCGTTGGCATGAAAAAAGAGCATCTAGAAGCACCCTATTTCTCGTCTACAAGCTTATTCGTAATTTGTTTGAAAGTACACACCGAAGACAAATTTGGGTTAAAATTATTTCAAATATAGGTTGACTGTTTTTCGGTTTATCTGTTCAATAAAACTAGTTGTTCTTTATCAACGTTTCGAGTTTGCTATTCTTTTAAGTCAATTTTATATATTTTTTGACGTTTCTTAAAACCAATGAAATGCATCTTTATTTGTCACAAGGGTAAGTTTCAACCAATTATGTCATTATTATAGTGGGAATACATCTCTTGTGATTATTCTCGGGAATAATCACTGTAGCTTTTGTTTGTTTAGCAAGTGTCAAAATAATTACCTAAATGTGTCAACGCGTTATATAAAATGAGTGAAAATCATCGGTTTAGTACCTTTTCTGATGCAGAAATAACAAAAAATATTTTAGAAACTACTTCGAAAAACACTATAATAAGTAATCAGTCGGTAATGAGACAATTTAAGACCTTCACCATAGAAAGAGATTATATTCTGATCAATCTACTGCAACAGCTACTCTGGCATTGATTTTAAAAGATTGGGCTTATAACATGAAAAGAAATAACGGAATAAAACGCCAAAATTAGTTCAAGAACTTTACTTTAATAAGTATAACAGGTCCTTTGATCCTTTCCATGATATAGAATTCAAAAATGCTCGAAATGCAAGAGATGCAAAAAGAAAAATTTTACAAAAACATCCTGAAAAGCACAAACAAAGTTCTGTGGCACTTTCTAATACAGAACTGTTAAAATTTTTTAACTATTGGGACGAAGATTGTAACGTTTAAATTCGGTATTAAGACCTTACTACATTAATTAGTTTCCATACCTTGTTTTTCTTGGGTAGATGTGAGCCACTGTAGGGACCGAATTATATTATTTAGGAACCATATATCACATAAGATATGTTACATTTAGCCTCAAATCTTTGACTCAGTTTATATCCATTTAAACGAGCTAGTTAGTTTCGTATAAATTATTTCGAACATTAAAATAGTTTGTTGTTTACGTCTATTTTATCGATGTTTCGACCTGTCGTTCCGGTCATTTCTTCTGTTAAATTTGAGGTGCTGTACGGCTGTGTTAGCCAGTCACCTGTTATATGATTGGTCAAGTCGCAGAATTTGACCAGTCATGTTATATGATTGGTCAAGTCGTTTTTAGTGACTTGCGTGGTTGAATTCGTTCTAGAAGGATTTAGAAGGAAATTTCGGCCGGGTTTTTTTTCTTTCTTGTTGGGTGATAAGTATAACGTGGTTTAGACAAAATTTTGAGGAATCGCCCGGTGTTTTATGAAGATTATTTCATACCATTGATTGGGATAGACGAGCGATTCCCGTATTGTTAGACTTGCAGGGTGCCTATTTGACTTGGTGTGTTTACCCTGGTCTGATTCTCTCGAAGAGGAATTGATATTTTGTACCAAACCCAGCCACGTTCGTAACGACGCCTTTTTTGTCAGGTAAGGCGTTTTTCATGACAGTCGAGTATTATGTTATTTGGCAAGTGTGTAAGGCCTATTAATATTATAGGGATAGTACCTTCCCCGGGAGACGATTTGATTCTCCGAGGATTCACCTTCCACGGAAGCATCTGTCAGGAAAGTTCCTGATTCGCCGAGAATTCCCCTTCACTGTATAAAAGGGTATGTTGAGATATTTAAATGTTTTTATTGTATAAACTGTTAGAGTTTGTAAATTTCTTTCTGGGCCGAGGGGTATTCGATTAGGGGTTTAATGTATATTATTTTAGGGTTCTCGTATTGAGCTGACCTGACCTGACGAGTTAGTAGCTGCAAGTTGCCGCAATTTAGTTTTGGAACAACCGCAAGTTTTTCATATTTTTTATTATATTTGTTCATGTACATTATTTGTTAATTAGTGATTTTTAAAGGTCTCTAAATTAATATTTTCATATATTTTCTCTAATTTTTTTTGGAATTTTGTAAGCGACTTATAGGAGCGAGTGGTATTTTTTTTTATTACGCCCAACGACCTTGAGAGCTCTCGCGGACGGTGTAACACCCCTATTGTTCGTAATCATTTAATTAATTTAATCATTTTTTTTAAACTAGCGCAATTTTCTTACAATTTTAGTGGGACCCCTTGGGTTCCTTTTTCCTTTTTTTTGACCTGTGTAAGTGGAAACATTAAATAGTTATTTAGTAATTAGTTACTTTTCTTTCATTTACTAATAGTCACAGATAGTCTTGACCCGAACTAAGGTAAGCAAATTTTTGTTGCGACGTAGTTTATTTTTTTTTAGTGGGCTCAATTTAGATCCATTCTGGAGGTTAAGTGACTAAATTGACTATATTTTGGATGAGGGTAAAACAATCTCCTGGCGCCCATTTTTCTTTTTAATTAACATATATCAATCCACACCCCACTTCACTGTGGTTAGCCGGCATCCAAAGCGGATTACATAATCCCACGAAGGAATATCTTTAACCGAGAATAACTCGTGGCAAGATGGACCTTGTGGATTGCAAAGAAAGTTTTTCACTATTGGGACGAAGATGCACCTTGTGGATTGCAAAGGAAGATTTTGCACGTTGCATCGTATGAACTAGCTTGGAGAGGAGAAGCTACGAAATGTTTAGTTCATTATTTTAAAAAAGAAATTGACATAATGTGATTAAATACCGGCTACAGCTAAGCGACAGAAATAAAACAAATGGTCCTTGTAAGGATCAACTGACTAGAAGACTCGGACCTTCAGTTCGAATCTGCCAGCTGAATATAGAGGGCAACACACGTGACCTTAGCAGAAGACCTACAAAAAAGAGGAAGAATCTGATTGGAGCCACCTATCACCGAACGTACAGCATCACCACATATGCTAACAGTAAATGGTTGACTCCAAACATAAATAACCCAGATATTTGACCTCTTCGTCTTTTTGAAAAACTAATGGGTAAACGTGAAGAAAATATTAAAACCGAACACTTGTTTCTTACTCCAAATCCGGCTTGGCAAACTCATGGTTCTTGGTATAAAAACGTTCCTGTGGGAATAAATTCCATTTCAAAATGGATAGACACACTTACTAAAAAAATAACTAACCATTCTGCCAGATCAAGTGCAGTAAGTAACCTTTCAAAAGCTGGTGAAGGAGAACAAGAACCAATCAAGGTCACTGGTCATAATTCTGAAAGTTCGATTAAACCATACTTACAATTGAACCAAGAACATGATTGAAATAAAATAAATAATCTTAGAGAAAATACGCAGGAGGAAACAATTAATATAACAAGCAATTCCAAATCCTCAATAAATAGTCTCGAAATATTTTTAATAATTGCGTTTTTCATTGTACTAATTTAAATTGTTAAGTCTTTTAATTTACTCACAATGTTCCAACGATATTTTCGTATATTGTAATATTTAATTAAATTGCATTTTTCAATAGTTTTATTTATTTATTCAATAAATACCGAGAATGATAAGCGTAAGTGCATTTGGAAATGGCCACTCGAGCCCAGCGGGCTCTCGTGACTATTGCCTGGCAACAAGTTTTCAAAAAATCTGTCAAATTAGTTTTAATTTATTCTCACTCTCTTGTTGTATTATTACTGATAATACCACGAGTCCTCCAATTTTAATCTATAAAATTTAAGAGGATGAGAGGTATTTGGAAAGGTTATTTTTTGAATCATTTTGTATTAAAAACAGAGAATATAGTTATAGACTCTCAAAGTGACTTTTTACTTTTCGTTGAAGATATTTGATGAAAAGAGGATTGTCCCCTCACTTACGATCAAATGGTCTCTCAACACAAATTCTTTTATAAATAATTCATAAACTATTAACGATTTTTCAACACATTTTTTTAATGAATCTATACAACCAGCATTGCTTATTATTCATACAGTATGGCTTGATACTTCTTCAATCTCATCCACTGAAGCTAAAATTTGTAGAGGGCTTGGCAGCAAACTTTTTATTTTTCACTTTTCCTAAGTAGTCTCCATATATCTTCTCTCCTTCTAGAGCCAAACGCCTTTTTCAGGTCAATGAATCACACGTCCTTAGTTGTAAGTTTTTCTATATTGAGTTTATCTGTTTCTTAGAATTCCTTGTTATGATATAGCCCCCTGAGATTAACTGAGCCGGGACTGAAGTATCTACTTTAGTCCCGAAAATATAAATTTTCATTGCACTTGACGTGTTGCCTATTATGTCATTTACAATGAACGGTCACACTTTTGTACTACCGTTTATAAAGTGGCTGATGAATCAGTCTGCTTAGCATATCACGATCTTGGAGAATTTAAAATTAGAAGCGCGAATTTCACGTTGTTCGTGATCGCAATCTTACGAGTGTTGAAGCAAACGGATTACAATTTACGATTGACCTAACCTAATATTTCAGCTACAGATCCTAAAAAACCAACCCTTAAACTGTATATTTACCTACCCCCAACCCCCTTCCGGAACTTTTACACAGTCCTCTTGATTTTTTTTAATTTACTTATAATGTACCCTAAATTTTAACATTTTTTGTTTCAAATATGATCGATCCAGGTCTATATTACTCCCAAATCTTCCAAAGGAATGTTTGTTTTGTTCCAAAACTCTCAATTTTGAACAGATTCTGTAAAAATTCTCGTACTATTATTTATCGATTCGTGATTTTTACAGTGGTCTTCCCACTGTTGCAATCATGCATAAAACCAACTTTAATTATTTCCGGCAGAATCTATATCAGATATTTTAGATCCACTTCGATTCAGCAAGTGGTTGAACTGGTATACGGCGTCACATTTTAATAGGGTTTGTTCGATAAAATAGTGGAGGAGTGAGTCTCTATTTTATTATTTAACTAGCTTCGCACGGGTGTATAGGTCATTTATTTAAGCGAGGCAGTAACGCAATTTTTAGTTATTTCTGTTGTCAAAGGAATAAACACTAAATCCAATACGATTTAAACTGAACGTGCAGGGGAAATTACCTGTTCAAGGTTGGCAACACTTCACGACGTTGTCGATGTGACATAACGAAATTTCTTGATTTATCAATCAATGTGACTACTGACTACTCACTTAGAGTAGCTACAAATTGACCTCCAAAGTGTCAATGTACTGTATCATAGTGGCATATTACAATAAAAATTAGAAAACTGCATAACTATTAATTTTTATTTGAATCTTAAAACACGTTGATGATACCAGTAAAGCTAAAAAAAGAATATCGGAAAATATAAAAGAACTAAAAACAGATGTTGCAGAAGAAAAACAAAAATTAGAAAAAACACTCCATGATACAACACAAAAAAAACTAGACGATGCAAAAGTACTTAAAGATGAATTATCAGATGCAGCAAGTAATGCTTACAATGATATTTTACATAAAAAAGAAGAAGTAGAGGAAACATTTACAAAAACTGAGGCCAAAATAAAGACAGAGGCTGCAAATGTTGCAGGAAAAGCTGAAAAAGGAGTTAAAGAAACATTAACCAGCGTTAAAGATGAAGCTGACGGTATCATAAGTAAATTAGAAAAAGGATTTTCAGATTTCTTCTCTAAATCTGTTTCTTCTGAAAGTACTTCAAAGTCTGAGAAGGATGAAGTAAAAACGAAAGATGAAAAGTCGCCATCCGAAGTAGAAACGATGGACGAAAAAATGGAGAAAAATGAACACGTTTTAGAGGAATCAGCCAATGACCTAGAAGACATCTTTGAATCCCAATCCGTAATTTTTGACAAATGTGAATCATCGTCAGATGAAGATCCGCCTAAAGAAAATAAAGATTTAGAAGAAAATGCTAAAGCCGAGTCAGTTTTAGAAAAAAGTACAAAAGATTTAGAAGACACGTTTGAAACAGTTGAAGATATGTCAAAATCGGTAATTTTTGAGTTCCTACCTATCTGATAGAAATCAGTTAACAGTCGTTAATTCTTGTCTATCAGAAACACGTTTAGTTAATTGTGGCATATCTCAGGGTTCTGTCTTTGGGCTTCTTTTATTTTTAAACTTTATCAATGACAATGGTTTGACGAAAATAAACTTATTGTTAATAAAGAAAAAACTGTGTTTATTCATTTTACTCTTAGGGTGAATGATATACTTGAGAGTCATCTATTGAAAATAGATGGAAAATCTATTCATCAAGTACAGTCCACATAAATCTTAGGTGTTCACGTTAATAATTCTTTAAGTTGGGAATGTAACTTTTAAAAAGATGTATTTCAATCGATGGCTTGATGGATCGTTGGTTTACCTTTTGCCCAGTTGTCGAAGTCGCACATCTTATAGCAGATCACATATTGATAGTTGTAGGTACTTTAAAAACTAATAAGCCACAATTGCCAGCCATTATCACCAATGAACAAAATCGTCCCGTACAATCTTCTATATTTGCTTTTGGAAAACACATGATAGCTTCGCCCTAAGTTCCTCTAAGAAAAAGTGATGACATAGTTGATCCAGTAAGTGGTAAGTCAGGGACATTGTTGATAAAATGTCTTTTTCCAATAAAATTTCAAGAAATACGAAACGGTTGCCGTTAGTCACTTTTTATGTAATGCTAAATGTTTGCATGTACGTATGTATATCCAATCTGCAATTGTCAAATATAGCAACTCTAAAGCTCTACCAGATCCTCCCCACAACAAATGAAGACACTAAATTTTGCAAAAAACTAGATATTTTTGTAAGTTTTGCAAAAAATGGTTGTACATGTTGCACAGACTGTGTAGATACCGGGTGTATCAACGATGCGTGCGTGGAGGATAGCTGCTTCCCTTTTGAAGATAGGAAAAAATGTTTCAAATAAAAGTTGTAGACAGCAATAAAAGCTGTGTTCCAAAAACAACTACCAATATACAGGGTGTCCCATAAAAGTGTGACTTATCAAAGTTATGTTTCGGAAGAGTGGTTCTCAAAAATATAGGGTTGTATGGGTTTATACCAGGTGGTTCTGAAGTTATGGTCACATTTATGTCCCAAAATGGGTTCATTCAACACCAAATATCTCAAAATCAATAATTAGGAATAACAAAAATTTTTCACCAAATATCCTCGAAAATGGTGTATTTTGATTTCATATTCATAAATTTACTGAATGGCACTTTTCCCATACAGGGGCAACCAAAACTCGGGATCATTTTTTTCTCAGTTTTTTCAAATGGAACACCCTGTATATAGTGCCATACCAGAATAGTCAACACTATGAGCTTCCAGAAAATGTAGGCTTTGCCTACTTCATTTTCACCGGAAATGCATCTAATTCTTAAGGAACATATGGAAAATGTCATAAAAGCAATAATGATATTTTTTATTCAATGATGGACCAACATGGAACAAAATAAACTCAAAAAAATGTAAAAAACCGTAATTTCACAGTAGATGTTCAAACAATCACCCGTTTTAAGCTATGCATAACCGGACACGGTGGCCTAGTTGGTAAGGCGTCTGCCGATTCAGCTTGGTCAGTGTTCGGGGAGTAAGTTCGAATCCTGCGTATTCAAGTGGAATTAAAGTCAGATAAGACTTTGGGCAAGTGTAAAAAGGTATTTGCGTCATACGCAGTTTCATTCATACGCAGTTTCATTCACGCCGGTAAACAGGCCGGATGAGATCGGATATCTCGTGGAACTGATAGGGGTTGGTGACACAATTACACACTTGTTAGTCGGTAGATCACCTGCATGACAAAGGCATAGTCCTGGGTTTAAGGTGATTGAGGACCGTGGTTCGGAGCCCACGATAAGCTGTAGGTCCCGTCCAGTTTAGGTCATTAGGTCAGAAAAGAGACGTTAAAATTAACAAACAAACAAACAAGCTATGCATAAATTAAGTCTATCTACGACTTCAGTTAAAGCTGATCTTGTAGTAGAGCGAAGAAATCCTCTAATTCTATTTTTCCTTCAGCGTCGTTGGTTTGCCGCTAATTTATTTTTGTGCTCACTTCTTGTGTTTCACTTTTTCTGTTTCCACAAACCTCTTCTTCGAAAACTCTCGAGTCGCATACATTCTGCTGGCTAAATGCAGTTTCTGTAACATCTATCCGGAATGTCGATCATTTTATCAATTATATCAAATAACCCTTGGAACATTTGAATGTTACAGGAACTGTCAACAAACATGACATTTTATTATCGAAGTGAATTTATAGTTTAAATCTAATATTTTCTCGTTTCGAAATGAAATTATCCACCGAAGAAATGATAAACATGATCTACATCAAATATTATGGTTTAAATTATAAATTCACTTCGATAATAAAATGTCATCTTTGTTGACAGTTCCTGAAACATTAAAATGTTCCAAGGGTGATTTGATATAATTGATAAAGTGATCTACATTCCGGATAGATGTTACAGAAACTGCTTTTAGCCAGTAGAATGTATGCAGTTCGATATGCGACTCGAGAGTTTTCGAAGGAGAGGTTTGTGGAAACAGAAAATGTGAAACACAAGAAGTGAGCAAAAAAATAAATTAGCGGCAAACCAACGACGCTGAAGGAAAAATAGAATTAGAGGATTTCTTCGCTCTACTACAAGATGAACTTTAACTGAAGTTGTAGATAGACTTAATTTATGCATAGCTCAAAACGGGTGATTGTCTGAACATCTACTGTAAAATGACAGTTTTTTACATTTTTTTGAGATTATTTTGTTCCATGTTTGTCCATCATTGAATAAAAAAATATCATTATTGCTTTTATGACATTTTTCATACTTTCCTTAAGAATTAGATGCATTTCCGGTGAAAATGAAGTAGGCAAACCCTATATTTTCTGGAAGCTCATAGTGTTGACTATTCTGGTATGGCACTATATATAGGGTGTTCCATTTGAAAAAACTGAGAAAAAAATGATCCCGAGTTTTGGTTGCCCCTGTATGGGAAAAGTGCCATTCGGTAAATTTATGAATATGAAATCAAAATAGACCATTTTCGAGGATATTTGGTGAAAAATTTTTGTTATTCCTAGTTATTGATTTTGAGATATTTGGTGTTGAATGAACCCATTTTGGAACATAAATGTCACCATAACTTCAGAACCACCTGGTATAAAGCCATACAACCCTATATTTTTGAGAAGCACTCTTCCAAAGGAATTCAATCGAGTAAAAATATATAGGGTGTTTTATTTAAAAAAACATAACTTTGATAAGTCACACATTTATGGGACACCCTGTATGTTGGTAGTTATTTTTGGAACATAGCTTTCATTGCTATCTACAACTTTTATTTGAAATATTTTTTCCTATCTTCAAAAGGAAAGCAGCTATCCTCCACGCACGCATCGTTGATACACCCTGTATAATGACGTTTGTTACGATCACCAAACATATTTTTACATATCAAACAAAAAAATGTTAATTTTTTGATACTTTGTATTTTGTACTTTGTATATGTGTACACAAAATTTATATCTATAAGTTTAAGAAAATGTGGTAACTATATAAATCATAATTATTTTACGTTTTTGAGCCAACGATTAAGTTAAATTCAGATGATTTACAAACAATATACACGGTTATTCTACGCAGTGAATGGGATATTTGGACAGTGAAATGCCAAAAAGTAGATTCTTGTCTTCTTCAAAGTGCAGTCGATACTTTAAATGTAGCAGATCCTTGTTTGTTTCCGAACATTTTTACACTATTCCAAATTTTAGCCGTTTTACCCGTTACCACTGCCTCTGTAGAACGAACTGAACGAAGTTTCTCAACGATGAAAAGACTGAAATCATATTTTCGGAATAATGCATCTACCAATTGATTAACAGGTCCATCTTTGATGTCAGACAAACTCGCAGAATTGCCTTTGAATAATGCTATATGTTATATTATTCGGTTCTTTTAATAATCTAGTTGAAGAATTCCATTGTATTTTATGACCAAAATCCCATGCATGTTCACATATTTTGGATTTTTCGAATTGTTTATTTTTAATGTATGATTGGTGTTCATTAAGTCTAATATGAAAAGTTCTGGATGTTTCTCCTATATTTATTACAGTCGCATGGAATTTTGTAAATACAATTTTTTGTGTTTTGAATTTCATTAAAAGGTTTTGTATCTACTATGTTCTTTGGTCCTGATGGTAATGTTCTACATAATAAGAAACATCACATCCTTTATAACTTTTACTATTGATTTCTATATTTTTCTGCTTTTTTTCTATATTTTAAAATATTTTTCGTTGATTAATTATTGATTTCTCAAACTAGGCTATTAATTACTATTTTTATTCTAATACTGCACCCTGTATATTAAAGAAAAATGCAAATTTTGCAAATGTTTAATGATGTTTATTGTTTAATGTTTTGCATTGCTAGCAATTTTAATTCTAAACGCGAACGTTTTCATTTAATTAACCTGATTACTGAAATATACAGTATACCCGTCGTAATATAATCTTGAACAAGAAGCATCTTTTGTGAAAAATGAGAGAGGTAAGTGATACGCGGTATTTTTTTATAAAAATACAGAGTTACATAGAAGAAAATTATTGTTTTCATATATTTAAAAAATATCCTTTTTTTCTCTAGTCAAAAAAGTATAAATAAATGTAAATTTTAGTTCCAGATTTATTTTGTCTTCACACTACTCACCTTCCTACAAGCGAATGCATCAGATTCTTTAACAGTTTTAAGAGATGATCCGAACCAGGAAATTTTAGAACAACCCGAGACCCAAAATATTGACCCCGACCAATGCAAAAACGCAGAAATAATAGAACTTAAACAAAGAACCCAAGACGATAACGAAGAAGATGAAACAAACGATGTTCCAGATGAGAAGCCTTCATTCATAAAAAAACTAAAAGGACATAATAAGGATACAGACAGGGATAGCAGTGAGGAGGATACGGAACCCATTCCGTGTACTTGCGGGGTTTTCTTAAGCGGACAATTTAAGAAAGGGTCCAAGAAGCAACCAAAGGGGTTGCCGGTTTTGACGCAGGAAATGGACACCCCTTTTATGAATAATGCAGTGGGCAACCGTCAGTGCACGAACAAGTGCTTGGAGATGGTGAGAATGTCTTGTTTTTTTATTTTACTTTTGTTAGATATTTGAACATTGGCGTGGACGGTAATAATTTGTTGGTATTTCTTTTTATTATTTAATTGTAGTTTTGAAATATGATTTTCACACATTTTCAGCACAGTTTCGCGCCTTGAAGCTTCGATTTTCAAATAAACCTGGTAATATCGTTATTTGTACGATCCATTTGACCACCTTCCCCTTCTTTGAAGGGTCAAAAACTGTTTTTTTTTGCTTTTTTTCGGTTTATATCCCTTAAAGAGATCCTTGTTAATTCTTGTGCAATTTTTGTTGTGATTTTTTTGTCCATATATATATGTAAAATTTTGAATACAAATCAAGCCAGCAGGTGCTGTGAATCAAATAAAATCAAACTACATTGCCGAAATTTAGGGAGGGGGCAATTACCCCTACTACCCCCCCTTTGGAGCCGCCGTTGGTTTCTTATACAAAATTAATTCTGCGTAAACCAAATTTTATTTTTTTTAATCTTCTTTTGTAGATTCTAGGTTCATTTATACCCTAAAAAACTCACCTTTTCTCTCAAAAATGGCCCAAACATTTTTTTTCGGTAATTCAAACAATTTTTTTCGGTAATTTTGACATTGCCAATCGTTTCTTATATAAAATTGATTCTGCGTAAACCAAATTTTAATTTTTTTGAATTTTTTTTGTAGATTCTAGGTCCATTTATACCCTAAAAAACTCACCTTTTCTCTCAAAAATGGCCCAAACATTTTTTTTCGGTAATTCAAACAATTTTTTTCGGTAATTTTGACATTGCCAATCGTTTCTTATATAAAATTGATTCTGCGTAAACCAAATTTTAATTTTTTTGAATTTTTTTTGTAGATTCTAGGTCCATTTATACCCTAAAAAACTCACTTTTCTCTCAAAGATGGCCCCAACATTTTTTTTTTCGGTAATTTTTGCGTTGTCAATCGTTTCTTATACAAAATTGATTCCGCGTAAACTAAATTTTAATTTTTTTTATTTTTTTTTTTGTAGATTCTAGGTCCATTTAAACCAAAAAAACTCACTTATTCTGTCAAAAATGGCCCAAACATTTTTTTCGGTAATTTTGACATTGCCAATCGTTTCTTATACAAAATTGATTCTGCGTAAACCAAATTTTAATTTTTTTGAATTTTTTTGTAGATTCTAAGCCCATTTATACCCAAAAAACTCACGTTGTCTCTCAAAAATGGCCCAAACATTTTTTTTCGGTAATTCAAACATTTTTTTCCGGTAATTTTGACATTGCCAATCGTTTCTTATACAAAATTGATTCTGCGTAAACCAAATTTTAATTTTTTTGAATTTTTTTGTAGATTCTAAGCCCATTTATACCCAAAGAACTCACTTTGTCTCTTAAAAATGGCCCACACATTTTTTTCGGTAATTTTGACATTGCCTATCGTTTCTTATACAAAATTGATTCTGCGTAAACCCATTTATACCCAAAAAACTCACTTTTTCTCTCAAAAATGGCCCAAACATTTTTTTTCAGTAATTCAAACATTTTTTTCCGGTAATTTTGACATTGCCAATCGTTTCTTATACAAAATTGATTCTGCGTAAACCAAATTTTAATTTTTTTTAATTTTTTTGTTGATTCTAGGTCCATTTATACCCTAAAAAACTCACTTATTCTCTCAAAAATGGTCCAAACATTTATTTTCGGTAATTTTGACATATGTGGTATAATTTTTTATATGTGGTATAACCTAAATGACACTATCAAAGCGTATTTTGGGATATTAACTTCTGAAGAGTGAGATGTTTGGCTTTCTAGGGTTTCGAAAAATTGCTTGAATAATAACGTTTTCAATTTTCTTCGCATCAAGTTTTTCACTTTGCACTTTCAATTTCCACTATAACTTTCTATAAAATCCTGGGGGTTGATCTTACCCCAAAAAAAAATGGTAACGTCAATGGACTACTGCCCCTTCTAAGCGACAAAATGCAAGTGCATCAATCCACCATCCTTAACCGGTTATTCGACGTGATTACCGGGGTGGAAAATACTTGTATTTTTATTGTGACTAAGGGAAGTTACACCCCGTCGTAATTAGGTATTAAACGGTCTGGTGGAATGGACGGGTTGGTTTTTTTGTTTAGCTGACCGGTTGTGATTTTAAACATTTTTTTTCTCTACATGTAGGTGGGTTGCATTGTCTGTAATTTCAGTTTTGATTGGGGTCTATTGTGCTTGATATAAAACCGTGGTGACCGTGTGAAATTTTAAAGTTACCTGAATAGGGGTAGGTGGGTATAACGAATTCGTAATAGGGAAAATCGTCCGAATGCGATAATAGATCTTTCGAATTAACAAATAACTATGCATATAATATACAGGAAGTTACAGAATTTAAACGACAAATTAAATACAGAACCGATGTACATTCTTTAAACTTAAGACTTGCACATAATACTTTTATGAAATAAGGTTGCCATGTGTAATTTTCTTCTAAGGGGCATATTCAGCCATTTAGCATCACATAGTTTATGAGTTACTCTATCATATTTTTTTTATACCATAAATAAACCGTAACCACAATTTCTGTACTCTTTGAATACGATTAAAATCAATATTATCTATACAAGGACCATATACGCTGTCACAATAATTAAATTTAACAAAAACTCGCAATTCTTAAGTTTGCTTTTGAAATTTTACTAGCAGAATGAAATGTGCAGTCTCAAAAACTTATTTTCGAATATGCAACCCAATTCTGATATACAGGGTGTTGTTTAAGGGCAAAATTATTTTGATAATTTTTTTTGAAGCCGGACCTGGATTTTAATTTTGATCACTATGTCTCTTGATCGTCCTAATACAAACAAGCTTGCCAAATATCAAATAAATATACAGGGCGGTTCCAATAATACGGGGGATAAAAGAAATGAGCAAAATTGATAAAAAAACCCTGTAACTCAAGAAATTCGTATAAAATAGAAAAATAAATATTTAAAACACAAAGAAGAACGTTTTCACCAAGTTTCATAAAAAAAAAAAAATTTGCAGGAAATAAAATTTAAAAACGAAAAAAAACCGGTTTTTATCGTCTTTCTCGATAATTTTGAGGTTACATTGAAAAATGATCAATGCAAAAGCTTTAATTTTTTTAATTATCTACAACTTTTATTTAAACCTTTTATCGCTAGGATTCATTTTTCAGCCACAAACCTTAAAAAACCAATATCTAACCCTTAAAACATACATTTAGCTACCCGCACCCCCTTTGGGGAACCTTTAATTTGTACGCTTGATCTTTTTTATTTGCTTATAATTTACCTTAAATTTTCCGACGATCCAAATACTACTAAGATTTTTTTTGCTTCAAAAATGATTGGCCTTGGTCTATACCCCCCTTCTAGAACTTTTACTCAGTCCAGGGGCGGATCTAGGATTTTTCGGGGGTGGGGAGATTCCGAACTGAGGAGGGGGAGACAGTAATAATTTTCGAAAATATATTTTAATTTAGAAACTAAATAGTGAAATTACTACATACAGGGTGCGCCAATTATTTCCACTCGATCTCTAGCACCGAAACTAAAAGAGATATCAACAAGATTTTTTGTAGGGGTAGACAGTGTCACTCGGACTACAATTTTAAAATATTTTGATGTATACAGGGTGGCTAATTTTTGTGGAATTAAAATTAATTTGGTTTTTTTAAATTGAACACACTGTATACGATTATGTCTTCTAATTCTACTTAATATTAGATTTACGGCAGTTTTTTGTATTTGTAAATCCGACGCGGCGTTGACAAGTTATCCTATTTTAATCAGATTTAATGAAAAAACAGCACTTCAGAAATATTAGCACAAAAACCACATTTTTTAAAAAATTCCTCAAAAAAGCTACTATGATGTAAATGAAACATGCACCTATCACAATAATCACACAACATCTTCACCTGTTGTGTTGCACAGGGTGTTTGCCGATGGCGTGCCAGTAGTCTAGTTTTCAAATGACAATAACTTAATTTTTTCAAATGGGACACCCTGTATATTTTTCTTCAGTTAGAAGCTCTCCCTAATACGCATTAAAAAAAATATAGGGTTTTGCACATCTAATTTTACTATTTACTTTAATAATTGACATTAAGTGACAAACAACATATTTTACACAATTTTTAATAAGTACAAAATTTTACAAAGTTTAATCGTAAGAAAACTACAATAGTGAAAGTTAAAATTTATAGTAGGTGTTCAAAATGTCTTCCATTTTCATTTATACATTTTCTTGCCCTTTTTTTCATTGATTTACTCACATCTCTTAGCATTGTAGGGGTCACCTGTCTAAATGCTGCAGTAATTCTTTCTTTCATATTTTCTTTTGTGGTAACCTCTTCTATGTAAACAATATTTTTAATAAAACCCCACAAGAAAAAATCGCAAGGTGTAAGGCAAGGCGATCTAGTAGGCCAATTTATAGGTCCTCCCCTTCCTATCCAACGATCCTGAAATTCCCTATTTAACCAATTGCGAACATCTAATAGGTAATGTGGTGTGGCACCATCTAATTGAATCCATATTCCGTTGCGATAATTTTGAGGCACATTTTGCAATAAGTTGCGAAAATCATGTTCTAAAAAATCTAAAAATATAGCTCCCTTTACAGTTCCATCAAAGAAATAGGGACCAATTACATAATCACCTATTATTCCCGCCCACACATTCAAAGACCATCGATACTGTGATGTGGTTCTAAATAAATGTTAATTGTGGTCCGAATAATAATGGAAGTTGTGTCTATTTACACAACCGTTCTTATGAAACGTGGCTTCGTCGGAGAATAAAACTTTGTTTAAAAAGTTACGCTCTGTATTTATCTTGTTTATTAACCATCTACAGTATTCCACTCTACGCGCGAAATCACGTGGTAACAATTCTTGGTGAAGCTGGATATGATAGGGGTGATATTTCTTCTTTTTTATTATGCGTCTAATTGTGGTATTGGAAATATCTAACTGATTGCTTAATTGCCTTGTGCTTATATTGGGATCTTCAACTATATGATCATTACCTTATATTCGTTGTCAATAGTAACAGCTGTAGTTTTACGTGAATGTTTTTCATACTTGACGTTTCCTGTTCTATCAAATCTATTCTTTAAATTCTCAAAAGTATCCTTTTGTGGATGACGTCTTTCTGGGTATCTTTGACGATAGACCCTACTAGCAAGAAACGCATTTTTTTGACATCCATATCATATCAATATTTTCTTGAACACTATAATTCTTATTAAAATCCATTTTTTATACACAATACCGATTAAATATAGTAGACGTGATACAATACAAAATTTTATGTTGACAATTAATGCCATAACAAAATGTCATTTTCATAGGTAACTTGATTTCTTATTAAAAATTGTGTAAAATATGTTGTTTGTCACTTAACGTCAATTATTAAAGTAAATAGTAAAGTTAGATGTGCAAAATCCTATATTTTTTTAATGCGTATTAGGGAGAGCTTCTAACTGAAGAAAAATATACAGGGTGTCCCATTTGAAAAAATTAAGTTATTGCCATTTGAAAACTAGACTATTGGCACGCCATCGGCAAACACCCTGTGCAACACAACAAGTGAAGATGTGTGATTATTGTGATAGGTACATGTTTCATTTACATCATAGTAGCTTTTTTGAGAAATTTTTTAAAAAATGTGGTTTTTGTGCTAATATTTCTGAAATGCTGCTTTTTCATTAAATCTGCTTAAAATAGGAATAACTTGTCAACGCCGCGTCGGATTTACAAATACAAAAACTACCGTAAATCTAATATTAAGTAGAATCAGAAGACATAATCGTATACAGGGTGTTCAATTTAAAAAAACCAAATTAATTTTCATTCCACAAAAATTAGCCACCCTGTATACATCAAAATATTTTAAAAGTGTAGTCCGAGTGACACTGTCTACCCCTACAAAAAATCTTGTTGATATCTCTTTTAGTTTCAGTGCTAGAGATCGAGTGGAAATAATTGGCGCACTCTGTATATTGCAAAAAACGCAATATAACATAATATAGTTAGAAAATTAACCAAAAGATATTACTAGTAGCCTGAATCCTACTGAATAATAAAACGCGTTTCGCCTGTGGGGGGAGGGGCGAAACCTCCTTCGCCCCTCCCCTAAATCCTCCACTGACTCAGTCTATATCTATATGTCATCCTACGAAATTATTAAGTGACCAAGTACACCACCCTGGATCATCAAACATCCTCAAAAAACCCACCAAGATTTTAAACTTAGCTTAAAGAACTGGTGAACTACTATCACCAAGTAAATTAAAAGAAGCTCACCTTTGATGAAGAAATGACAGCTTCAATTTGCAATTATCATTTTTTTTTTAATATATCCGTTTGTAAACAATTATAAATTGTTATATTCTTTGTTTCAGATCATCAAACATCTACCGAAGAGTAACGAAATTATTTGTGCCACGGTTGACAGGGATCATGTTTACAAGGAGAGAGCTTATCTATTCGTGAAAAACCACAGTGACAAATGGCACGGAACAAACCTGTCAGCGGGCAGGGAGTTTTGTTGTAGAGATAACGTTCCTTATAAATGCCCTGTCAGTTAACGATAGTCGTATTGGAGTTTTATGTAAATACAGTTTAAAAGAAAAATGATGTTTTTATTGTTTTACCTAAAAACTAGACTAAAATTAATAACCGAATATCGGAATTTTGGTGCGGTAACAGTATCGCACTTAGGGGTTTGAGTTGCAATAACAATAACAAAAAAAAATAACAAAAGTCCCCCGCAAACCTCTGGGGCGAAAAATTTAAATAAAGACATGAAATTAAACACAATTAGAGGGATTTGAATGAAGAGAAAATAAAAAATTTGTAATTTAGCAAAGATTACACACAGGCGCGGATCCAGGGGGGTCACGGGGGAGCCATAGCGGAGTGAAATTAGAATTTTATATGGATATAAGAGCTAAGTCAAATTTTTTTTAATTTTTTCGATTTTATACATAAAGAGAAGCTTGTAAAAAAATTTTCAATAAATTTGGGCTGGAGCTTCACGAGATATATGCCAAAAACGGCAGTTTTGGTATTTTTCGAGTGAATTGCTTCACTATTTTTTAAATACCTTCGGCTCTAAGAGTCGTAGAAAAATAAAAAAAAAATAAAATGACCGTGATGAAGTAGAGTATCGATCTGTATAGTAGGGTTTTTTAAAAAATGTATCCTAACCTCAAAAAAAGAATCCTCGAATTTTCTTAAAAATTGGAGGAAATATGTATTTTTATGTCGGGAAGACATGGTAAAAATTAAAAAAAAAAAAAGAAGTATTTGTCCAGCCAAAATCGGCATTTTTCGAAAAAAAAATTGAATTGGCCGCCATTTTTGGAAAAACAATAGTAAAGAAAAAATTTTTATCTTAAAAAGAAGGATTTTGTGTGTACAGGGTGTCCCAAATTGGTGTGTTTTGCAGGGTATCTCGTAAACTAGAAGAGATAGAAGAAAAGGAGTTAAGATGTTATGACTTCTTTTTTTGTTAAAGTAACGATATCCTAATTAAATCTTTAGCGGACAGGCATCAACTCAGCACTTTATTACCCTCAGGTAAACTATTGCACCCCTCGTAGATGCATCAATTCAGCACCTAATGACTTAATACTTATCCCTTTAATTCTTGTTAATTTGAATCCGAGAATCATTTTATCATTTTATGTCCGAAATTCCCAACTCTTCGGCATATATCAAATTAGCTGATTATCAGATTGACAATTATATCTCAGAAGATTCCTTATTTTCACCAACAGTATGGGCTTCTAAAAGTAACTCTCTACATTATACAACAAAGCTTTGTGAATCCTTTCATTCGCACTTTTCTAAAAACTTTTACCATGCCCATCCGAATATTCATATCTTTGTAAAAACACTTGTTGAATTTCAGTGTTTAGTATATATTAAAATACAAAGTATTAATACGCCTGTCAGGATAATAACAAAAAAGTTAGAGAGGCAGAAACATTCATTCACAAATAAAAAAATTTTAGAATTAAATAAAGGAGAAATTACAGAATTTGAATATGTGAAATTAATCGCAAATAGATACAAATTATAATCAATCTATTTTAAGTTTATATTTTTATATAGATATTTCTTTTGTATATAAGTTTAATATATGTATAATAATTTCCTTCAAAATATTTATAAAAAAACATTAGATGCAAATGCACTCTTACAAATAAAATCAATTTTAACTAACGTATCATCATTAGGATTAAAGGATTTATTAAACCAGGTAAAAGTGCTCAGTTGAAGTATCTACTTTTATTGCCTTGAAGGGACGGTGCTCAGTTGAAGTCTACCCCTCCCTGCAGTTGGAAGATACAGGGCGATTATTGAAAACTGTCGAAAACTACAAGGTACTATAACTTCTTAATTAAGAAAAATATAAAAAAACGTTATAAAAACTTTTGATAGATATAATATTAAATAGTTCAGTGGCGCACAGATTATTTTTTTAGGGGGCTCACTAAGGAAATATAATGCAAACTTATGTTTTTTTAAATGGGACACCCTGTATATTTTGACGTTTTTCGTTTTCTTTTTTAATTCTCATTCACCTGATATGACATATCTATTTTCAATGGTTGGAGCTACAGTGCAAATAAACCATTTATGGATGTTATCAGGTGAAACAACCTTAAAAAATTGAACACTCAGTAACGAAATTTAACATTTTATTATAAGGATACTGATGTGTGACAATTTTATTTATCAAAATTATAATTAATGAAAAATAAAACCAGATTAAAAAAATAAAAACAATAAACTTATGAAACAACAAGAAACATTGTAACAACTAATCTACCTATACCTAATTTTATTAGAATGTAAAAATTACATTAAATGTTCAAAATGATCTCCGTTTTAATCGATTAAAAAGTTTTTCGTTTAAATAATCTCCAACCAATTCAGCATTACCAAAAATAAAATCATAAAATAATATTTACAAGACTAACTTCGAGAGTAGGGAAGATTTATTACAAAATATTCATGCCGCATTTAGAAAAATAAAGCCAGTGCACATACTCAATTGTGTAACATCAGTAAGAAAAAGGTGTCAATTATTACTACAACAAAACGGAGGACACTTTGAAAAAAATGTTTAAAAAAATACAAAAAATATTTCAGGTTCTAAAGTAAGATTTTTATGAGGAACGAATCCATATAAATCAATATAACAAATGAAAATCGATTTTTTTTATTATTCCCTAAATTGGGCACTTCAAATAAAGAAATAAAATGTTGGATTTTCTTAGACAAAAGTACACGCAAAATCCTTCTTTTTAAGACAAAAAATTTTTCCCTACTATTGTTCTTCCAAAAATGGCGGCCCATTCAATTTTTTTTCGAAAAATGCCGATTTTGGCTGGACAAATACATTTTTTTTTAATTTTCACCATGTCTTCCCGACATAAAAATAATATTTTCTCCAATTTTTAAAAAAATTCGATGATTCTTTTGTTATTTATTGCCAAGTTTTTAAGGCCGAAGTATTTTGGAGTTGATTTTGTTTTTGAGTACAACGATTTTTATTTTTATTGGAAGTACTTTGAAATAGGACATTTTTTCTTGCTAAAAATCCACAATTTACTAAAAAAATTATTGCGGAAAGCATTTTAGAATTTGATGTAAAAAATTTCAATTTCAAACGTCCAAATATTCACGATGAAAAATAATTCTTTAAATTTTTTAACGAAGAAATAGCCTCTATATTCGAAATCTAGCATTAAATTTAATTAGAAATGTGATATCCGTAAAATTCGTTGAATAAGAATCTTTTCAATGGCGAGATTATATGACCAGCAAGAACACTGAAATATTCATCTTAGTGGGTGGTGGGGACCGCTCCCCATAGTGATGTAATCATTACTAATTTTACTTCTAAATTTTACTGGTATGTATACCTACTACTGATACATGGTGATAATAACATTTGTTATTCTCGCATTGTCTACTTCCGTATCTCAAACTGTTAATGATTTACAATTACAAAAACGTCAGTGCATTATTATTATTTTCTTTCAATTTTGTAACAGCTAAATTTTGGTAAAAAATTTTGTTGACCACCCACTCTCAGTCCCAAATAGATACACTTCGCGAAAAACTTTTTTATTCGTTAAATTTGTTTAAATTAATAAAAGAAGCCCCTTAAGCATGGTCAATCCTGACCAATTCATTTGCACGACATCGTTACGTACATCTATAGGCCGTTAGATGGCGCTGAAGACTTCTAGAAGTTGAAGTTAGAACGATGTCCGATGCTGAGACATCAGTTGCGTCTTGTTATTGCTGTTGAGTACTGAGCAAATATTCAACTAAAGAATATGTCGTTTGGACAGTCGTGGATACAAGGATGTTACTATTTATAGCACGAATTGATCACCAACCGATAGAATGGCTCCACTCCAGAAATTTACCTTCGGTTGTTACTACAATCGTACGATCTACAAGTTGGGTATCTAGCAGGATGTCATAATGTTGTTGCAGACTTGTTGTAGCGCCCACACCAACTAGCAGGTTTAATTCAAACTCTCAAAAGGGCCGCACGGTTTCAAGTTATATCCATTGCTTTATTTGGCCCTTTGCCAAAACTTCCTACTGGTAATCATTGGATTGGATACATTTATGCGTTTGATGACAAGTCCTTAAACTCATCTTCTGCACGAACTTCATGTTGAGTATCTACCAGGTCATAATGTTGTTGCTGATTTGTTATCGCGCCCACACCAACTAGCAGGTTTAATTAAAACTTCCGAAAGGGCTGCACGGTTTCAAGATATATCCATTGATGTAATTGGCCCTTTGCCAAAACTTCCTGCTGGTAATCATTGGAGATACATGTATGCGTTTGATGACAAGTCCTTAAACTCATCTTCTGCACGATATACATGTTGAGTAACTACCAGAAGGTCATAATGTTGTTGCAGATTTGTTATCGCGCCCACACCAACTAGCAGGTTTAATTCAAACTCTCAAAAGGGCTGCACGGTTTCAAGTTATATCCATTGATTTATTTGGCCCTTTGCCAAAACTTCCTGCTGGTAATCATTGGAGATACATGTATGCGTTTGATGACAAGTCCTTAAATTCACCTTCTGCACGATCTACATGTTGAGTATCTACCAGGAGGTCATAATGTTGTTGCAGACTTGTTGTCGCGCCCACACCAACTAGCAGGTTTAATTCAAACTCTCAAAAGGGCCGCACGGTTTCAAGTTATATCCATTGCTTTATTTGGCCCTTTGCCAAAACTTCCTGCTGGTAATCATTGATTGAATTCTTTAAAGGGACCGCGGAAAATTGTGCTCGTAACATTGTAGGTAATTACTGAAAATTATTGGTTTGTTAGCAAGATGCTTACTTTTTCGGGTTTACCCAATCGCATATTTCCACCAGCAAGCTTGTTTAACGCAAGAATAGAGACTTGAATGCCTCAGAGAGTCAGAGAGTTTTTTGCAGAGTTGAATCATGGTTGATGTGTTTATATAGAGCAGATATAGGACGTAAGCATGAAGTAAACAGGGACTATTTTCGATCAGTAAACAAAACGACTTAGGCACTGATTTGACTTAATTTTGCATTCTTTCTTTAAAATAATAGTTAAAATTTTTTAATATGCCCCATCAAGAAGCAGATTTACGAATCTATCTATGTAAAAAAAAATTAATATATGTGCGTGATTTTCAAATTCCTCTAATACACCCGTAAGTATTATTTGTAATACCGAAATTTATGGTCCACCTTCTCTCGCTTCATATAAGTATGTCACTCGAGAGTTGACCAGCCCATTCCGCCATAACGATAAAAAATCAATTTCAATGAAGTGTCAAAGATTAAAGACGATTCAAGTGGAAGAGAGCCACGCACTTAACCCGAACAATAAACATCTAGCCGGAGCTCGCGGTTACGTAACTTTTCAAATTCCGTTCGTTCTTTATTTGAAACAGATTGTGGTTAGAATCCCAACCTCATGGCTGATTACCCAAATGATACAACCTGCTAGCAGCGGACGTATCATACAACAACATTTTAAATAGTGAAAACAAGTCCGTTTGAATGTTATTTAAGAAATACCGTAAGCGCACGTATTTAAACTTCTACTTATTGCCAAAAATGTTGTCAAAAAGGGATTGAAAAATATATACGGTAAGAAAAAATATTCGAAAACAACAACAACAATGTACACTCTTTAATTGCTGATAATACAGATAATACAACATCCCAAAACTTATGTCATACATTGTAGATTGTAAGAGGAGATTGTTCGACTGCTTCCAGCCCTTCTCCACTTTTGTGACAACTCTCATCTAGTTTGTGAACAATTCTACAAGACTTTTGTAGAATCTCATAACAATATCTGAGAACAGTGCCTGGTCAACTGATTCTAACTTCATAAGTTAAAACATTGTTTGATCCTGTCTCTCTGGCAAATATGTTGCCTCTTGGCTTGTCGCTGATCTTGAGTAGATAATTTTTTGGTTCTTTTCTCATGTATAGACTTAAAATTTGGCATTTTGCTACACTGTTAAAGAGTTCTGCTCCTCTTCTCGCTCGATTGCTAGAATATTGGCATCTTTGTTGTCTTCGCCTCATGGCGCTCATATTTGAGCTACCTCAGGAAATGTCTGTAGCCTCAGATAGATCTGGACACATTTTTTAAATGAATTTGAAGCCTTCAGAGCTCCCTGGCTGTCTAAGTTATGTAAATCGTTGCGACTTGTCAGAGGGCAATTTTTCGCTTGGAAGATTGTGTTAGTGTTACCAAAGGCTTCTGAAGTAAATAAAACTCAACTACATACGCCTTACATCTAAAAAAACAAAGGATTAAAGGACCAGATCCAAAGGAAAAAAAATAAAAAAGACTAAAAGTGTTCTCTCTAAGGTAGAGTTTTGGGTCCTTTAACTTGAATGGAAGACAATCAACGGGTACAAATGATTTAGCAACCATAAAAGAGCAATGGGATGGCAAAAGGACGGATGGGATATTATACGATTCAATATATTTGTTGACCTTTTACTATTAACTTATGAGTTGTAATAAGCAAGTCTGAGAAAAGTGTGAAGACAAGTTTTAGTGTCTTTATGACTGTAAAAAAACCCAAATATTTACACTACAAAGTTGAACTAAATATATAAATGCTCAAAATTTAATTAGTACAACCCCAACCATGATAAGAACTATTCGAGGACGTCTCAAATATCTTGAATCGTATAATAATGAAATAGCATGAAGGAAACCTCTTTTCCCAATAGATATTAATATTTTTGGTGAAAATCTTACAGATCAATGTCTTGTAAATCAATTTACCAGATCCGTGATTCGACAACATAGCCATAATAAGAGGGTCGCCTCTCTCCGTGGGCTCGTACACCACCAGAGTCCATTGAACTCGTCGACAAAGAGTTAAAAGTGGACTTTTCTGAAGTCGCTGCCCGATTTGTTCTTCCTGCCTCAGATAAAAATACGAATACCTATTACGAAAATAAACAGCATCTCACCCTGTTTACTATTAATTCCATTAATTTATCTGGATTAATTTATATTCCGAAAAGCATGTAGCTGTCAAAAAAATTGATTTTTTTTAGTTAAATCTTTTATCCGACCAATATTTTTTGTCTTGAAATTAGAAGAATACCATACCAATTATCCTTTTTTAATGAATTAATGTTAAATACAATTTTTCATGAAAATAAACCCCTCCCGAATTATAGGGCGTAGAAAATTACGATTTTCACCACCAAAAGTTTTTTAAATATAACCGAAAATCTGTTAGTATTACGTAAAAATTGATTTTATGGCATTGAGCTAACATTTAAATTGATTTTTTTTTTATTTTTCTACGATTAATACGAAGGAAGATATGGCAATTTAAAAATGGGTGTTTAAAGAAACTGGATCGTTCTAGCATAAATATCTGGAAAAATATGACTTCCACAAAAAAAATGTATATGACATCCTAATGAGAGAATAACATTGGGAACATTTTAAGACCATCCAGAACCGTTTAACATAAGCAGAAAAAAAGTTATGGACAAAATAAATTTTTTTCGATTTTTTTTTACGCTATTTTTTAGCTTCACTTACTTACTGAGGTATTTGAAAAAAAAAATCCTTTTGTAGAAAGTCGTAACATATGTTTCTACAATTGTCCAGTAATTTTTAGTCCTATGGGATAATTAGTTTTTAAGTTTTGGTTTGTTAGAGTTGAGTAAATTTTTTTATTTTTATAAGAAATTTTCAATTTTTGGTGCAGGTGCAAAAATCCGCGTCTTCGACTCGATTTCGAAGAAGATGAAATGGATGAGGTAATCTTGCTACATATATTCAACAATGATCCTGTCGGGAATCGAGCAGAGCTTTATGGGCGATTGAGCCTCCACACAACTGATTAAATTTATTAAATTAAATTTTAATAAATGTACCTAGATTGATTTTTGTAAAGTTAGTATCGCAATATTAAAGTAGCATACCTTTTATCAAGCAAAAACAACTTTAATGTTTGTTTTATTACCAATATTTTGTTTGCATTTTTTGCTAGTTTTAAGATGTAAACATTTCTACACTTTGTAAATGTAATTTTATTGAGTATATTTTCTAAAAATGTAAAGATTCGTTGTTTTGTAGTTTTAGAGATAAATATTCTGTAATATTGTTTTGTTATTGTTATTGTGATTAATAAATAAATATTTATATAATAAAAAATGTTTTAACTTGAAAGTTTTTTATTATCTTACTGAAATATGAGAAATAACCTTTAGAAACATAATAAGCGAATATTTAGTAACTTCTATAGGAATTTCTCAACCGAATGTAATCTAATAACAGAAAAATAAAGAAATTCTTTTGAGAACTTCTAAATCACACTTAAATTCCTAAATTATATAAATCAAATGAAACAAAAACGAATATTTAGTAACTTCTTGAGTAACCCTTAACACCATGTTATTTATATATAAAATGATTAATCAACTATAGTGCCTCAACTTGTAAATAATTGTAGGTTTGTTAAAGACATATATAAATATTCCACAAGATCAAGAAACAATTTTTATTTAGACAGAGTAAGCACTATAGTTATTTAGTCAGAATATAGTCTGTTTTATAAGGGATTAAAGCAATACAATGTATTGCCTGATTTTATTAAAAACTGCAATAATTTAATGAGCTTTAAAAGAACATGTAGGTTGCGAATATAAGTATATAACTATTTATTTTTTTTTGTAAAACTTTTGTAAACCTAAATGTAAAAATAATACTAGCCAAGAGCTAAATTAAAGGATTATTATTATTACTTCTATAGGAATTTCTCAACTATTATTATATATTATATTATATTATTATTATATTATATTATAACTGAATGTAATCTAACAAAAAAAAATAAAGAAAGTCTTTTTGAAGCTAAGTCAAAATTCAAAATTCGCCATTTATCGGTGTCACTCGTATAATCTTCGGTTAACGTACGTAGATTTTTAAGGTATCCGTGAGAGAACGCAAGCTTACGTACGTACGCAATCCTATTTTTCACGTAAACGCTATTTCCAGACAACTGCGCATGCGTAGATGTCAATTCGGGTGTTAACGTTTACGTACTTAGCACAACTTCAACTCTCTAATATGCCCTGAACGTTCAGGTCAGCAACGACATATCGAAATGCCAGTATTTTTAAATTACCCAATAATAGCTCTTAATTCAAACGTAGAAATTTTACATTTTAATCTACCCTTCTTCCTTGTAGATACAATGCCAATAATCCTTGGAGGTAGAGGCAATTTTAACATAACAACAATGGATTAGTGGACTGAAAAAGCCACAAAATTGTTTAAAAACCTTCACAGATCGATAGAATAGGTCCGTGGTTATCCGAAATGGCCAATTACGACATTTTTTTGTAGGTCAGACAATTTTTTTATTGAAAAATGTCATTAATCTGCCAAAATTCAGTTTTCATACTTTTTCACACATACATCGCGATATCTCCGAATCTAATGGAGATAATTACGAACTTTTTTTTTTAATCGATAGGGGAAAGATGGCCGCAGATAACTGAGTTAACTACGCTTTTGAGAAATGTTTTGTTTTGTTTTGTTGTTGAAGTAGGCAAAACTTCTTTTTTAGGTAAGCGAGAAACTTTTTTGCTTTGAGGATTTTTGCCATACTATCAGCGAATAAAATGAAGGTAAGATATTAAGGAAGTTTTTATTCGATTACTGAATATGAAAACATTTCGGGTTCGGGAGTACAAATACGTAAACTGTTACTACATTTTTCATGCTTACACAGGTACCTACAACGACGGTTATTGCATTTATTATCGGAACATTTTATAGCTAAAGTTTTTCTTATACAATCGGGAACAGGTTCTTGAGAGGAAAATGTTGCTTTCCAGATGTTTTCTTCAAATGTCCAATCATGGCCAGTTGCAAAACATCTTGTACATTGCTTTTGTTCCAAATTTTTAACTGATACCTACACCTGATAAACAAAATTACATTAAGGTATCTTGTTAAAGATTGCTAAAAAACCATAAATGTTGCCTAAAGGCATGATCAGTAGGAGGCAGTTCAGAAGTTGGGCGATTGGATTTTGTTGTAAGGTGCCATCGCAGTTGATTTAAGGATGTAATATTTCTGTTTTTATTTTTGTATAAATAAAGGGTATATTTGACACCTACTTCCACGGCTTCATCTTCTGTTAGGAACGAGCGGTTTTCCAGATCCTTCAACTTATTTACATTTTTATACAACACATCAAAAGCAGTTTTCTTTCCCACTTTGTACATAGAATTAGTGGTGTCACGGCCAGTTAAGCAATGAATTGTTAATAGTTTTCGGCAAATTTCTTTTCCCAAATTTGTTACTATATTATTGATTGAAAAAAAAATATGTACTTTTGCCATGTCTCATCTGTATAAATAAATTGCTTTGTGTCATTTCTGGTACGGTGCAGTAGAAATGTAAAAGTAGAAGATTTTACAAAAAAGCCTCATTTGAGTTCTTCCAACACGTATTATTAGTCTGGTATCAGCTTCTTCTTGATTACTATTCAATTTTGACAAATTTCTGGATCCTTCGGATTTATTTATTTCGCAACAAAGATTATAACTCTAAAAACCACCTGCGATTATGACCATTTCTAGATCATGTAACAGATTTGGTACCACTTCCATCGCATAAAAATTAATAATTATCGTTTATTGGCAGAGCATCGAATAAATTCTCGAAACTTTGGAACTTTTCTGTCCTCTAGATTGAAAATATCTTTGAACGTTTGTGTTTTTAAATTTACAATTCTCTACGTATTTTGTCAAGTAAAAAAATCAACGGAAAGGGAAGCAATTCCAATAATGATTCAATAATCCAGCCTTGCAATTATTTATCGTTTATTTTGGAATACACTGTAGAACGAGAACACAAACAGTTTCGTTAATGGTATATTCAAATAGCGATTAAATTCGAATTTAGAAATATTTCTATTAATAGCAATTTCCCTATCAGTTTCATATACTAGTTAGTAAATTACCCCTTAACGTTACTTTCAAATTACTACACATTAAATTATAATTATAAATAAATGTCGTTTCGATATATTAACAGCAAAATTAATTATTGCATGGGGTATATTCCCGTTACCAACATTAACTTGGTGTCTAATAAACAATAATCAGAAAGTACCTACTCACTAATCAGTAGAGTAGAGTCGTCGGACTGTCAGTCATTGGCCTTTTCTAGCTTAATTATCTAGCGCTAATACTATTTGTTGTTAATATCTAACGTAAATAATCCTCCTCTTAGAAGTGTTTTAATGAAGAAACAATAAACAGTACTTCTGTGGTTTAAAATAAAGAAAACGATGGTGGTAATACGTCTACGAAAAACTAAGACTTGATTATTTAAATGTTTTACACATTTTAATCTACAGTTTATTTGGGAAAATTAAATAATACAATTCAGTCAAACATATTTATTTTCTAAAACGTCTACAAAATAAAAATAAACCAGAAACGTGGGCGGCCATTTTAAATATACCAAGAAATAGATCCAGAAGATGCATATAAGCTGCTCATCTTCAGTTCCGGCATATTCATTGAATGTCCACAAAAGTCAGCTTGACTCTGCAACCGAATTAACTATGTTTTAACCCTGGAAGAGCATTACGTGTACAGAAAGACGGCAAACTGGTTAGTCGTTTACTACAGTACTCATTCTATAACATAGAAGTCATCTATTTTCTGTCTTTTTCTGTCCAAGTAATGCTTTTACTTGCCTTCGTATGGCTTCCCTATACCCTCCTATGCTGGGTTCCGGGACACACTGGAGTCGAGGGTAATCAAATAGCAAACGTACTCGCAAAAAAAGGGCTGAAACACCATTTCTGGGACCTGAACCCTTCTGCGGAATAAGCACCAGTACAATACTTGATGAACTTGGAAAAGAAGTAAATAACAATAGATCCCAATACTGCATAGGACTACAACGAATGAGGCAGGCCAAGACACTACTGGGAAACTATAACCAGAAGAGATCAGACGACAAAAGCAAATTCAAGCTCAGAATACTAACGGGGGCAATGCCGGTTGAAAGGGCCCCTAAAGAAACTCTATCCACATTCTCTCATAATGCATAACCCTGCAAAATCCAAGGGTACGATACCTCGGAGAATATCAAAGTGAAGAGGGAGATCTACCTGACCTGAAGCCTACTGACATCCTGAACTTTTTGATAGCAATAGGATTGGAGGATCTGCTCTAATCGGTAAGACATCTTTAACAAATGGGCACAATAGATCTTATAGATCGCAGTGTATCGCCACCCCCATCAATAGATAAGATAAGATAAGATGGCTTCCCTACTTAATCCATAATACAATGGACAGATTGCGTCCTTAGCATCAGGTGTGCAACTGATTCCTCCCGAGTACTTGCATCCCTTTCATAAAAATCATTATTTGTAGCAAGACGTCTACGAACTGATTATGTACCTCTTCTTCAGCCTTTACCACTTCCGCATCTACGTCAATGTTTAGACTTTAGAGTTTTAGATTGTCTAATAGATTTTCCCATAGACCTATTACAAATTGTAATGACTTTAGAAACGCTGCCACATATTAAATATGATCTATTTATTAAAAAGAACAAACAAAATGAGCAAATTCCCAAAAAATATTGAATCCACTCAAAATTCCCACCAGAATCAATATTTCCACCCAAGGGGGAAATTTCTACCCAAACGGCAACACTGGTCAGCAGTCTGTGATCTTTTGACCCATTCATGAAATCATTCTTCTTCTTCTTTCTTAGCTTGCATACTAGTGCATTTGCCAGTTCATGAAATCGTTGTATTAACAGTTTACTTTGATTTTAAGTTTCTAATGTTTATTTATGCCAAAAATATTATCTTTCAGAACACTATGACAGCAAAAACACAATATTTTATAAAAATATTTCTTATTTCTAACACTAATGGCAATTGGAAAATCTTACTTGGCTAGTCTGGAACAAAACTGGTCTATGTTACATGCTTATCACAAAGGAAAATGATCTCAATGGTTATGTTAACATTCAAACAATGTATATGGTAAATCGAAAGGCTTTTATGGTGTTATTCGCGTAGCAGTTCTTAGATACTTAGACCAGTTTAGTTCCAGGCTAGCCACTTATACGTTACATGAAAAGGCAACACTGTACCCGGGATGTTCCTTTCAGAACTGGCAACATGGGTGCACTCCATTTTAAAGGTCGAGGTCATAGGAACGGCAATCGAAACATCAAAGGAAATGGGCGGAGCTTCTAATCTGTGACGCTGCAACGATGCTTATTATGAACCGGCAGATGGCGCTGCGAATGACATAATGTCGGATTGAGGGGTGAACAACAAATATTCTGCCATTTGATCACTTTAAAAATCACAGTTTTTAGACGAGTTGTTTTTTAGTATTCTCAGAGATTTAAGTTTATTTTTATTCATTGTACAATTGGATTGAAGGTTGATTTTCGAATTTCAGTTGATTTTAGAGTTACTGTCATTGGATTTTTATGATAATGCCTGTAAAAGTTGAAATATCAATGTCGGACATTCTGGATTATGTGGGTGAACGTGTTAGGCAAATAAGGAAGGTGTAGAGATTTTTAAGGCTTGTCAAATCATTTTATGTGGAACTAACGGCTCCAATGAGAAAATCATCAAAAGAATATGAACAATTTTACAATCCCCATATAAAATCACCATAAAACTGAATGATACCTGGATTTGTCAAGTTTCCTGTAAAGCAGGATTAGGCCCTAATCATTAGGGGGATATTGCAAACATATTGCTACAATGATATATGCCAGCAGGTTAGTAATTATTGAAGATAATATTATTTTCAAACTGCATTTCCTGTTCAACTTGTTGATGAGGTTGATGAGATGTTGGAACCAGCGAGTTGCACAGATTTGACAAAAAAATGGGGGAAAGAAAAAATATTTCAATAAGATGATACATGTTTATTGTTGAAATAAATGATTGGCTAAGAAAAAATACGTTTTTTTTTTCATAATAATAATAAATTTAGAGTACATCTTTCATCATGTTCACTTGATAATTCTACCCCCACTTGCTCATCTCCATGTTGTTTGGCCTGCATTTCATTTTCATGAAATGAATTAAATATGATGTAATGAAAGTTATTATTTTCTGAGTCCTTTCTCACCTACTTTGGTTACTTCTTTCTTAATTCCTTAGTGTTTGAGCACCGGAAGGTTCTGGCTAGGAAGAAATCCATTTTTCAAACGCTTTCTCTGCGTTGTTGAAGTCACTGTATTGTAAAATTACAAATAAATTCAAAAAATGTGATAGCAAATGACAACAGAATTCAAATTATATGTGGAAGTCTCTGCAAGAACCTTCATCAAACTTACCACTAAAAAAATCGTTTTTCACAAAGTGCTTGCTGCAAACAAACATATAGGTACTTTGATATAGTTTTTCCTACCTTCAAGATTATCTTCCATTTCTTGATTTCTTTGGGATTCAAAGGAAAGATATGACCTAATTGCCATATGTAGAGCATTGTGGAACAGAACACATTTTCGTGATCTTATCTCCATATCGCCTTTTATAATACTCTGCATTTTTAGGTCGTTCGTTGTATGGTTTATTCACAGTTCTTCACAAAAGACCTTCCAAATATACCACTTTTAATGCACAAATAACTTAAAATAAATTCGAACTTCACATTACGCCCAGCAAATGATCAATGATAGATGTCGTCCACTCCGTGATTCTTCCCTATAGGGTTGACACCAGAAATATCTTCTTCTTGCCAACAGATGGCGATTCCGAGTCTTATCCTTACTTCCATTATTAGAGACTACTATTGGCGCCTAAGCTTCCGCTTGTCACATTTGACGTTAGAAACTAACCCCTCTTAAACTGAAGTTTCTAACCTTATGTCATTCTGTAATTTTGTCAAAAACTCAGCTGCTCAAAGTGTCGACTATCCATAATGTATTGCACCGTTTTATTTTTCTGCTGTTTGTCGCAAACAAAAATGTAATCATTGCTCTGAATGCTTACCCATAAACATTAATTGTGATTTTAAATCAACTGTGAGACGTACAAACCAACCAACCACGGAATAATGAGTGAAAGAGTAGAAAATAATTTTCACTTTGAAGACGTTCTACCGAAAACAGGATGGGGTCTATACTACAAATTCATGCTAGGAATGGCATGCGCATCTTGTTTCGCAAACGCCACCGCTTCTACATGTATTCCCCTAGGAATCCCCTTGTCAAGTTGTGAAAATGAGATTAACGAAACCACCTTGTACGGAATATTTATAAGCTATACGATCGGCAGAGGTATAGGTGGTATCTTAGGAAATTCGTTGTGCGATATGTTTGGAAGAAAAAGATTATTAACCAACAGTCTAATTTTGAATTTTGCTACGACATTTATGGTGGCGTTCGCTTATAATTACTATATGATTGTTTTTGCTGTATTCTTTTTAGGAAGCTCGCTGGAACACCATCAAAACGTAGTGAAAATTCACTTATCGGAAATATTACCGATTAATAAACGCGGTCATTATTTGGCCATGTGTGACCTGTTTTGGACCATTGGTTACCTCTTGGTCGCTATTATCGCATTTTATTTGAAAAGCCCTTCTTACGTAGAACACAAGGTAGTCGATATGCGCGTTACTACTTGGAGAATGCTGTTTGCTCTCTCTGGAGGCTTCAGTTTGATGTTAGCATGCGCATCGGCTTTATTGGAAGAGAGTCCGAGATATTTTATACACGCGCGTAAAGAATACCTTGCAGTATTAACGCTGAAACAATTCTACGCTATCAATAAATCAACTTATGGAAATTCTTTTGACGTCAGAGAGGCCGATATACGAGATGTAGTTCGAGACTACGGTCTGTATTACCAACAGGATGCTTTGGGGTTTTCTAGACCGTTTGTAGATATACTTGTGCTAATCGGAAAAGCGTTCAGACTCTTGTATTCGAAAGCTTTTAGGAATTTCACTGTACCTTTATTGGGATTGAAAACTTCTTTGTTTATTTTGCGTACGAGTGATGTTAATATTTTTCTTGCGAAATACGTAGCTAGTGGTTTTCCTCCTAGCGGTATTGATATAGCGTATCTAAATCCTCTCAAAAATAATAACATGTGTGGAACTTACGAAGAAAATAATATTTTATACCTAAACTTTCTTATAATAGCCAGTAATATTCTGATAGGACAATTCCTGATGGTTTGGTTGTTAGACGTCGTGGGTCGAAAAACATCGATGTTCTTAGGGACATTCACCACCGGATTGTGTTTTATGGCTTTATATTTGATACAAGATGGTATGACGAAAATCATATTTTCTTCAATACTCATGATGGCGTTTAGTATAGCGATAACAGCGATTTCTGTATTCAATATTGAAACTTTTCCGACTTGTCTAAGGGGAACTTCACATGGTGCAACCAGTTTTTTAGGTATACTTTTATCCGTATTCTTAATAAGATTTTATTTTTTTTATTCAAATTTTTTCGTGATAATGATGGGTTGTTTATTTATCCTTACGTCGTTTATAGCTTGCTCCATACATGACTTATCGTCGCTACCGATGGTCGAATGACACTTCAATGTAATGACATCAATATGTATATTGTTTAATAAATCTATTGCTATGTTTTTATGTTTACTTTTAAGGATATGAAAGGATGTGTAATATTAGGTTTGTTCCAACATAACACAAAACCAGTTTGCGTACTGTCGGGATTCTGCGCAGTCTAGATTTTGTGTTCCAACAAACTTCGGACTCAAACCTGTACAAAAATTTAGTGTTCCAACACAACCAAAACTAATCACAAACCAGTTTATGTACTGTCAAATCTGTTCCAGGGTTTGAGTAGGTACAAATTGTCAAGACTCGCGCAAAACGAGTTTGTAAAACGTTATCCTAACCTGAAAATTTTATGATTGTATTTTTATTATGTAAACATTCATATTATTGAATACATTGAATACACTTGTGTAAACACATAATTATTTAGGATTGTAGACATCCAAATTTATAAATATTTTCATTAGTTTTTGTTATTTCCCAAATTCAAAATTTGACATTGGTTGTGAAGTTATTGACAGTATAAATTTGACAAAAAATTTGTTGGCACACTTCCGAATTGAGTGCCCGATCCTCGACAGGTCATCGACTAACAGTCGTTGACATGTCTTCGACAATAAGTTGTGAACAAGTTTACGTACAGTCACAAAATTGTTGTTGAAACAAACCTATTGTGAAATCGATTTACAATATATATAAATTATAATGGGAAATATTAAAATAAATAAAGGGATTGAAGTCAAGGATTCTGTCTCTTTTTTTTCTGATTGTCTCATTATACTTGCATTTGGCATAGTCCAAAGAGTGCCCTGTATATTAATTCAGTAGTTTGGGAATTATGAATAAGGGACTTATTCGTGCCGTCATATTTAATGCACTTGAATAGAAATTAAAAAAAAAACAGAATTATTTAACACTGGTACAGAAAAGTTATAAAATAGAGGTTAGAACAAATGAAAGAATTAGAGCCGTTACTGAAAAAAATAATACGCTAATACTGAACCTCTATCGATTTGCATGAAAATTTGGGATTGAGTATATTTTACCCTCAACTTCAAGAATGACATATGCTCGACTTGCGCTTTTTGCATTTTAGGTGTGAAATCCACCCCTTTTGTTAAAAATGGTAAATATTGCAGATTTAAGCATTCTGGCGAAAGTAATCTCGTTTAATTAAATAAAATAAATATTTTTCAACATTTATATGCATGATTTATGATTTTAATTAATTTTTCAACCCTTTTAGCAACCACCCTTTAAATCGAAAATCATGAAAAACCCATTTTTTGTATTTCTGAAATATGAAATCGCATATTAACATTACACAAACAGTTTGTTTAATGTCTATGATATAATTTTTGGTTGACTGTGAAATGTCAACCCTTAAAAACGACCCCTTAAAGCAGAATCATTGAAAAAATTGGTTTCAAGAAACTTTAATCATTTAAATAATTTTCCACCCTTGAAAACTACCCCTTGTCATAAAAATAATGGAAATAAAAGATAAAATAAAATAATCAAATACGTATAAAAAGACTTATGTACTTAAGAAGTGGAAACAAAAAGATGGATACCGCAAGAGAAGAAAGAAATCAAGAAGGACAAGGAGATATGATAGAATCACTGGAAATAAATTTGGAAAATTTCAATGAGGAAAATAATAGTGATTATGAAGAACAACAAGGAACCAACATAGAGAATAATACAGAAGAAGTTAGAAGATCAGATGATCCAATTATGCAAATGTTAATTTCTATGAATGAAAATCTAAACAGAAATCAAGAAAAGATGGAGAATAACATAGAAAGAAATCAAAAAAAGATGGAGAATAACATAGAAAAAAATCAAAAAAAGATGGAGAATTACATAGAAAGAAATCTAGAAAAGAATAGAATGGAGATGGAAAATCAATTCAAAAGAAATAATGATGATAATTTTAATAAGAAGAGAAATTGAAAGAGTTGAAGTGAGATTAGAGAAACAAGAAAAGGAAACAGATAAAAAAATAGAAGAAATTAGAGAAGAAGTAGAATTTGCTGTTCATTTTTATTTTATTTTTCTCTCACTCATTTTTTGTTTAATATTAGTATAGGTAAAATTAAGAAGTGGAAACAAAAAGATGGATACCGCAAGAGAAGAAAGAAATCAAGAAGGACAAGGAGATATGATAGAATCACTGGAAATAAATTTGGAAAATTTCAATGAGGAAAATAATAGTGATTATGAAGAACAACAAGGAACCAACATAGAGAATAATACAGAAGAAGTTAGAAGATCAGATGATCCAATTATGCAAATGTTAATTTCTATGAATGAAAATCTAAACAGAAATCAAGAAAAGATGGAGAATAACATAGAAAGAAATCAAAAAAAGATGGAGAATAACATAGAAAAAAATCAAAAGAAGATGGAGAATTACATAGAAAGAAATCTAGAAAAGAATAGAATGGAGATGGAAAATCAATTCAAAAGAAATAATGATGATAATTTTAATAAGAAGAGAAATTGAAAGAGTTGAAGTGAGATTAGAGAAACAAGAAAAGGAAACAGATAAAAAAATAGAAGAAATTAGAGAAGAAGTAGAATTTGCTGTTCATTTTTATTTTATTTTTCTCTCACTCATTTTTTGTTTAATATTAGTATAGGTAAAATTAAGAAGTGGAAACAAAAAGATGGATACCGCAAGAGAAGAAAGAAATCAAGAAGGACAAGGAGATATGATAGAATCACTGGAAATAAATTTGGAAAATTTCAATGAGGAAAATAATAGTGATTATGAAGAACAACAAGGAACCAACATAGAGAATAATACAGAAGAAGTTAGAAGATCAGATGATCCAATTATGCAAATGTTAATTTCTATGAATGAAAATCTAAACAGAAATCAAGAAAAGATGGAGAATAACATAGAAAGAAATCAAAAAAAGATGGAGAATAACATAGAAAAAAATCAAAAGAAGATGGAGAATTACATAGAAAGAAATCTAGAAAAGAATAGAATGGAGATGGAAAATCAATTCAAAAGAAATAATGATGATAATTTTAATAAGAAGAGAAATTGAAAGAGTTGAAGTGAGATTAGAGAAACAAGAAAAGGAACCAGATAAAAAAATAGAAGAAATTAGAGAAGAAGTAGAATTTGCTGTTCATTTTTATTTTATTTTTCTCTCACTCATTTTTTGTTTAATATTAGTATAGGTAAAATTGTTTATTTGTTTTTATAAATTAGCAGGGTCTATTCGCATGAGTCCTTCTTATGATGGGCTCATGTTATCGGTTTAATAATCGTGAAAAGGTCCTTTTTTGCATTTTGTTAAACTACTGTAATTATGTATTGTAGTATGTATGACTAAGGCAAAATAAATTATTTGAATTTGAATTTGAATTTGAATATTAATGCAGTGACTAATAGAGTAGATAAAAATCAGGAAGAATTAAAAAAAGATATTCAGGAAAATAAGAAGGACATACAAGAAAACAAAGAAGAATGTAAAGTAGCTTTAAAGAAATTAGAAGATAATTTAAAGAAAAATGCTAGAAATCCAAAAACAGAACAATATGTGAGTCATAAAAGAAACGTAATGGTAAAGAATAAAAAATTATTTACAATTTATGAAGAAGAAGAAGAAGAAGAAGAAGAAGAAGAAGAAGGAGAAGAGAAAGGAGGAAAAGAAGAAGAGAAATATGATAAAGCAAAGATACATGCAATAACAAATAAAGTGATTGAAAAAAGAAATGTACAAAATTTAGGTAATCGTCGCTGGGGGGCGTATAAACCTGAAATTAAAAAAAGTTGTAAATATAAAATAATGGGATACCAAACAAAAAGAATTAGAAGAAGGAAGAAAACAAAAACAGTAAAGAAAAAGAAAAGAAACTGGAAGAAAGTAAAAAAAACAAATAATAATGTTCAATTAACATTTAAAATATTTTTTTTTTACTGTTTAAAAATTTTTGAAATGTTGGGGGGGTTTTGTAGTGTGTCAGTTAGGTTATAGCTTTTTATAATGTAATAGGGAGTTTTTTGTTTGACAGTAGAAAAAAATAGGTTGTCAATGTTTTGAATTTTTAGAAATGTCAGATTATTATGAACTCACCAAATACCTTGAGATTTATAAATATTTGTTGTGAATAAAAGATAAAAAAAAATATAAAAAGGCCTTCTTAATAATTAAAATAATATGTATACAAAATCTCTGC
Organism: Crepidodera aurea; assembly: GCA_949320105.2. Classification (NCBI taxonomy): domain Eukaryota; kingdom Metazoa; phylum Arthropoda; class Insecta; order Coleoptera; family Chrysomelidae; genus Crepidodera; species Crepidodera aurea. The sequence continues at coordinate 14,633,666 of OX439480.2, forward strand.
TCGAAAAATTTTTCCAAAAAAATGTTATTGGTTTTTTTACATTAACTCCGTTAATTTTTATGATATCAGGTTCAGCCAAAAACCATTTGAAAGATAATTTCAAGGGCTATAACATCGCATTATTTTATCTTTAAAATCCTTTATTTTTTAAAAGATAAAAGGTAAAAGTACCCCGGTTACATGGTTCTCGCTGTAAAATTTAGGTTTAAACGTTTCTATCTCGCTTATTTTTTATCCTATAAAAATAAAAAAAAGTAAAATATTTGTTAAAAAAACTCAAGTTTCGTTCTCTATTATTTTTTACCTATATCGAGTATTTTTGGAGTTATTAATAAAAATAAAAATTCTGATTTTTTTAAATCATATTTTTTTTCAAAAATATGCATTCTAAGCCGGTCAAAATTTTTGCTAAAGTAAAGAAAGTCTTATATGGATTACTATAACTTTTAATTTTTGTTTAAATGGCGTATGTTTTATTTTTCACTTTTTCCTAAAAAATTCGAAAGGGTCCTCTTATTTTCTTGATAAATTGCTTAATTTTGATGCTATCAACTTCTTCTAGAGCTCATTTGATAGGTATTTCTGAGTACTTTGAAGAGTGTTCAGTAAGTATATTTTATAAAATGCATCGTTTTCCCGTTATTTAAGCTTGAATACTTAGATTTGAGTACTCGCCGAAAAAAATATATATTCAGGGTGAAAGCGCAAGTTGGCACCATGTCACTTTTGTTTCTTGAGATATCCTCTAACTACTCACCAATTTTCATTAAAATCGATGGAGGTTCAACGAAATCGGAGGTGAAAATCTTCAGTGACTGTACTATAAGCCCAATCAATTGTTGCTCAATATCAACACCAAAACAGAATATACATCGTTTGAAGATAATGCTCTGTATTTTGTATACTATTAGTTGCTGAAACCTCACGATCCCACGAGTATCTAATTTTTCATTCTATTCGAGTAACAGACTATATTTTCTCCACGACCAAAAAGAATTAATTCAAAGTAAATCAAATTTAAACAGCTAAAGTTATTTTTATTAAAATACATACATTCATTTCTATAGTTCATAGTGGCTTGGTACTTCAAATACTCTTCTCCATCGAGAAGAGTATTTTAAAAGACATACATATTACATTGTATTAGGTAATATTAATATTTATGGTGTTGGTATGTACAATTATCAAAATTTAACACTGGAACATTAGAAATATTTTTAGAACCTATTGGATGAGTGTAGCAGGAAGAACTGGATGTTCAGGGGAAGTTTACGGTTGAATTAGATCCAGTTAAAGAGGAAATTAATTGATTTGCTAGCTTTACTCTATTTTGCACAGAATTTTCTATATAGCTTTTTGCTACTTGAGAAAATTTCCATCCTCCATGTCTTTTTAACGTTAACCAATATGTGGGTTGTCTATGCCAAACAGCATTTTTTTATTTCAGTTAATATCATCCGCTTTGACGTAACAGAAAGAAAATGTTAAAATAAGTTCGGTCCTGGAATTTCAACGGTTGATTGAATAATACTTTTTATCGAGTAAAATGAACTTTCCTTATAATTTTTGTTGAAAAATGATGATGTGCTATCGATGTAGTGCCGCATCAGTCATATAACAAGAATGTGAATCCATTAAAATTACACTATTTATTTTTTTCTGCAGCTTTAAAGCTTTAAAGTGAGAAAAATAAAAACTAATTAGTTGCATTTATTGCAAAGTTTTATTGTAATGTTTGCATTATTTCCAGCATTAATGGAAATTCCAGGTAAATTTTGCATTGTGTTAGTGTTTTCTTTGTGTTTTATTTTGCTTTCAGGATCTGCACAAGTTCTTACATTTTCATTATTAGCTAATAAATTAGTCACTTCTATTCGTTTCTTTTTAGAAGCTTCTACATAACCTTCTGCCACGGATGAACTTTTCCAGCCTCTGTGGCGTTTAAGCGTGATCAAATCACCACCACTATTCGCTAAGTGAGAAGCTGATGAGCGTCGAAAACAGTGTCCTGAATATTAAATTTTAAATTATTAGTCAACTGTCAATCTGTCAATATAGAAACTAAGTGTTACCAATTGTAATTGCAACGAAAATTCCTAACTAACAATGATCACAAATAATTTTAAAACTATCTAAATAAAAACCAAAATCGAGAAAATAGTATAAAAGACGCGTTGCAGAAAGCTATTCTCGCACTCATTCGTTCGTCCACTCGCTCCTTCGTCGTTCGTGGACGAATTTCGAATTCGTGCGAGAATATGTAGCCTTCTGTAACTTGTATTTTAATATACTATTTTCAACTCCTGTACTTTAAATTACTTATTAAATGTGCGCTATCCGTTTCATATTAAACTTCATTATAGGACACATTTCATTACCTCATTACCTATAACACTGATTTTGACCAATAGAATAGCACACTTTTCATTATAAAACTGATTTTGACCAATAACAATTTCTACGTTGTAATCAAGTAGGTTGTTGATAGATATTAGATATTATTGTGATCTGTGAAAGCTAATGTCAAATAAATTAATAGTTTTCAGTTAAAGTACTTATTTATTTTTTGTCGTAGAAAAAATAGCGTATGCAACTTTCGTGTAATGGCTATTACATGGTCGTTGCATATACTATTATTTCTATTACTAAAATTGATATTGGAATTATAATATTAACGAATGGTCGTGGAGAAATTCAAATCCGAAATAATAATAAGAAATAATATTAAATAAGAGCTGTACATATCTAAAAGTGATTATGCACACACTAAATAAACACAGTCTTCTAAGAAATTCAAAATGTTTGCTTGAGGAGCACATTTTCTGAACGTTTCAGTATCAATATTCAACATCAAAACTACCTACTATAATTTACCGCATAAAGTTAATCTGATAAAGATTTGGTTTCTATGAATAGATTGACTTTTAAATACGGTTTATACCTACCCAAACAAGACCATGTTTGTCCGCGTTTATGTCACTTATATCTCCCTTCCTATTTAAACTGATCAATTTGATTAGCAACCCCTCTGTGCTTTGTTGAACATATATATGTATGCAGTTCCTTTGTAGTACATCCGGAGGGGCAAGAATGTGATTATATAATGAATGAAAATGCACAACAAGTCGCTTGTTGTATAGCATTTAATCTATTTTTATCAAGAAATATATAACTGGTGATATTTAAATTCGAAATTATAATATACAAAACAATGGGAAATAAATATTACATTCGAATCCAATAGGGTGATTATTCAACTTTGAAAGGACGTATTTTTTTTTAAACTAAATTGGAAATTTTTTAGAACACCACAAATATTTCATTAGTAATGCTAGGAATGAAATCGAAATTATGAAGAACAAAATCAAAAATAATTTGCCGACAAAAAATTTATACCACATAAATAAAAAAATTCCTTCATGAGTTTCAAAGCTTCTCTAACATTTATATGTCTTGTTTGTAAAATCATTTATCTTTCGCTGTGTCTAGGTGCAAAAAACAAATTCCTAATTTTTAATTTAGGCCATTCTGAAATCAAAGTCCGACGATTGGCCAGTTTTTGAAAATATCACAAAACAATAAGTATACAGGGTCCGGTAAATCTCTGTCGTATATCTATTAACTCTTATTGTATAAAACTTACAGATTTGAAAGGTATTTTCATGTATACAGGGTGGTCTAGTAAACTAGGCACATTTGCCATGGTCATTACCGATTGGTATAACAACAATTTTTCCTCTTAATTTTAATAATTAATTTAATTAATAATTTCAACAAAATAGAAAGCAATTGTGCATTTTTTAAATTACTATGAACTTTATCCACAAAAAACTAATTCCATTGGTTTCGCCTATTATCGCATACGCCTCCCTGGAAGACGAATTCAAAAAGAAGTTGAGGGGTGAGCGCCCTTTCTTAATCTGGCATCTGGCAGGCCTTTATAGATGCCGTCGCACCCACGAGGTTGATGAACCCTTGTTTACAATCGGTTGTCTAGTTTTTTGTAAAGTTAATTACTCTCACACAAAAACATGCGACTTACAAATAATGGGGGTTGGTGTGAACGAAGAAATATTCGTTTTTTTATAGGTTTTTGTAGGTATATTCTAAATCGCAGCGCGAATTTTTGAAATTATAATTGAAATATTCAGATTTTGAGCAAAATGGATAATATTTTCTTCAAAAATGAATTTTTTATTAATCAAAAATATTTTTTTTCTATTTTCGGGACTAAAGTATCTGATTTAGTCCCTACAAACAACGTATTAACGTATTAAAGTGTCTCATAGCAACGAATTCATAGAAACAGTCTATACTCCATTTGAAAATGCATGATAGCACAGTTTTTATGGCAAAGGTCTTTATACCGGATTGTTCAATGCCGAAAAAAGTAAATGTTGATACCTTCTTATCTGAATTTTCACTAGATTTTAGTATGACCACCCCGAAAAATCTCGAATACAATACATCATCAAGAATTTAAATAAATAAGCAAACCCTAAGAGATTAACCGATAATTCTGTACCTCAGTGACGGGAACACGAAATTACTTTAATATAAAAAATAGTAAACTGTCAATATTAAGTACCCACATTTATTTTTATAACAATAGTAAGTATACCTACTAGATATTAGGTTAGGATATTTCCTTAAAATTTAATAATAAATATACACACAATCAAATTTATATGATATAGATACTAAAAAAAAATCTTTACAAAAGAATATTTTCTCTTAAAACAGTCATATTTCGTTTTTAGAAATACTGGGTTATTCCATCTAAATTTGTTTGTATTTCGGGTACTAGCGTCATATAAACTTATTATAATTAATATAAATATAGAGTTACAAACAAGTAAGTCGTTTTCTCCCGATATGGAGCCATCATCAGTTTCCTTACTTCCCACAGAAATAATAATTGGTTCTATTGTTTCCTCTATTAACATATCAAGTTTCCAGAATTTCTCTTTCTCTGCTATGACATGTCTTATAGCGTTTTGCCAATTGTCCGGTGAAATTTTTGATATGGAGTCACATAATGGTTGACGAACATCTTGAAGTTTAAATGTTGTATTGTTTCTCGCGACATATCCCTTCATTTGAGCCCAGATTAGTTCAATGGGGTTAAGTTCACAGTGATGAGGTGGTAACCTCAACACTGCATGTTCTTTTGCTATTTCATCTACACTATACTTCTTAAATTTTGGTAAATGTTGTTTACATAACTGCAATAGCTCTTTTTTGAGTAATCCCTCTTCTGCCACTATTTCTTTGGTTATTAGCTAATCGGAGAGTTCTTGCTTTTTTCATTTAGTGTTAGGTAATGGTTCCTTTAATCTTGAATGGTAACTGACATTGTCCATAACTATACAGAATTGGTCGGTAATCAATCTATCATTTGACTGAAATATTCCTCAAAAACATCAGCAGTCATATCTTCATGGTAATCTTTCGTAGAATTTTAAACACATTCTAACAAGCCTCTATCTACAAATCCTTTATCTCCTCCAATATGAGTGATAATTAAACGGCGACCTTTACCATTCGGAAATTTTAAGCCAGTAGACAAACCTTCTATAAATGCCTGACGAGCATTTGTAACCTGTTTATCTTGCCAAACTTTTTATAAGGTACTTTTAATTTAACAGGAATATATTCCTGTCATCGTTGATTTTAACGGAATTCCTGTAAGTCAAACAATTCAATCCGGTACTCTGAGCAGTACGCGCCGACGCAGTAACTCGTAACTGGCACCTGCCTAATCGGCAACACGCATTACGCTATTCGTACGACCCCTGCCTATTCGGCAACCCGTATGCCCTGAAGACCCAATGATGCATGAGGCTCCGCGCTGCGTTCTTAGATGGCGACACAGAACAACAGGTTTATGATTACATAACGGATAGATACATCTATGGCCAGCAGGAGTTGGCTGGTATTCTTTATTTTACTATTTCATTGTTTCATTAGGTTACTATGAATTGTTTGTGGAATAAATACTTTTACAAATAAAACTTTACAGTACTGTATTTTATGAATGAAAGATCTTTAATTCAACGAAAAATTCCTGTTAAATCGATACTACAGTTCCGATTAATTACTATAAAAACTGAAGTTCGAAGCTTCAAATACAACTATATAGTTTGTTAAACAGTAAATTCCTGTTAAATCGAACTTACAGTTCCGGTAAAAGTAAGGTAGTTGGTTAAAATAACTGGAATATTCCGGTTAAATCAATGTAACGATTCTGTAAATAGTACAGCATATTCCGGTTGTTTCTAGAGGAATTAAAACACCGGAATGGTCACGTGAAATTAACAAATATTCCTGCTGTAGCTTAGATAGGGAGAATTTCCTGTAGAAATCGCCGAATTCCTGTTGTATATACTGGTAAACTTCTTTAAGTGAACTCCGGTCATATGTGAACACTTAGAAACTATACTCCGAACAGTACTATTGAAATGTTCATGTACAAGAGCGTCATGTACATTTAACACTAAAGTTTTCATATATAAATTGCACTTTAATTTCACAGGAGAATTATTAGACGTTTGTGCCATTTTTATTGCACAAATTCAATTGATCAGTATTGCTTTTTATCGCCAATTATTACAATTCTACGTGTTATAATCACAGGACTACACAAACAAAAATGTAAATTTTAACTAAAATAATTTACAATCTGCACAACACTTTCTGCCGATTAGAAATTTTAAGAAAGTTGAGGGCTACTTAAATTGATCTTGAATTGTAAATATTTTCTACCTACCTAACAAATATCAAATTTGATCCTAATTTGGCGAGTGGATTTAAAAATATATAATTTTTGTTGGGTATGTTATTTTTGTACCACTTAAAATACATCATAATGGGCAGCAAAATAAAAATTATCGAAAAAATCTTTTTACAATTTTTTTTTGTATAAGAAAAGTTTTGTGAACAAATGAATGAGAAAAAATGAAGCTCTTTAAATACTTTTGCCTTCTTAGCACTTTCTTCTAGATACGCCACTGGAATTCCAACTTGAACCAATTCGTAAATATCCTTCTATGAATCCACCACTTACCATCCATATTATGTGTACCTAATATTATAAAATTATACAGAGTGGTTAAAAGCACAGGAGGTAATGAAGAAATGACCAAAATGACCAAAACACTCTGTATCTCAGCTATAAGGGCCCGTAGACCCATAAAATATGGGTTATTTGGAATCACATCAGTCTCTCCTATCCTCTGTTAAAATATTACCCTCTCCCAATGAAACACCCTGTATATATAATCGAAAAAATTAAAAAAAATTGACTTAGCTCTTACATCCATTTTCAGAATATTTTCGTCTAAATCCACCACTTACCATCACATTATGCGTATAAAATACTTCCTAAAAAATGAAAATATCTAAAAATCAGTTCGGCGTGCGTAAGGACAAAATCGACATTCTCTAGGATATCATCATACACGTGTCTTAAGTGCTTAAGAAATATAAGTCGCTTAGTCAAGCCCAAAAGTCTATGCAACAGGCAAAAAGGGCGATGACCGAGGCAAACATTATTACAGCACAGGGTTATTAGACAGTATACAACTCTAGTTGATATTCCAACGATTTTATGTTTTTCATGGAAGATGAAAGGTGATATTTTTTAATAATTATTTTTTTTATCGTTATGAAAAGACAAATAAAAAAAGTATTTTCTGAATAAATAACTTCTGGTGTTCCACAGGGTTCGCATCTTGGCCCTGTTTTATTTATAATATTTATTAATGACATTTCTTCATGTTTCAAGTATGCACGGTATCTTATTTATGCAAACGATATAAAAATATTCCTTTCGGTATCACGAGCCACTAATTATCTGCAATTAGATATAAATGTGTCAAAATGTAAACTGATGAGATTCTATAGATGTACGAACCCTAGTAATATCCTTTATTATATAAATAACGACTCTCTAGAACTAGTCTCATCAATTAACGACCTTGGAGTCCTATTCGACAAGGACTTATCCTTTAATTTACACTTAGACAGTGTCATTCTAAAGGTTTTTAGGTTACTGGGCTTCGTAAAGAGAAATTCCAAACACATTCAAGATACTCGGGCAATATTGTGTTGGTTTGGAGTGCAGTACTGTTGAATATTGTTCCACAATATGGTCTCCATCTTTTACCACACATAATAATAGGCTTGAAAGAGTACAAAATACATTTTTAAAATATCTCCTCTTCAAATTTCATTTTCCAGCATACGAAACAAGACTACTACTATGTGGGGTTCAAAGTTTGGAACGAAGGCGACAGGATGCAAGACTGTTCTTTCTATATAAGTTACTCAATGGCCAGATAGATTGTGAAGATTTGCTAGAATTAGTCCGTTTCTTTATTCTTCAAAGACGTACACGTCATTTAACACTTTTTCATGTGAGGATTCGTAGGACTATAGTCTATTTTTATGTATGAGAGGGTAATAAAACAGCATTTCTAATGCAAAACTTAGTACGGTCATTTTAAATATTTTTACGGAATAATCTAAATATTTCCTAAAATTGTCATAAATGTACCTGAGCTAATACAAGTTTTGGGTCTTTTATTGGTCTTTTATAACCATAAGCTGTACAGAACAATAGAAAAAGGTTTGGACAGGCCAAAAGCCCTGTGTATTAAAGATAACATAGCCGTATCTTAAGATTATTTTCAATAAGTACCTATTTGCCAATTTTGTTTTATTTTAATTCCAAGAATTTCTTACAGTAATCGAATTATAAGTAGATAAATCCCTTACCAACAAATTTCACGGAAAATGCGATTGTAGGTTTTCCATTTAGTAAGGAGGTCCAGTTGTGTATTCTTGACAGCTTACTAAATGTCGTTTAGTTGCAACATGCAAGGTGCAGTGTGCAGTCTATTGTGAATTCTAGTGTGATCATGGAAAATTTGGAAGTACCGCGTAAACGACAAAAAATCGGTCCTTTAACAGTTAATGAAAAAACATTAATATTTAATTGTTTCAAATCATTTACAGACAAACATTTATGTAAAAGTGTTGATGACACAGTGGAATTAGTTAGTAGTACGCTTGGTGTTGGAAAATCTACGATTTACAGAGTTGTTAAAGAAGAGAAATGTGGCGAGTTTCAAACAGCACGTAAAGCTCCAGGAAAACCAAAATTTCAAATAGAAAATCATTTGAAAGAAAGACTTCGAAGGAAAGTGCATGCGTTCTTCTTTAGAAAAGAATTTCCGACAGTAGACAAAGTTCTTGCCACGGTTCGAGATGATAAGGATTACCCTGAAATGAGTCGAAGCACACTATGGAAACTTTTAAAAGAAATAGGTTTTCTATGGAAAAAGCATTCCAGAAAGTCTATTTTAATAGAAAGAAGCGATATTGTAGTATGGAGAAGAAATTACCTAAGGACTATAAAAGAAATGAGAAACCAAAGAAGAAATATATTTTATTTAGATGAAACATGGATCAACGAGGGACATACACCAAATAAATTTTGGCAAGATGAAACTGTTACAAGTCGAAGACAGGCTTTTTTAAATAATTTATCTACTGGTTTAAATCCACCATCAGGAAAGGGGCGCAGACTGATAATAGTACACATCGGTAGTTCAAACGGTTTTGTTAAAGGTGGTTTATTGACTTTTGAATCTACTCGTACCGGTGACTACCATGAGGACATTAATGCTGATGTCTTTAAAGAGTGGTTCGAACAAATGATAGATCTTCTTCCTCAGAACTGTATAATAGTAATGGATAATGCAAGTTATCACTCGAGACTTACAGAAAAAATGCCCACAACCAAGTGGTTAAAAAAAGATTTACAGAATAAAAGAATATTAAGTTCCATCCCGGTTCTGTGAGAAGAGAACTGTATCATTTGTGTTCCCTTCATAAAGAGAAATTAAAAAAAATATGAAATTGATGAAATTGCAAAAAATCGTGGGATGACGGTGGTTAGATCACCACCATATCATTGCGAAGTAAACCCGATTGAACTGATATGGGCACAGATAAAGGGAGAAGTTTCAAGAAAAAATAATTCTTTTAAAATGAGTGATGTTAAACAGTTGTTTTTGGAGGCTGTAAATAATGTGAAGCCTGAAAACTGGGAAAAGGCAGTAAATCATACGATTAAAGAAGAAGAGAAAATATGGAAGTTGGACAATATTACTGATGAAATGATCGAGCCACTCATTGTAAATATTGGTTGCGACAGTTCATCTTCTGATTTCGATTCTGATTTGGATTTGTAGGTAAGAAGTAGTTTTTATATTCAAATTATTATTTATGAACGTAACGTTGTTTAAAAGTCAAAGTTTAAACCCTTATACCTACATAACCCGTTTGACACAATGTTCTTAACATACCTTGTGGAAAAATAAAATATTTTAGAAAAAATTGCACTTTTTTACCTTCAGCTGTTTAGAAGTTATAAGCAGGTTAATTAGGTGAAAATATAAGTGTACACCCGATATATTTATTATATTTATACAAAGGTTATTTCATACGAAAATACTCGAGGTATAACTTCACAAAATATTTTAACAGTCTACTAAAAGAAGTGGTACGCCTATGGATTACGAACGCTTTATTATTTTAATACTCTCTCATACATAAAAATAGACTATAATTACGGTAGAAATTCATTTATCGACAGGATAACTTTGCTAATATTGATATTTTTCACGTATCACTACAAATTATTAAAGATAACATAAAACTGTAGATATTTTATTACTTAATTTTTTTGTTTTTTAATCTCTTTCTTATGTGTTTGCAAATGTACCTTCTATATTTTATATTTTTAATGACGTTGCTATGTACCAATTAGGTTACTCTGTGGTGTACTGCAATAAAGTAAATAAATAAATAAATGGATTTAGGAAGTAGGGCCAATTGGCTGGCCACCAAGATCACCAGATTTAAGAAACCTGTTTATCGAGTAATAACCCAAGTAGCATGTTTCGTGGACGGAACGTGCCTGCCACGACATTAGAAACTTTAAAGTTTATTGCCAGAGTTTTTGCCACGTAATAGAAACGGTTCTATAACGTGGCGGTGACTAAAATGGGGAACACTTTCTTGGTGGCAGCTACGTGGTGGTGTGGTGGTCGAGACTAAACACGAAACTTTGTTCACTGCGCATGTCTTTTTGATTTGTAGCTCGTTCTCTGTCCTGCATATTATTTCTCCCATTTTCCTTGCTTTTCTCTAACCTCCTAGCAAACAATTTTGAACAGTCTTAGAGTCTTTTGCTAAAACTTGTTTTTAACATCCCTACTTTGGGGTATATGTTGTGGAGACGACTTCGAGTTTCATTTTTGGTTCATTACACTTAAACTCCACTTTGAGCAAGGACTACTTCCTTCATATAAATATATGATTCTAACCTAACTTTACTAATTTCGACAAAATATAAATTCGCATCACAATCGCAATACACTGCAAACAGTTTATGCTTGGCTTGGGTTTGGAGACTGATCGTTGACCTGCGCAAACAAAGATGGCCGAGTGACGTCACACTCCGGACCTTCATTGGCCCATTGCTGGCTGGATTATAGGTATCTGAGTACAGCATGCCATACACTGGGCCATCATTTTGCCGATGTAGCTTTGCTGTAGCCACCATATTACCAGCATTGCCAGCATTGGGCCAGAAGACGGCCAGAGATTCATTGTTTGCTGTAAACTTGAAGTAAATTTGAAGCCGTACTGACGAAAAAGAGTTTTTTAAATAGCGCGTTTATTTAACAAAACTTTAAAGTGATTTTTGTGTGGCAAAAACGTGGCGAGAATTACTGCAATCATATGATCAAGTGCCGCCACTTTAAAGGTATATTAGTGGTTCCCAAAACGGCACTAAAACTATAACGCCCGCTTTAAGATCACTGCCACTTCTAAGTGGGGATTTAAGTGATATGGTTTAGTGGCCTTAACTATTATTTTCCACTTTAATGTTTCTGCAACTTTGAGGTAGTCTCGCTTAGTTGTTATAACGTTTCAAACACCTTCAGTGGGTCTCAGCAGTGATTATGACGTTATACCCACCCAATCGAAGTTGAGATATCAGAAATTACTTATTAAAAATAAAATTTTTGTTACTGTTCACCTCGTTACCTCATTTGAAAGTTTATTATAAATTAACCGAATGAAGTAAAATTATCTAATGCTAATCTACTTTTAATCATACTACTGAAACAACCGACTTCTGGAGTGTAACCTGATTTATTCATCTATGACCGTGGAATTGGTTTTGTGAGAATAGTTTCTTTTTTCTAAGCTTGTGGTCAATACCTTAACAGATTTTACCAATTTGTGGTAATATTGGCAAGAACTCACATTCAAAGACTCGTTCAAAATATGATTTTGTTTCAATTATATCATGTAAAGAAAGTAAACTAGAAATCTTTACTTTATACGACAAATAGCTACGAATTTATTCGTAATAGAAATAATTTTGGTATGGTGAACAATTTCTACACACAATTTTGTATAATTTACATTTTTTAATTATATTTGTACCCAATTTTCGGAAGGCTCAATAATTGAAAGGTTGTTTAAATATCTGATCTATTAAATTATTAATATTTTCAAAAAGGTACGATTTGAAACAAATATTTAATATTGACAAGAATTTTTTTGCATCAAAATATCGATTGATAAGTTCATCTCACAATTTCTCATTCGAAATTTAAAATTTTATATTTTTCTAAAAGATGTAAATTAAATAAACTTGTCTTGTACTATATCATCATTTTAAACCCTAATATTGGCCATATAGAAATTCAGGGCATCAGCTTTACCAAAGAAAATAATGAAAATAATTACCAAAAAAGTTGTTCGGCTAATTAACATACCGAAATTATCTGCCTGATTAACACGCAACATCCTGTACAATCCGCTCTGTCCTCCATGAAATTTAATTGCTTCACAAGGATGCAAACGAGCGAACAGGTTTGGTTTTCAATTTCTTCCTGTATTTAAATGCTAATTAAAAGCAATAATAATATCGCCAAGGATAAAATGTCATATTTTTGGACATTTAGACCAAGGCCAATCATTTTTGAAACAGAAATTCTTAGTAGTAAGTGGATGGTCGGAAAATTTAGGGTAAATTATAAGTACATTCAGAAAAATCACGACGACTAAGTAAAAGTGAAAGGGGAAGGGGGAGGGGGTGAAATGTACGCTTTGAGGGTTGGATATTGTTTTTTAGGATTTCTGGTTGAAATATGTATCCTATCGAAAAAAGTTAAATATAAAAGTTGTATATAATTAAAAAATCTCAAACTTTTGTGTTGATCACTTTTTAACATAACCTCACAATTATCGAGAAAAATGCTAAAACCCGTTTTTAATTTTTATCTCCCGCAAAAATAATTTTTCTTTATGAAACTAAGCTGTAATTTTTTTAAAGCAAAATAACCTGATCCACATATCTGCTATGACTGTTGACAGTTGACAGGATTGACAGATGTCAAATCATATAGTTTAGCGGTAAACGCAGCGTATATTTTCGGTTTCACAAGTAAAAACTATTTCTTTGAGTATTCAAATAAATATAGTTTATATTCTGATAAAAAGATTTTTTATTAAGGGGGTTCTATATACCCTCCGCCATATTGGAAATGCTAATGTTAAAATTCCGGGCTTAATACTCAACAAAAATTTTTTGTATCCGCGCTTATTATTCATCGTAGAATGGCGGATGATCACTTTTTTATATACATAAAAGAAATAACATGAAAAAAATATAAAAAATTCATATACGTAAGTATATAAGTTATCATCCGCCGTTCTTCATTTGCCACTGAACAACTTTTGTATTTACCGTTTTTGAAAAAAGTAAAAGTAGTTTTTTCTAAAATTGAACAGAGATTAAAATTAAAATTTTACAAGAAGATTTATATTTCGAAAGGTTTGTCTTACGTGTAGCTGCTCCCGGGACCTCTCGCCTTGCGCTCGTGCTCTGTCGGAGTTTTACAGAATCCTGGCCAATCAGAAAAGACCATTGTATGGCGAAACCCGAATTCGAGTTTCATTAACGCAATCGAGGAAGTTAATTGAAGACATCAGTTATTCTGATTGCATTTATTTACATTTTTATATTGGATTGTTGTGTTGACTTGAATATAGACCATTCCAGGATGACGTAGGTGACAGGTCGGCCATATTTGCTGGGAGGCCACAACTTTATAACACAACGGTAGTCAGAAAGATTTTTTTAAAGTTCTTTATTCAGAAGAAATAAATAGAAAATGCCACATTTTTGTAGTGTTATTAAATGCTCAATGAGTTGTGAAAGAGATAATGTATCATTTTTCCGATTTCCTGCTGTTTTGACAAACGGAGGTCATTTAAATGCGTTATCTAGTGAATGAAGAAATGCTTGGATTAAAGCTTTAAAACGAGGTACATTTTCTGAAAGCCAAGTGAATAATAGACGTATTTGTTCTAGGCATTTTATAACAGGTATTATATGTATTTTTTTATTATTACTTGTGTAAATTTTCGGTAAACCTGCTCTGTTAAAACACTATAGTGACAAATTTTTGACAGAAAACTGTGGTTTTTTAAATTTAGTTTTACCAGGTGATATTGTTCTAGCCGACAGAGGTTTTTTGATTCAAGATTCTCTACAAATATTAGGTGCGAATTTAAATATACCAGCCTTTACAAAGGGATAAAATCAACTACACCCCACTGATTTGGAAAATACACATAATATTGCCACTGTACGAATTCATGTAGGACGAATTATTGGTCTTTTAAAAAAATAAGATTTTTCATGAAACAATACCAATGAGTATGTTGTCTAAAAAAAGAGATGGTTATATACTGCATTGGACAAAATATGTGTCCCTCGCAAATACCATTGAATGAATTTTTTTTCCATAATTTATTTTATTTTAGGAATATATAAACATCTAAGATTTACAATTTGTTTTATTTCTGCATATTAAACACAATTTTCACAATTTGGCTAAAACACTATGAACAGCCCTGGCCTCATACTGGTTATAGGCTTGCAAACTTTTGTAAGCCTTAAGCTGTTGTCCCGAATAAAAACTGTGAGTTAGTATGCAAAATTTATAGAACAGAGGTTTCTATACAAGTTACTCATATTAGTTTCGTTCGCGCTCAAATTCAAATGTTCAAATGTCAAACTGCAGATAAACAAACAAACATTACGCGTTTCGGGCAGTTCAAATTAATACCGCTAGATAGCATAAAGTTGTGTTCATGTCAATAGAAATCTAATTTCCATCCACGACTGAAAATGCTACGTCTAGATGTCCTTATCCGAGAATTGGTAACTATGCAACCGCAAATACACAGATGTATTTCATGTTGCCTAACAATTTCTTTAGAGGGGGGTTCAGCGAAGACGTAAGGGGCGAGGATTTCGAGGTTATGTATGAAATTGACAGAGTTGATGGGTATAGAACACTCTTAAATACACAACAGTATGTTAGAGACCAGTCTTTTAAATGTTTATCTAGTACTTTTTTTACACCCTGTATACTGTTTTTAATGGCACTAAATATAAAATAGTGCAACTTTCAAAAAAGAGAAGTCTCGAAGACTCCCCAACTATTTCCCTAATCGAGCTGTAATAAATATCTAATTATTTAAACATTATATTCGTTTTGTAAAAGTCGTTTCATTTTATTCTATCAGAAATATATATTCCACCCTTAACGACATACTAATTAGATGTCGTTACAAATACAATGTAGAACGTCTGCATAAACAACATATCCTAAATGGATTTAGGATGGAATCATTATCGTCGTCTAAATGAATTCGAGTAATTATTGAAATGCATGAATGGAAAACACAACACCATCGCTGACACATCGGTAATTCCTAAAGCTACGGGCGAGATTTTCTTGCATTCTTAAGTTCAATTTTAGAATAATTTGAAACTACAAGGAAATTTATTCTACCGATTTAATGCATTTTAATTTTCTTAATCGGGTTTTCAATTGCATGTTGGGTAAAATAATTAAAATAATTTCCCCGTCAACAAATTTTGCACGAAAAAATAGGTAATCCGGCCTCCCATAACTAACAGAAAAAGAGAAAAATTATTTTCTTGTTTTGTTGGATTTTTAGTTAAAATTTTTTTCGAAAAAAAAATTGAATTGGCCGCCAGTTCTGGAAAAACAATAGTAGAGAAAAATTTTTTATATTAAAAAGAAGGATTTTGTGTGTACTTTTGTATAAGAAAATCCAACATTTTATTTCTTTATTTAAAGTGCCCAATTTACGTTCCCTCACAAAAATCTTTAGAACCTGAAATATTTTTTTATTTTTTTTAAACATTTTTTGGACTGAAATACAGTTTTTCTAAGAGAATCAAGCATAAATATCGCGATAAAAAATTGGAAAAAATGAAAATCGAATTTTTATTTGTTTATTATTCCCTAAATGGGGCACTTTAAACAAATAAATAAAATGTTTGATTTTCTTAGACAAAAGTACACACAAAATCCTTCTTTTTAAGATAAAAAATTTTTCTCTACTATTGTTTTTCCAAAAATTGCGGCCAATTCAAATTTTTTCGAAAAATGCCAATTTTGGCTAGACAAATACATTTTTTTTTTAATTTTTACCATGTGTTCCCGACATAAAAAAACATATTTTCTCCAATTTTTAAGAAAATTCGAGGATTCTTTGGTTATTTATTGTCAATTCAGTAAAAAAAAGGGGGGGGGGGGCAAAATGGTATTTTGCGATTTTCCGGGAACTTCCGGGAACTAAATATCCAATGGCAAAGTCGTAGATCTGGAAAAAATGTACAACTTCTAAGTGAGTCATTTTTTGCCATAACCTCAAAATTTTCGCAAATTATTAAAAAAAAATTTAATAATTTTGAGGTTATGGTAAAAAATGACTCATATAGAAGTTGTACATTTTTTCCAGATATACAACTTTGCCATTGCGTATTTTTTGATAAGACGTCAAGTTTCGCGGAAAATCGCAAAATACCATTTTGCCCCCCTTTTCAGCCCCCTAAAATTAACCCTTTAGCACCCCTCTCGTTTGACGAATTTTTTTTTCGTTCATTGTAGGCCCCTTTTACCACTTCCAATCATAAAAACCCTGCAAAAAATTATTTTACGTTTTTGCAATTAAATTACCTACCTCGCCTGCACTATTGTATTCACACGTTAATCAATATGAAAAAGTCAATATTACTAATTACAACTTTGAAACGTAACATATTTATATTTAGCTTTAATTTTATTGTTAAAAAAATCCTTAATTAAATTTTTATAAATTATTTATGCTAGTTAAAATGTTTTTTTAGAATTTTTGTCAAATAGATTTAATTTTTTTTTAATTACCAAGTTACCTTTTTACTATTTACTTTACGCACAAACTTGTTTTTGTATTTATTATTTAATTATTAATATTTATATAAATATTCATACTGCGTTGTTAACAGATATCTGACTTTCTTCTAAAAATTCTAATTCAAAGCACTTATCATCATGTTTTTTAATAAGTCAGGGTTGATTAAAATATTAAATTAAATTATTAAATTTTTTCCGACCTTAAAAAATACCTGTTGACAACATTAAAACAATTTCTAGTCACCTGTTTGAAATAGAAAATGAAGAGGTTCCCCCTTTTAATATTTATTCACCTGTTATTAAATCGATTTAATATCGAAAAAAGTATCGTACCTATATGGGTGTATTTAACTTTCTACTTGATTCGATCAAAACTAGCTTATCTTAATTCCACCCACCCCTATAAAACATCGAATATCCGAGCGCTCATACGGGCAGCATTCTTTAAAAAGTGTTACGAAGAGTCAAAAAGTCGTCCTCTTTTTCTGGGGGGTCAACCACCCCACGATACAGTGTGCACGTGTATCCCCGTTTTAGTGCAGTCACCCAGTCGAGTATTGTGGCGATATCGTAGGCAACACACCCAACACAGTAAATTTGGGCCACCGTTCGAGCCCTCAATGTAAGAGTTAAAATCTAGTCGACCAGATGTTCTCAAATCACGTCCAAACGACCACCGCACCCAATACACATCTGAACGTTTGGGCATCCACAACTCCCAAGGTCACTGCGACTGTGTGGTGGTGGTATTCTCAGCCATAGTTGCGCGGGGATTGCCGAGTTCCATTTAGTTGGCAGAAGGGTGTGCACCACTGATAGTTCTTGTTAACCCGCACACAGTTTACCCTAATGCACCCCACGGGCCCTTCATGTAGTGAACTGTCAACACTGGTGGTGTGTTTTTACATGTGCTGCAAGTAAACAATTTGTGAGACGTCAGGCAAGGCTTGTTAGTTGTTACAAGGACAATATATTGCGTAAGTGTTTTAGAATATAAGTGTTTTGCGCACACCCTCATCCACGGCGCATGACATAAGCCACTAGATTAGAAATTAAAATACCTCTATCCTAAATTCGTTTCGTGCTGAAATTATTAAAACGTTGAAAGATTTTTTAAGTTTTTAATCTCTGACTGGCTGGTTTTTTTAGATTGTTGGGTATTTTTTAGACCTTAATTACGGTTTTTTTTTCTGGAATGATAAATTCACGATGAAATCATTTTCTCTTTAGAAGCACTAGATACTATAATTTAATCTAACCACAAAGCGTGTGAAATAGAATTATGTACAGGAAGGTAAGTATAACGGTGCATTTTATTATATCCGCAGGTCTTAAAAGGGAAAAACGCGATTGTGCGCTAAAAACATTCAAAGACTTCGCGGTTCTTTGTACCCCGAGCTACCCCGATATGTTCCGAACCCAACAGAGACAGAATATTATTTGCTGACATGGCGACTTGAAGTGTTGTGGTGTTTAGTTATCCTGTTCCGGGATTTTACCCTTTTGTTTATATGGTGCCACTGTCAAAAGGTAATACACATTAAGTTAAAGATTATGTTTAATATTTGCTAAAAAATTTACAAACCATTTTTGTCAAGTCACAGCGGTATAAAGATCGGAATTGGGGTCCTCGGTTTGTTTTACCCTGGTTCTTCAAATCAATATATTTCCACAAATCAATATTAAACCCTCATGACAAACCCGCAGCATGAATTTATACAGTCACAATTACAATTATCACTTGCATGCTTATTTTCATTTGTAGTATACATTTAAATTTAGATTATTTAGGCAAAGGGTTGCGTAAACTTGTTCGGAACTGTCGAGTAGGCGGGGTGTAGCTTCACACGACTTATGAAATTTAAATATGGCGGAGGGCTGCACCATTTTCGTGTGTAAGGTTATTTGTTAAAATGTTTTTTACGAATAGGTAATTTAATAGCTAATCATTGTAGAATGCAAACAAACTCGTAATGTTTATATTGCTTGCAGTAAGATACTTCTTGCGGGAGGGGATATTCACTATGATGTAATACGAGTTCAAGAACGATTCCGCATCTCTATCTGGTGGACACCTGTGTGAATCATATTCATCAATCAGGCCTTACGTCGTATCTTCGTAGTTCGCGGTTTTTTATTTTATTTTTTTTTACATTGACAGTCGATTATGTAGATAAATAATTTTTATGCCGGGTTTAAATAAAAAAAGTTTTCGCAATGGATTTAAAAATATCACATTAAAAATATTAATTTGTACTGAAATACTTATGTAAAGCAAGAAGGTTTACTGATTTGATCGCAAAAAAATGTTCTTTCGAATTAACCCTCCCTAGTATCTAGGCAACACTCTTGCTTAATGACGTTTAAGCAGGTATAATTAAAATTAAATTTTATAGTTTATCGTGATTTTTATGGGTGTACATCTAATTGAATTTTATACGGTTGTGTTTTGGATGTATTGAAATTGCATGTAGGTATATACATTCAATAAATCAATAATTATTTATCTAAGAAGTATTTTAATAGTATACAAACGGTAAATTCTAACCTCAAATATTTCAGATAAGTTTCTATAAATTTGTGTTTATAAATTAAATAACAGTGTTGATTATTTTGGAACTAATTAATAAATCTAATCGAAATATAGAAAAAATATTTACATACTTTCTTAGTTTTGTTCTAAATAGATTCATTTTTAATGTGTTATTTGATTATTTAGTTATTTTTTCTTACATGTTCATATTTTTGAGTACTCTTGTTGACATAATAAATCAATAAATAAACAAAATCTTTATTTAGCACTTGGCTAGTGAGAAAAAATATAAATATTACAGAACCTATTGTTAGTTACAAACATTTTCTTATTTTTGAGTACTCTTATTGACACATGATATAGGGTATAGATTTTTTAAATATCTAATAATCAATTAAAATGGTTTACTTTGCAGCTTTTGGGGATTAAAAATAATTTTCCCATAAATAATTAAATAAATATTATGTAGAAGTGTACAATAATATTGTAATTTAATCAGGATATTTTCAAAAAAGCTATTACTAAAAACATTTTTCGTAGATAAAAATCATGATTTTTTTTTATTTTAATTAATTTTTTACTGAAAGTTAATAGCTTTTTTTATAAATAATTTTCAGCACATAATTTTAAATTGTAGACAGGGATTTTAATGAGTTATTATACAACGCTCCCCAAACCAGTATTCCGTATCTTAAAAGTGATTCCACTAAGGATTTGTATACCAAATTCAAAATATTTTTACTCAATATATCTCTTAACTGATAAAATTTGTATATTAGTTTTCTAACTCGGTTTGTTAAATATGCTGCATGTTGATTCCATTTTATATTTTTATCTATAATAATTCCTAGATATTTAGTGTTTTCAACTTCTTTTATGTCTCCAATGCCATTAATATTAATCTTGTGAAAATTAGGTCTGTTTGTATTTGTAATGGTAAATGCTATATAATTGGTCTTATCTGCATTTAAAGACAGCTACTACCCATCTAACCACATCTTTATGACATGACCTTAGTAACTTCCCAATCATGCCCACTAAATATGGCAACAGTGCCATCAGCATATGATACTACTATGTAAAGCGTTAATAGTGAATTTATATAAATGGGGAAGAGTACAGGTCCCAGGACTGTCCCTTGTGGCACTCCCACTCTCACGAGTTGCGGTTCACTTAGACATTTATTGACCATTAGAATTTTTTTTACATAAAAGTAAATTTATTAGGCATGTCAAATTTTACTAAAAAAAGGAAAAACAAATTCTTTGTGTTCAATTTTATTTAGTGAATTTTTGGCAACACTTATTACAACAATCACAGGATTCCCAAAGACCTGGAAAGCAGGGAAAAATCAGGGAATCAAAAAAATGTTGATAATGTCAGGGAATTTTGAATTTTTCATCAGAAGTTAGGGAATTCAACCAGTGTGTATGGAAAACCAAATGACTGCACAAAAATAAATCAATAGTTTTTCCCTTTTATATTTCATTTGTGAATTCAAAGATATCTTGGTATCACATCCACCAATATGCAGCCTGATTATATGTAACTCACAAATTCAAATTCTTTTTAGATAAACCTTGCAAGGAATTAGATCAGTTTCGTTTATCATTTTGTGTCATTCATTTACTTATTTGTATTACTCTATAAAAGGTGGATTCTTGTCCTGAAAAAAGTTTTTGCATGGTCAAGGAAAACCTGGAAAAGTAAGGGAAAATTTTCTCGCTTCCATTGTGGGAACCCTGAATTATTGGTATTATACTTATGAATGTAACAGTTTCATAACTGAATCATTTGTTACATATAAAATAGTATTTAAATTATTAAATTTTGATATGATTTATTTTAATTTCAGTGTGTTCCAAAACTAGTAAATCCCCCTTGTGTTGCCAATGTCAAGTACACCCTATCGATATCCACAACAAATACCGTATCAAAAACCTGGAATAGCATCTCCAGCTCCAGCCATGTCTTCCCAACGTTTCTGTCTCAGGTGGAATAACCATCAGTCCAATTTACTATCAGTATTCGATCAGTTACTTCACGATGAAAGTTTCGTTGACGTAACTTTGGCTGTCGAAGGACAGTTACTGAAAGCACATAAAATGGTGTTGTCGGCATGTAGCCCGTACTTTCAAGCATTGTTTATCAATCATCCAGATAAGCACCCCATTGTGATATTAAAGGATGTACCTTATACTGACATGAGATGTTTGTTGGATTTCATGTATAGAGGGGAAGTTAGCGTAGATCAGGACAGACTAACGGCCTTTTTAAGAGTAGCTGAAAGTCTCAGGATAAAGGGTTTAACGGAAGTAAATGAAGAAAAATGTGATAATATAGCTTCCTCGCTCACACAACAAAATCTACAAAATTTGCCAAATTTACAAAGACTACAACAAGGGAAGAGGTTCGGAAATAATTTGAATATGTTAAGCAACGCTTTAATGCAACCGAAAAGGAAAAGAGGCAGGCCTCGGAAACTTTCCGGTTGCTCTAATGGACCAGACGATTATGACAAAGATATTGTTCAGGGAAGTCCCGAGATGTTAGAAGTTAAAATGGGAATGGATAATTTTACAGGCAATAATTCAGATAGTAGCGTTAAGAATGAAATGGATTTCGACGAAAGTAAAGTTAAAGAAGAATCTGAACCGGTAGCCGGGTCTTCGAACGATCACCCAGCGTACAATAATAAACTGTCAGAAGATTTTCATCCTGCTGGTAAGTTTCTTAAACTGTATTTAATATTTGTTATATCTAAACGGAATTGGTGGAGGGTTACTTAAAAGTAAAGTACTTTAGGAAGTTGTCACGAAGTTATAACTATTTTTATGCAGCCAGAAGAGAGTTATTTCTGATCAAAGTGTCACTCTCTTCTTCACATCCCTTCAAGGGAAAATATATAATAAGAAAATGAGTTAGGAGCAAGATTTTGACAACTTTGCACAGCAAAAATCCCTAATTTTGATTCTTTTGCAAAGTTTTTGACTGATTCTGGTCAAAGTGTCACTCTCTTCTTCGTATCCCTAATAGACCAGGGCAAAACCTATTTTAAATACCCGAATTCATAAAAAATTCTTGCAGTGTATGTGGAGATCGGAAAATTTATGGTAAATTATAAGTAAATTAAAAAAAATCAATTGGACAAATTAAAAGTTCTGGAAGGGGGGTGGGGGTAGCAAAATATACAATTTGAGGGTTGGATTTTGTGGCTGAAATATGCATACTATTGAAAAAAGTTTTATGTAAAAGTTGTAGATAATTAAAAAATCTAAAACTTTTGTACTAATCATTTTTCAATATAATCTCAAAATTATTGAGAAAATCGTTAAAAACAGTATTTTTCGTTTTTAATTTTTATCTCCCGCAAACATAATTATTTTTTTATGAAACTTGGTGAAAACGTTCTTCTTTGTGTTTTAAATACGGTGTAATTTTTTTCAAAGCAAAATATTTATTTTTCGATTTTATATGAATTTAAGTAATAAAAAAAGCCTAATTTTCATTCCAAAAAGTTTCCATACAAATTTTTGTATTAGTGCTCATTTTCTTCGTTGAAACCTCGACTTTAAGATGGTATGAAAAAAATATATTGTTCTTAAAAATATCGTTAAAAATGCAGAAAACCAAAAAACGACATTTTCATAATCGATTTTTCAATTAATCTAAACAATTGTTTATTTTTTATTTTATTTTATTTTACATACGCTAACTTTGGATAAAGAACAATTAGACGAATAAGAAAAACCTACATTTGATATATTGAAATGATAATTGTGAATTCTAAGATTTTTTTTATTTTTAAAAATATTTATTTCATTTCACATCTGACATTTTTTTATATTAAATTCATATCTTCCTTATTTTCTTTTAATTTCTTATTCATACTGCTCAAAAATTCCATTAACCCATCTTCTATTTGTTTCCTCCTTTTGGGTTAACTCAATCTAATTGCCCCACGTTGGGCGCCAATTGAAATTATAATGAACATTCTATGATTTTTATTTTTTAATAATCTTTATTTAATTTCACACCTGACATTTCTGACATCTCATCTCTCAACAAAACACCTGACCTGACCTGAACAAGTCACCTTTTTTTAAAGTCCCTTTTACATAATTTTTTTTTAATTCGGTTTACATCATAACAACATTCCCAAAATTTGTTTTCTTCATTTATTTTTATCTTTAAAAAAATAATAAAATCAAATTTTAATTTCTATTTTTCCCACTAATATTTTGTAATTTTCTTTGATTTCTTTTTGTATTCTTAAATTCTCTTACTCTGCTATTTCAAAATTCATTTTTATTTCTTCATTTAAATTTTTTTCCAATATACAAAAACATTTTTTTAATTTAATCTTCCATCTGTGATAATTTCTTTTAATTTTATTTCTCAACATCGTTCCTTTACTTGTTGTTTTATTTCTTCATTTTTATTTTCCATTTGTGCCAATTTTATTTGACATATTTCTGCACTAAACCATATTTCTATTACTTTCTTTTTTTTTCTGCTCCTGTAATTCTTCTACCTCTATTATTCTTGCAATCATTTCTTTTTTACTATCTTTTCTTGTTTCTTCTTTTTTATCTGTATCCTTTCTTAAATCTTGTCTGATTTCTTCTATTTCCTACACTTCTTATTTCTTTTTTTATCTTCTTCTAAATTCTTCTAAATGCATTATATCTTCAAATCTTTCTTCAATTCCAATTCATTCTCTATGTCCTGTCTGATTCTAACACCATTTTCTTGAATTTCTTCTCTTAAATTTTTCTGTTGTCCTTTTATGTTTTCTTGTATATTTTTAATTTGCTCCTTCTGCTCTTCTTGTTCCTTTTTAATTTTTTTTTATTTGTTCTAAACTCCCCTCATATTATTCATTTCTTCCTTATTTTCTTCTAATTTCTTATTCATACTGATCAAAAATTCCATCAACCGATCTTTTCTATTTGTTTCCTCCATCTTTTGGGTTAACTCAATTTAATTGCCCCACGTTGGGCGCCAATTAAAATGATAATGAACATTCTATTTTTATTTTTTATTTTTATTTAATTTCACATCTGACATTTTTCTTCTAACAAACATGTCATAACAACCATGTCACCTTTAACTTAATTTTTTTTAAATTCTTTTAAAATACACTTCCCATAATTTTGTCTCATTTTTTACATCATAACAATATCTAACTCGCTTCATTACTGAGTTACAGGGTGTTTTATCAATTTTGCTCATTTCTTTTACCCCCCGTATTTTTGGAACCACCCTGTATATTTATTTGATATTTGGCAAGCTTTTTCTACTCCATTAAAACAATCAAGATACGGAGTGACCAAAATTAGAATCCAGGTCCGGCTTCAAAAAAAATTATCGAAATGATTTTGCTCTTAAACAACACCCTGTATATCAAAATTTTAAAAATTAGGTTGCATATTCGAAAAGAACGGAAAAAGTTTAATGGGAATACAAAATTTTTGAGATTGCATATGTCATTCTACTAGTAAAATTTTAAACTTGAGAAATGCGAATTTTCGTGGAATTCGATTATTGTTTAAAGAATGTTTTCGGTAATTTCAAAACCATTAACAGTTAATTGAATGTAAATGACATTATATTACATGAAAATTAATCTTTTTCATCAATTTTAATGGTTATTTGCAATAAGAAATAAAAAATTGTCTAGATTAACTGAAAAATCGATTATGAAAAGTCGTTTTTTGGTTTTCTGCATTTTTAACGATATTTTTCAATACGATCAATATATATATATATATATATATATATATATATATATATATATATATATATATATATATATATATATATATATTTTATACCATCTTAAAGTCGAGATTTCAATGAAGAAAATCAGCACTGATAACGTTAAAAATTTGAAAATTTGTATGGGAACTTTTTCGATTGTAAATTAGGCTTTTTTTTATTTAAATTCGTATAAAATTGAAAAATATATATTTTGTTTTGAAAAAATTACAGCTTATTAAAATCACAAAAAAGAACGTTTTCACCAAGATTCATAACGAAAATATTATTTTTGAGGGAGATAAAAATTGAAAACGAAAAATACGGTTTTTAGCGATTTTCTCAATAATTTTGAGGTTATGTTGAAAAATGATTAATCCAAAAGTTTTACATTTTCTAAGTATCTACAACTTTTACATTAAACTTGTTTCGATAGTATGCATATTTCAGTCACAAATCGTAAAAAACAGAAACTTTTAATTTTTCAAATTGATTTTTTTAATTTACTTATAATTGACCCTAAATTTTCTGACCATCCACATACTGATCAGAGTTTTTTATGAATTCGGGTTTTTAAAAGCCCTGGTCTATAAGTCATTTCCTTATTTTATAAATATTTTTATTAGTACCAATTTTCTAACCATTTTTTTAAGTCAAAATTTAGGAATTTTCTATCAGTTATTATGAATTATTAACATTTACGAATCCATTTTCTTCAGTCATTTTGTCAATGTGATCAATGTTTGTCAAATCGTGTGAATCTTCCTTTATCGACAATTTTATTATAATGAAAACTATCCGCAAGTAATAAATGATTTTTCCATTCGTGATTAGAATGAAAGAATTTACATTTTTACAAGTAAAAATTCGTGACTGTTTTTGAATAGCTTTATTAATTTTTTTTTCCACAAATAACAGTAATGTTTATCAAAAAAACTATACCAAAACACAAATGCGAGGTTTTTATTAGAATAAAATAAAATAAAAAACAACTACTCCTGGGACTACTTGCCCCCACATGTATTGAATTACATCTGTCCAGTCGCGTGTTGGAAATTCTAACAGTAGGAAGTAGACAGCATCCAAGATATGTCTGAATAACAAAATCAAATAGTTCGTTTGTCCCTAGTAGGGTCTCCAACACGCATCCGGACCGATGTAATTCAATACCTGTGGGGGCAAGTAGCCCCAAGAGTAGTTGTGGGTGCAACCAACGATATATTTGATATATATCGGTAAAATTTCTTGAGGGTGCAGAGACTATTGCAATTTTTATTGTAGTAATGTTTATATTTCTTTTGTTTCCATTCGCAATAAATATCCAATAATTTGGACATTTTTATGGGTACTTTATGTTTTATGAACAAACCAATTAATTTACGAGTTTGTGATACTTTTTCAATCTGATCTCATAACTATTAATGGTTATATGGAATTTATAACATTATGCTATTTTATTAATTAGATTTATGACAGAAGAAGAAAAGAGAAACTTGAATTACTGTTATTTTAAAACTAGAAATATTTTAATCAAAAAAGAAAACAATTTTTTTCCTTTTTTGAGAGAGAGAATGTTAAAAATGGTCTACATTAATTAATATGATCTAACAGTCTGAGAAATCTCTTATTATAGCATAGCCCGCAGCCGAGGCGGATTGCCGAATGTAATTGTCGAGGCTGTGTTGTTGTTTATAGTATATCCTATTTTTTTTTCAAGCGTGAGCAATTTCATTAGAAAGAACATTTTAGGTTAACTTGAACTGTCAACAAAATAAAACAATTTTTATGTTATTTTCTTAACTTTCTTTAAGAACAGTCACAATTTGTTACCGTTCTTCTGGTCGCGACATTTCATTATTGTACATAGAGTATAAAATTCAGAAATTTTTACTGGTGATATAATAGATTCCTCCTCAATAAATGTATATGATATATATTTTGATATATGCTTGAAAAAAATATGGTTCCACCATTTTGTCTACCTTGATAGAATCTTCAAGATATATTTCAATTTCAAATCTTTTTTTCTACCTTTTGGGTCTTGGATTAAGCCAATGTTTCGACAATTTATTTTGACATCTTCAGGTCACTGTGAGAGGGAAAAGATAAAAACAAGGGAAACTACATATATAAAACAATAAAAGTAATGAAATTGTTTATATATATATATATATATATATATATATATATATATATATATATATTTCCTTCTTTTTATTTATAAATTGTAACTCCCCTTCCATCTTACAGTGCCCTGAAGATGTCAAAATAAATTGACGAAACGTCGGCTTTCAAGAAATATTATTTTCTTTAATCCACAGTCATATATTTTAATAATATATGTTTTTAATTCAGTATAAACAAATTATTGGTAAAAAATAATGTTATAAAAAAATTTATGCTCTGTAATTCATCTATAATTCTTATTTTGGTTTAATATTTAAACAATAATCATTTTACGTTAACCACTATCAGTTTCTGTAAAATGGCGCATATCAAATAATCTTCAAAACAAAACATTTAATGAAACATTTAAGTTTTCAGATATTTTTTTAAAATTTTTCGTAAATGTGAGTGAAGGGAAAAGCTATAGTGGTGTCAGTGATTTTTTTTGTTTTGTGCAACATATTCGAGGTGAGTTGTCAACATTTTTATTGATAAGGGAAGAGTTATCGGAATGAGCCATTTTATATTACTAGAAAATATTTTACATATAATTAAAAACAATTTTTGAGAGTAATAATTTGGCGGCTTATTCCCTGTAGCTTTTCCCTTTACAACATTTTCTTTATTTTTTTTGGTGGTGGATTGATTTTTTTTAAGTTTCTTCATTTAGGTTCTGATTTGTTTTAATTGCTCTTCTGATTTTTTTTCCGGCACTGCATAAAGTAGAAATTATTTTTTATTCGTTTATTATAAATAATTATTATTAAAAAAAAATAAGTCACAAAGAGTTTGTTTGAAGATTCAATATTATTTAAGATTTTCTTGTAATAAGAAAATCCTTCGAACGATTGGGCTCTTATTTTTCTGTAAAATGTAAATTTTTGGTACATTATTTTATTGTTTAAAATATTTTCTATCTTCATCAGAACTTTAAGTTAAATAAAAATCTTTAGCGCTAAAATATTTTAGCTATTTTTGCTTAGTTATCAATAAATGCATTTAATTAAGTTGACTTATCAAATTCCCCAGTTTAAAATTTTTGCAACCTGTGATTATTACACTTGAAGACCATTAACCCCTATTGAACATGTGCAAAAATTCCTCTTACATATTTTTGTACACAAACAGAAAAAGAGAAAAAAATATTTTTGAATTAACCAACTTCGATGACATCAAAGTCCAGGAAACTTTTCTTCTTACAATAATAAATCTTTTGTCTAAAGAAAAATACTAATACAGACTCTTCTGTAAGCCAAATTTTTTCATTTACACCAGTGGCGTATGATGACAATTTTATCTTAAAAATGTCCCAAGAATCCCCCCCCCACGGTGAAATATCGGCATTCAATTAGGAAACGCCTTGTATATTCTTAGTCAGAAATGGGGTAAAGGTCAAAGTATTTTCTAATCTATTTCTACGGTAGCTAATGATTAACGCTATTTTGTTTTGGATGACTATAATGATGAGTCTCCATTTGGATATTTGTCATGGGTACATTCATCTTGTAGGTATTACGAATGATTTTATTTTTCAATAATCCCCAATTTCAGTTTCGTCTCAAATCTTTAAGATATCGTTATATATGAACCTCAACGTTTATAGGAGAGTTAGTCGTAGATATTGAGTTTTCTTTTATTTTTCATATCAATTTTCCATCAGTTATATAACCACCACCATATTCATCTTGTTTAAGGTTGTAGGTGGGTCTTCTAATATATAATAAAATTTTTCTTAGGTTGTTTTGTTTTGCATTGCTCCAAATAAAATTGGAACTGGTAATGAAGTCTATTCTAAAAGGTTCTACTGGGATGTAAATGGGGTTAATACTCTTTTCTAGTTCGTTTTGTTTGCCATTTTCCATCTGAAACTCTCGATTCACCTTAATTTAATAAAATACTTAATTGACTTAAAAGGTAAAATCTAATTGATGAACTTTGCAGATATATTGTGGTTCCCTTGATAGTTAGTTGACTTGCGCGAGCTTCCTCCTTTTAAGTATGTTTAGGATTCCTGACAATGGATCTTCAACGTAGCTTTCTGCCTCTGAGTATTCCGTTCCCTTCTGTGAGAACCTTGTTCCTGCTATTCCTTCGCATTCACGTAAGCGATGGATAGAGGTTTCTTCTTCTGTCTGGCAAAACCTGCATGTGTTTTCTTCTGACACTACAGTATCCCTGCTCAATGCCGTGAGTGCAGGTGATAGTTTCTCTAGAAAGCTTTTTGCCTGCTTCTGTCCTGTAACTGTGAAGCTAGAAGGGTGGGTCACCCTACAGCACTTAGGCCACATTTGGCCCATTGTGTATCCTTCTGAGGTTGAGCCTTCCTTCTAGCTCATCAGCCAGCCTACTTGTTTTAAAGTAGGTGATGGCGTCGCCTGAAGGTAGCTCCCTCATGTTGACTAGTACTAGACCTGATGTAATACGTGGTCTATTCAGAGCTGTTAGTACCTGTCTACTGTCCGTGAGGATGTAAATATTATTACCAGTAACGTTTCTTCTGGTAGTCTCTTTTGCGGCGATGGAGATAGCAGTGAGCTTTGTTTAAGCTACACTGGCATTAGAACCCATTGCCCATTTTATATTGAGATTCAGGTATCTGGAATAGATTCCATAGCCTGACCCCTCATTTGTTTGTAGATGCACAAGGCACCTGCTGCCAATGTAGCCTCTTGTACGTTTTTTATTATTACCCTGTAGGGCCTAAGAAAGGCTTATCTTGGTGCAATCGAATCTGTGTTGGCTTGTAGCAGTGGGACCTCTTCAAGGACCTCATGTCACTATTTACAACTCGACTTACCAGATCCATCGTCAGGTTGTATACCAGTAGAGCCGCAGAAGCTTTTCGGTCCATAGAATACCATTGATGAGCCTTGTTTGGCTAGTTCATAGGCTTTTTCATTCCCTTTGTGTCTTGGATACCTATGCCAGGGTCAGTATCTTGCAGGTTACTGGTTAATTAAGGACAGAGACACAGTCCCAGTTCTTTTAGCGTTGCCTGACCGTCGGAGAATATGACAATGGACTGAACTATGCTGTCTTGTCTATTTCTCCGATGCAGAGCCTAGAAATATTGTGGTGTCTTTTGACAAGCTCTCTGGGATCATTATCCTTGGTTTTGCCCTATATTCCGGCTCCGACTCCTTCTATCTTCGAGAAGCTGCAGTGATGGGTGCTCCTCCCTCACAGTGATGTAAATGAGGTTATTATTAATAAAATACTTAATTGACTTGAAGGATAAAATCTAATGTATGAACTATACCAATTAATTATTAAAAAAAGTAACTATTGTTTCTTCAAATAATCTCTCCACTTTGACAATTTTGTAAAATAAAATTTAACTTGTACTTTATGCACCGTATCTTAAAATTTTTTTATAATCATGAATTTTATGTCGATTTTTGTTTCAGGAGATAAAGAATCCTCTACCTCCTTAACTAATAATAGTAACATAGACTTAAATTCATCTATACAAGATGACATCGACATATCTTACCAAGAGTCTTCGAATTCCGAAATAGAAATGGAAGAAAACGAAAACGATATTCAAGAATTAGATTCTAATTTCGAAAATACCGATCAATACTTAAACGCAAAATCGTCATCAGTAAACAACAATACTAAAACCGACAGTCCAAAGAAAGAAACCAATAAGTCTGTTATAGATCTAGATGACTTTGCTCAATACGAAATAGTCTTAGACGATCCCGCTTTTTATAATAAATCGTTTTCATATTTGAGTTCGTCGAGGAGAGCAAAAGAACACGAGAAATCCGCAAGGGATTTTTGTGTAAGAGAAAAGGACAACCTTTATAGGTGTACAGTTTGTGATAGAATGTACACGCATATAAGTAATTTCTGTAGACATTATATGACCTCGCACAAAATGGATGTGAAAATGTTTTCTTGTCCCGTATGCGGGAAGGAGTTTACGAGGAAAGACAATATGGTTGCCCATTTAAAAATCATACATAAACAGGTTACAGTGCCTTGTAATAATAAGTATCTTGATAGTAAATAGATGTAATTATAACACTGGTCCACATCATTTTTGCTCTTTGGAAAAGTTTTCTACACCTATCAAATGTCTGGAGCGCTATTAATTACTTATTAAAAAAAAGATGCAACATACAAAGTAATCCTCAAAAACGTTTTTATTCTCGACATCTTATCCCTTTTCTGGCCTTGGATTGGTATTATGTGTCCTCTTTGATCCATTTCTTTTAATCTTTTTTTTTTGAAGAAGGAGAAATCCTTTACGACACCAGGTACTTGTTCTGCCTTTCCCTGACGAGAGGGGCTCCCGGGCAACGTTGTGCAAGCCCAGGTTACCCCAATAAAACTCTTTTTTACCTACGTCCTGTGCTGGAACTACTTTTGGTATAACATCAGCACAACACGCCTATCCGACTTACCATCTATTTATATTCTGACCTCAAATTACCTATTTTATACTCTGATGGCGTTGTTGCTCCTCAGATTCCTCTTTCATCATTATTTCTCTGATAAGACTGTGAATGTTATTCCATTTACATTTACTGGCCATCATTTCCTGTATCAAGTGTCCCAATTAAGCCATCCGTATTTGTCTGGAATCGTACTCTCTGTATTCCATCTTGGACACACGAAGATAGTGTGAGCTGGAGTATCAATCTCGCGACAATAGGCACAGCTGTCGTCTGGGGCCTTATCTATTCGATGTAAGTATATACCAAATGATCCATGGCCTGTCAAGAATTGAGATAAATGGTAGTCTTCTTATGTGGGCATTGAATCCATTGCTCCAGATTTGGTACTAGTTCTTTGGTCCATTGACCCACCTCTCTGGTTTCGTCCCACCTCTCTTGCCATTTTTGTACGGATCTGGCCCACATATTGACTCTCGGCTCTCTTGGGCGTTATAATTTTCTACAGATTCTTCTATTAATATGTCGATTGGCAGTATGGCAGCAATAACCTGTAGAAGTTGTCCTATATGCTGATGTTACCCTCAATAAGCTTTTCCGTTGGACTGCTTTTACCATTTTACTGTACTTTCCGAAACGCAGGACCTCTGCCCATATTGGTATGTCAATATTGATTGTGTGCCTACCTCCAGAACTTTTCGCTTTTGGGCATTAACCTGGACAGCCATTGTTCTGTCTGCGGCTTTTCCTGTCGTGGCCTTTACGTGTTCCCTAAAGGTAAGGCCTTCATCCAGCCAGATACCAAGATATTTGACACATTTTTTTTGGTGCCACTCGTATTGCACCAATCTGAAAACTGCTTTCCTTTCTTTGCCTTGGACTTTTTAGAATTACAGCTTCCGTCTTTTGGGGGGCCAAGTTGAGATGATTTTTTCTCATCCATCTGTCTATTATCATCAAGGAGGTATCAGCCTTCAGACATATATCTTCCTCATTATTGGCTTCGAATACGAGTCTGAGGTCATCTGCGTACGCTACTGTTTTACAGGCTTGTGGAAGTTCGGATCTTAATACATTGTCTTATAAGACATTTCAGAGGGTGGGTCCGAGAATTGATCCCTGAGGGACACCCACCGAAACACCTATACTGTCTCCACCTCTTATTTCCACCGTTCGACTCTATCTATATATCTCTACTGAGACCTATAAGATCTATTGTGCCCCCTTCTGCTGCCCATTCGTTAAGGATGTCTCAACGATTAGAGCAGTTCCTCCAGCCCTATTGCTTTCAAAAATTTCAGGATGTCAGTAGGCTTCGGTCTTCTATTTGGTCGTACCATTCGTGCATTCTGAGAGAATATGGATAGAGGTTCCTCCCTCTTCTTCTCTAGACACTCCCAAACCATCTTGGAGTTGATTACGTGGGAGTTCAAAGCATTAATGGCTATCTGACATGATGTTGATCTCTTGTCTACGAAAATTTCTTTTTATGTCGAAAATGCTCGAAGATTTGCCTAGACTTTCGGAATATTTGGTTCCAGGCCCATATACTCCTATTCCTGTTCCTTCTGTTGTTCTGGAACCATTTGTGTACCATTTAATGGTACTTCTCTTAAGTTTTGTGATGGTTTCTTTGTCCCATTCGCTTTTGTTACTTAGTTTGTGTTGAATTCTTTCACAAAGCTAAACTTCTTTGTCATCTCATCTTGGGGTATGTCCCAGGTTTGGTGATTTCCAGAAAGGAGTCGAAACTTGCGTTTGGTGGATCCTTCTCTTGTCATTTCAATCATTACTCTTTTTTTTCTTAGTCTTTCCAGCTTCATTCTTGCGATTGCACTCGCCAAATCGCTGCTTGCGAACCTTCATGTACTTGCAGGGAAAATCTACTGGATGCGAACTGCCCCACTTCACGCGAACTACAAGAATTTAAAGGCGGGATTCAACGGCACGTGGAGTGGCACTCCTCGCGCCAAATTGCCTGTTCTTGCGCCGTTTCATAAGGCAATAATATTCATATTTTCAACTGCTAATTTCGGATGTTCGTTATATATTCAAAGTTGCTTGTTTAGATTTCAAAATTAGTTGTAGCATGTATGGTCTGACCAGAAATATAGTAAGGTCATAAACCATCAACCCCTTGAGTTATCAGCAGACGTACCTACTCTAGCCATTAAGTTCTATTCTATAGGTACACACACAATTTTATTGCTTATCTACATCTCCAGCAATAGGTCATAATGAGGGATATTGATTTATGACCTTGCATAAAAAGATTTTTAATGGAGGATAGTTTCGGTCCACCGGATCATCTTCAGGCATAAGAATGTTTGGAAGAGAACTATGTATGTATGAATTCATAATGAAAGAGCAATTATTTGTTGACCAGTGTACCTCTACTTTCCTGGATGGTATTTCTAAAAGATTTAAATGTGAATTGCATGTTTGGAATTAATTGATCTACAAAAAAGAGGCTTAAACATAATCGTAATTTAGCATAATCTTTGCCTTAAAGACTGAATAGGTAATGGAATATTCAAATAATTTTGAATGTAATCTCAATTTATTTTGTCCCTAGCAAACGAGAGAAATTAAAAAAAAAATTAAAACTTAAAAAAATATATTTTTTTGAAGAGATTGTTCCGTGTGAAATGGTTTTTAAATAAAGTCTAATTTTCGTTTTAAATGTAGGGTTATTAGTACTAGTTGGGAAGTAGATTGGGATAAAGTAAATTTTTTAAGGTGCATTCAAAACAACTGTCAGTGTGTAGCAAAAATAAAACTTTTCACGTTTCTGGCTAATAAATCGTCATGTCTAGTATTCTCTTAATAATATCAGATCTACATATAAATTTCCGCTGTTTTTTTTTTATAAAAAATTGGGCATTTGTTGTGAAAGAGCGAAACCTAATCTGTTATTCGAAGTATTGTCCACCGTTTGCCACTACTGATACCGCTTTTTTGGTATCTTCATAAGAACGTTTCTCGGTGTCAGTTCATATGGAACCAAATTTCCTTATCTGGATGATTTCCGATGATTTCAACAGTTGTGAAATTGCTTATTGAGTCTCTCCTAATGTAAGTGCAAGTTCTTCTTGCTTCTATCACGAATCTTGATTCAATAATGCTTCCAATTCCGCGTCTTCGTACACTTTCAGCCTTCTGCCACGTTATTAAACTCATGACAACTTCTCTCACTTAAGGCAGCCTCGCCATATGCTTCTACAAGCAATCGACACGCCTCAGATGCAGACTTCTTCAAATTAGAGAAGTAAAACAAAAGTTATCGCCAATGATGCGTATTATATTCAAAACTCACATTTTCGATAAAATGTCACTAATATTTTAAGGTTATGTTGTGGACTTACGATAATGACATCTGACAATTGGGCGCCATCTACTGTCAAGCGGCGGAAACTTATTTATACATTTGATAAATTAGACCTAAAATTTTGAAATGAGAACTCTTTTTTAACTTTGATCTTTTCCAATTTTAAACAAACAATAGTTTACTACTGATGTAACAGATGAATTATAATATTTTTTTGGTCATATGTAGAAATTGTAGACAGTAGCCATTCATTGGGCCGTTTAGGTAGTTGCTTTAAGAAATTTTGATTGGTGTCTTAGATAGTTGATTTGGGGAATTAGGATTGGGATATAAACATTATTTGTATTAATGAATCTGGTACACTAATAACGTCTCCAACGATTTTGCGTCATCAAACAATTATTTGTAATGAATAATTTGTTTATATTAATAAATATTAGATTTCTAAAATTTCAAAATTTAATACATTACTTTATTAAAAAGTATTTAACATTGTCAAAATGGAGTCGTAAACTCAATTGGTAAGGTTGGTGTGAGCATTTATCTAAGTTCTAGCCGTGGATGGGTGACTTCTATAGCAGGTGGATTTTTCGGTCGTGCTTGTTTCTTCGTTTCCAAAAATGTTACAAAACGTTTTTCAAGAAAACTATTTTAAAAAAACAACTGATTAACAAATATAAACACAAATAAAAGCTTTGCAACACACAATGCAAATTGTGTATGCAACCCCAATACACCGGGAATTTTTTGCTTTTAGTAATTGTCAATACTCTCTTCTAATCATAGATGGCAGCACAACAAAAAAGAACGTTTTCCTCAAGTTTCATAAAAAACAAATTATTTTTGCGGGGGATAAAAATTAAAAACGAAAAAAAAAAAAACGGTTTTTAGCGATATTCTCGATAATTTTGAGGTTATGTTGAAAAATAAAAGTTTGAGATTTTTTAATTATCTACAACTTTTATTGCACAAAGGATGTGAAATGAAATCACACAAGCTCCCAAGAACAAGAACATTAAAAATGTCCTACACTGCACCAACGTCTGGACTTTAACAACTACTCCTTGGGCTATATGCCCCACCGGGTATTGAATTACGAAAGTCCAGACGTCAAATCGGGGCTTTAACCCAAACTTGGATTTTGTCATTAAAGGAGCTTGCCATTCTTAGACCGGTTTCGGCATTATTGTGCCTCATCAGTAAGAAGCAGACAAGCTCGACATCATATCACTAAAGGATGTCTGAAAATGAATTCGAATTTAGTATGACCACCCCGAAAAATCTCGAATATAATACATCATCGTCAAACCCTAAGGGATTAACCAATAATTCTATACCTCAGTGACGGAAACACGAAATTATTTTAGAAATACGGGGTGATTCCATATAAATTTGTTTGTTTGTATTTCGGGTACTAGCGTCATATAATTATTATTAATATAAATATACATACCTAAATAAGTAAGTCGTTTTCTCCCGATAAGGAGTCATCATCATCAGTTTCCAGAAATAATAATTGGTTCTATTGTTTCCTCTATTAACATATCAAGTTTTCAGAATTCCTCTTCCTTTGCTATGACATGTCTTACAGCGTTTTGCCAATTGTCCCGTGAAAATTTTGATATGGAGTCACATAATAGTTGACGAACATCTTGAAGTTTAAATGTTGTATTGTTTCTCGCGACATATCCCTTCATTTGAGCTCTGATTAGTTCAATGGGGTTAAGTTCACGGTGATAAGGTGGTAACCTCAACACTTTAACTCCTTGTTCTTTTGCTATTTCATCTACACTATACTTCTTAAATTTTGGTGAATGTTTACATAACTGCAATAGCTCTTTTTTGAGTAATCCTTCTTCTGCCACTATTTCTTTGGTTATTAGCCAATCGGAGAGTTCTTGCTTTTTCCGTTTACTGTTAGGTAACGGTTCCTTTAATCTTGAATGGTAACTGCTGTTGCATTTATTTACCAAGTCGGCCGATGTCTAGCAACGCCGCTTTTTTAAATAAATGTCTGTAATTGTTCAATGGACTGTAAATTTATTGGTTTTTTCTATCTTCAAAACTTCAAAAAAACAAGCACCTTGCGTTTAACATTTTTATTAAACTCTCAATGAAAAACGAAGCACAAATATAACAAGAAATCACATGTTTGATTTAATAACTAACATTATCAAATGGCTAACACAAATAAACCACATCATTCAGAAAATATTTGCTTTTTTACCAGTGTAAAATAAAACGAACAAAATTTGTTAACTTAAGTCGAGTGATGCGTTCATGACGAAGATTCAACGCATACTAATTAAAAATTTGCGCGTCCCTGCTTGTGTGTTTGTTGGGCATACGTGCAAAAATGTGAAAATATGATGGCTGATAGCCGCCTTCCTGTGTCTTCTGTCTTCATTTCCGTTTCATTCCCACGCATTGGAGACACAAAATTGAATTTTAGTTTATTCACAGTTAAATATTTTAGAATATTTACACGCGATCACGCCTTGTTGCCGG
This sequence comes from Crepidodera aurea, assembly GCA_949320105.2. Taxonomy (NCBI): domain Eukaryota; kingdom Metazoa; phylum Arthropoda; class Insecta; order Coleoptera; family Chrysomelidae; genus Crepidodera; species Crepidodera aurea. The sequence continues at coordinate 14,671,733 of OX439480.2, forward strand.
TTTGATCCGATATATAAATGGTTGCTTCTCCAACTCCGGTCATATGTGAACACTTAGAAACTATACTCCGAACAGTATTATTAAAATGTTCATGTACAAGAGCGTCATGTATATTTAACACTAAAGTTTTCATATGCACGGTTAAATTGCACTTTAATTTCACAGGAGTATAATTAGACGTTTGTGCCATTTTTATTGCACAAATTCACTTGATCAGTATTGCTTTTTATCGCCAATTATTACAATTCTGCGTGTTATAATCACAGGACTACACAAACAGAAATGTAAATTTTAACTAAAATAATATACAATCTGCACAACACTTTCTGCCGATTAGAAATTTTAATCCTTTCTAAGAAAGTTGAGGGCTACTTAAATTGTAAATATTTTCTACCTGTAGAGATTACATACTTACCAAGAATCGAAATAAATTGGTATTTTTAAAAATTTTAGGAAGAAAACCCAAGATTTAATTTTGGAGCATATAATGCTAAACATTTTATTTTAGAAATTATCCGCCACTTATTTATGATGTTATATTGGGTCATAAAAATTTTGCTATCAATCATTTTCAAACAGACTATAGTCGCCGTGATTTTTTTGCATTTACTTAAAATTAACCCTAAATTTTCCATGAATTCGAGTATTTCAAATCGGTTTAGCCCCAGTCTATAAACCAGAAATATAGAATGATATCTACATCGAAATATTTTTTTTAAGTAATTTTTTTTTTATTAGCGGCCGTTTATTATTATTATTAATTATTATGCTTTAAAGATTAACTGATTTCACCAAAGATGGATCGAATCATGAATATACCAACCAGAGAAGGCTGAAAATATTTTTAAGCTTTTGTACCAAATCTAAAAACCTAACCTGTCTGTCAGAGTGCTGGTATTTTATATTATATACTGAATCCAAATATATATTTTGTTAAGAATACTACTTATACAAAAGGTGGTTATTTTTAGAATATATTTTATATACGATTATTGAAGATAGAAAGATTATAAGAACTTGTAATAATATCATTATTGGATATTGTTGTGGTTCATATCCTTCTCAATTATTTATCAAAGTGGGTAGCAGGTTTGGGACGACGTTTCTATCTTCCTAAACCTGCTTTATCTTTATTGGATGTTTACATATTTTTAAAAAATAATTAAAACTGCAGGTTGCAACTCTACGATATATTTTTATATTTACCGAGTTATCATCTGCAGTTAATTTTGGTGGCAATAAATCAAAAAACGTTGTACTCATTGTTATATATTTAAAATTAAAAGAATTTATTAAATTCGTTGCAATTATTGGAAAAATTTGAAAAACTTAGTAGATATATTTATATATACCAATATTAGTTTTAAATCTTACTCCTAGTTTGTAAGTTTTGATTTATATATTATAAAAGAACTGACAATAAATTCCTGTTTTATAGTTTTAATATTCTTGCCTTAATTAGAAAAATCGAACAAATAATTATTTTTTTTCATGCTGAACTGAAGAATTACTGTTAAGGTAAATTGTTGCAATTTTAATATTTGCAATTTAATTATTTATATATGAATGTTTTTTTTAGACAGTAGATAATTTATTTGCACTTATTTGGTTACCTTGTATTTTATTGAAGGGTTAAAAAAAGTGTAGACATATTTTTAGTTATTGCAAATAAAAATTCGGTTTGCTATTTATTTATTTTGTTTTTATTTATTTATCTATCGTTTTTTATATTTTAGTTTTTAAGTAATTTTATTTGCATGATATTGTTATTTTAAAATGTCAATGTTTATGAACCAAATTTGGTATTAAAAAATATTTGTCAGGGTGGTTTGTTGGATGCAATCATATTATTTTAGAATATGTTTTGTAAAAACGCTCAATTTAACAGTTTTGAGAATAACAGTTTCGTAGCAAAAGTGGCCAATAGAAATTGATGAAAAATTATGTTCTCTTAAATAAATTATAACAAGTTTCATTGAAAAATGTAATTGAGAAAATGTTCTCTCCTTTAAACAGTTTCGTAGCAAAAGTGGCTAAGAGAAGACAATAAAAACATGGGTTTATTTAATAAAATTTTGCAAGGCGAAAATTTTCTTCATTAAACAGTTTTGGGAGCAACAGTTTCATAGCAAAATCGATGAAAACATTTTTTTGAGAACAGTTTCGTAGCAAAAGTTGCCAATCATTGAAAATATTATTTTCTTAAATAAATTCTAAGGTTCATGGAAAATTAAAAAAATATTGAGAAACTGTTTGCTCCATTAAACAGTTTCGTAGCATAAGTGGCCAAGAGAAGTTAATGAAAATATGGTTTCCTAATTAAAATTTTGCAAGGTCAGTGGAAGATTTAATAAAATTATAATCTGGTGAAAATTTTCTCCAATGAACAGTTTTGGGAACAACAGTTTCGTAGCAAAAGTAGCCATTCATTGAAAAAATTATTTTCTTAAATAAATTCTGACAAGGTTCATGGAAAATTAAAAAAAAAGTTATCGAGAGAATGTTTGCTCCATTAAACAGTTCCGTAGTGGCCAAGATAAGTCAATGAAAACATGGTTTCCTTAATAAAATTTTGCAAGGTCCTTGTAAGATTTAAAAAAATTATAATCGTGAAAATTTTCTCTCCATAAAACAGTTTTGGGAACAACAGTTTCGTAGCAAAAGTGGCCAATCCTTCAAAAAATTATTATTCAATAAAGGGGTAATGGAAAATTAAAAAATGTAATAGAGAAAATGTTCGCTCTATTAAAATTATTTTCTTAAATTCTAACAAAGTTCATGGAAAATTAAAAAAAGTTTTATCGAAAAAATGTTCGTTTTCATTAAACAGTTTCGTCAGTAAGAAAACATTTTTTTCTTAAATAAATTCTAACAATTTTGTAATCTGTGTAAATCTATAATTGGCGAAAATTTTCTCCATTAAACAGTTTTGGGAACAACAGTTTCGTAGCAAAAGTGACCAATCATTGAAAAAATTATTTTCTTAAATAAATACTAACAAGGTTCGTGCAAAATTAAAAAAAAGTAATCGAGAAAAGGTTCGCCCTATTAAATAAACAGTTTCGTAGCAAAATTGGCCAATGAAACCATGGGTTTCCTTAATAATATTTTGCAAGGTCAGTGGATGATTTAAAAAAACTATAATTGGCGAAAATTTTCTCTCCATTAAACAGTTTTGGAATCAACAGTTTTGTAGCAAAAGTGACCAATCATTGAAAATATTATTTTCTTGAATAAATTCTGACAAGGTTCATGGAAAATTAAAAAAAATGTAATCGAGAAAATGTTCGCCCTATTAAACAGTTTCGTAGTAAAAGTGGCTAAGAGAAGTCAATAAAAACATGATTTCCTTAATAAAATTTTGCAAGATTTAAAAAAAAATTATAATTGGCGAAAATTTTCTCTCCGTTAAACAGTTTCGTAGCAATAGTTGCCAATCATTGAAAAAAAGTATTTTCTTAAATAAAGTCTAACAAGGTTCATGGAAAATTAAAAAAAATTTTATCGAGAAAATGTTCGTTTCATTAAACAGTTTCATCAGTTTGTCCCCGATAAACAGTTTTGGGAGCGGGAGCAACAGTTTCGTAGCAAAAGTGGCCAAGAGAAATCAATGAAACAATTATTTTTTTAAATTCTAACAAAGTTAATTGAAAATTAAAAAAAAATTATCGAGAAAATGTTCGCTTCATTAAACAGTTTCGATAATAAGTTTTGGGAGCAACAGTTTTGTAGCAAAAGTGGCCAAGAGAAATCAATGAAACAATTATGTTGTAATTAGATTATAATCTGGCGAAAATTTTATCTCACTTAAACAATTTTAGAAGCAACAGTTTCGTAGCAAAAGTGGCCAACAGAAATCAATGAAAAAATTATTTTCTTAAATTTTAACAAAGTTCATGAAAAAAAAAATATCGAGAAAATGTTCGCTTCATTAAACAGTTTCGTGAATGATAATCAGTTTTGGGAGCAACAGTTTCGTAGCAAAAGTGGCCAAGAGAAATCAATGAAACAATTGTTTTCGTAAATATATCTAACAAGTTAATGGAAGATTTAAAAAAATTATTTCTAGAAAAATTTCTCCTCGATAAACAGTTTTGAGAACAACAGTTTCGTAGCAAAAGCGGCCAAGCGAAATCAATGAAAAAACTATGCATTTTTAAATAAAAACTAACAAGGTTCATGAAAATTTTAAAAAAATTATAACCGTGAAACATTTTTAATTAAGCAGTTTTCTGTATTTAGCAAAATAGCTGTTGGGGGCGAGTGGGACCATTAATTATTAAAACCATTAAAAAAATATATATACATATTTTAAATTCCAAAAACACTTCATGAATATTTCATCAAACAGGTGCACCAGAAAAAAATAAACACAAAAAATCCCTATATTGGAGGGTTTTTTCATATTTTTTAGTTGTTTGTTGTAGTGGTATTAATAGTTTGCAAGTATTCGTAAAACACCAAAGTTTTCAGTTCGCAACTACATTAACCCTTTGACTGCCACCTAAAATATTAGACCAACCCCCCATGTGCCGGCAACGCGGCTCGTGCGTGCTATGCATGATTTCATTTTATGGTTGCAATATTCATCTGGCAACAATAACGACGACTGTTTGTGTGACTGTCTACTGTGTGCCTTCACACAAACAGTCTTTGTTGAATATTACAACCATAAAATGAATCATGAGCATGCGGTAGCCACTTTGCTGGCACATGTGTGAAACCTAACACAACGCGCTAGGCGCGTTGCTGGCAGTGAAAGGGTTAAAAAACAACTATATAAGAAAATTTCTGAACTGTATAATTTGCATTCGTGCTGAAGTGTTATGGAACGAAACGTCACATGTCAACCTTCGCACAGCCCTACAGAGACGAGCCTACTTTGTTTCAGGGGCTTAAATTTTGAATAGTTTTTAAGTTTACTAGTAGTTCATAAACATTGACAAAAAATTTCTAACCTTTTTAATATAAGACCATTAATAAGGATTTTGTTTTTAGATTTGCTGAGTCAAAACCTCAGGACTCCAAAAACAGAGCCCAACGATAGCGGTTCAGAACCATCAAATCAGATCAAATCAGAAAACACGCCGGAATCATCTCGAATTAGTACCCCAGATAATATTTTTAATAATAACAATTACATGACACCTTCAACTAGCGCTGTACCTTTACCAAATATGTCAAATTTGCCGCCAAATCTCACTAATTGTGGAAACATGAGCGCCCCTTCGGGTAGACAGCCGACGAAACGAAGAGTAAGACGTCGAGCGACGTCTCAAAGCCAAGATCCCGCAGAAGCTCTGACAGAAATGTCAGTGAGAGGGTTGAATTTATTCCGTTACGCTTCGATAAACGAAGGAGTTTATCAATGCACCGAGTGTGCGAAGGTGGACGTTCAAAAAACCTTCAAGAACAAATACAGTTTTCAACGTCATGCATTTTTATATCACGAAGGTCACCAAAGAAAAGTTTTCCCTTGTCCGGTGTGTCAGAAGGAGTTCTCCAGGCCCGACAAGATGAAGAATCACATGAAAACGGTTCATGATTGTTTTATGCCAAAAGATGTCGTTTTTCCGCCTATGGGGTTTTTCCCGACAATGTAAACTGAAAAAAAAAAGAAAAGAAAAAGAATTGATTTCGTACTTGGTGCTTCTTTGAAAAAGTTAAGCAATTTTTTAATATATCCGACAAAGTACAAGTTTTAAATATATGTGATTAACCTCTTATGGTTAAAAATAACCTGAAAGGTTTTTTTTAATTAGTTATTTTCCAACTGCTTAGCAGTGACTAATCCAAAATAAGTTTACAACAATAACGTACTAGTTTTCGTTAAAAAAAGTTTAATTTTTTTTCAGGTTGGATAGTTTTTTAGGGGTTTTGCAAATAAGAATCGTAATATTTACTTGTAGCGCAGGCGAGATAGGTAATTTAATTGCAAGAACGTAAAATAATTTTCTACGGGGTTTTTCCGATTGGAAGTGGTAAAGGGGCTTACAATGAACGTAAAAAAAAATTCGTCCATCAAGAGGGGAGCTAAAGGATTAAATTGAGGGGGGTCGCTCGTTGAAAGGGTTGCTTCGGTGTCGATTGGTTGATCCTTTCCAGACAGGGCAATAAATCTAACCCCGAGGAGCTCACAAAAACCTAATGAAACCTGTTTTCAATAACAGTCAGGAAACCTCATAAAACCTGTCTGGATTTCACAAGGTCGCGAATCCAAATGCCAATCTATTAACCTAATTTACATATGTATATTGTCATGAGGTCCGTTATGGGCCTATGTGTCGCTACTATGTATCCTTTTCGATCTTTATGAAGTTATAAACGCTTACCTAAGCATACTGGGACCAGGAGCTTGTCACTATTCCCTTATTGCCTCTTTTCCTTTAAAGTACTAACTTTGGCTTTGACTCTAATAATCTCCTGGAGGAACTTAACTTTTAACCAACACTTGACTCTTCAGCCGACAATCAACTCTGCAGCCCACGACTGACTCCCTAATTTTTTCCGTCCCGGATAGTTTTTATGAAAAAATCGCTGATAGTGCAGAGTTCGTAATTTCGATAGATCGCCCTACATTTACTTCTACCATAGTCTCTCAATTAGGCAATCTAACTTATCGATTTTCGGGTTTCTGCACATCAGCGAAATTTTGCAACGACCTGGTTTAATTAAATGTTTATATTTTTTGTTTTCTATTCTATCTTCAAACATACATAGATTAAATATAAATTAACAATAAACGCTTACCTAAGCCTACTGGGACCAGGGGCTTGTCACTATTCCCTTATTGGATCTTTTCCTTTAAAGGACTAACTTTGGCTTTGACTCTAATAATCTCCTGGAGGAACTTAACTTTTAACCAACACTTGACTCTTCAGCCGACAATCAACTCTGCAGCCCACGACTGACTCCCTAATTTTTTCCGTCCCGGATAGTTTTTATGAAAAAATCGCTGATAGTGCAGAGTTCGTAATTTCGATAGATTGCCCTACATTTACTTCTACTATAGTCTCTCAATTAGGCAATCTAACGTATCGATTTTCGGGTTTCTGCACTTTTGCAACGACCTGGTTTAATTAAATGTTTATATTTTTTGTTTTCTATTAAGTAAATAAATTTAACTAAAATAATTTTGATAAAATGCAAAGTTGTAGATCTGGAAAAAATGTACAACTTCTATGTGAGTCATTTCTTACCATAACTTCGAAATTTTCGCGGAAAATCTAACGGTTTTCAAGATATTAAAGTTTTTAGGTTGTTGTATAATCAAAAAATATCCAGTATGAAAGTTGTAGATTATGAAAAAATCTTCAACTTTTGAAAGGTCACCTTTGTTACTGTAGTGTAGTTCCTGATGTTTCTTCAGGTCAGTTTCTTCGTTTATAACCTCGATTTGATCTGGTAGATGCAACAAATATCCTTGGATCAAAGCTGCCTCATCTTCATTTTCGGCTAATTCGTTATCTTTATCTTGAACTAATTTCGTTTCTTCTAATCTTGACGAAATTTAAAAGCCGGATATGTTTCAACAAAAGATTCTTATATTTTCTTTTTTTTTTATAAAATGCGAAAGTTACATATATCATTATATGTTTGCTCCATTTTATTTTCTTCTCCTTCGGAGGTTCCTGCTACTTCTTCTAGCTTTTATACCACTATTTTTGCCGGATTTCCCTTATTTCATAATTTCATGACATGTGTCATTTCCCACCCCCTTTTTTTAAACCCCACGATTTCAAATGCCCCACGTTGGGCGCCAATTTATGTCTCGATTTCTTTTTAATTTTACATCTTGTTACTCCAGTTGTGATTCTTCATTTTGTTGTCATCTCGCACCTGAATTTTTCTAATTCTACTCTTATTTCCCCTGTTTCCTTTTGAACGTAAATCATCATTTCTTCTTTTGCTTTCCCTAATTCCTATTTTCCCTCTTTTCGTGTTACTTTCTATTTTCTTGTCTACGTCTTCTTTCGTGGCACATATTTCTCCACTGATTTTCTACATCAATTCCTCCCTAATTGTGTGCATTTCTCTTCTTACTTATCTTATCAAATTATCTTGATTTTTTTTTCATATTGATTTTTAATTCTTGATTTTTCTCCATGCCTGACATGAACATGGCCAAGATTTGCTCCATTTTATTTATACCACTCTCTTATTCCGGATTTCCCATATTTTATCTATCTTTCCCCCCCTTTTTTTTAACTCACTATTTCAAATGCCCCACGTTGGGCGCCAATTTATGTCTCGATTTCTTTTTACTTGACTCTGTTGATGTTGATACATTTTTGTATTTATTGCTGATATTTTGCTAATTGCAATCTCTTGACGAGATTTCATAAGTTTCAACAAAAGATTCTTGCGAGCTCTCTATTACATCTTCGCCGTCTTAGTCTGTTTTCTTACGTTTTTCTCCTTTACTTTCTAGAATTTCTTTCGATTCTAGAATCGTAGACTTTTGATCTAATAAATACTGCAATTTCTTTTTTTTTTTTTTTTCGTCATTCCTACATTGACGTTTTTAGGAGTTTCTAAAGGAATTTCCTTTGGAGGTGCTGTTTCAATTGTTTTTTCAGTTTCGTCTGTTTTCTTTTGCTGTCTGTTGAGGTTTATAGCGTTTCAATCAGTTTAGCAGATCTACTTGTAGATAAAATTAAAGATTTTTGTTATATTTTCCTATTTTATTGTTTTTTTTTTGGTAGGCGAAAAACAATTGTTGATTGAGAGACTATAGTAGAAGTAAATGTAGGGCAATCTATCGAAATTACGAACTCTTCACTATCAGCGATTTTTTCCTAAAAACTATCCGGGCGGAAAATCGCTAAATACCAGTTTGCCCCCTTTTCACCACCTCAAATTAACCCTTTAACACCCCTCTTTTTGGAAGAATTTTTTTTACATTCATTGTAAGCCCCTTTACCACTTCCAATCGTAAAAACCCTGCAGAAAATTATTATTGTCTCTAAATCTAATTTGCCTGCTCTATTGTTTATAACAAATTGTTTAAAAAAAAGTAATAATTGTAGAGATGTTTATATAGAGTAGTTTTAAAATATTGACTGCACAGAGTAGACAATATATTTTATCTATATACATACGATATAAAATTTGCCGCAGGCGCACACAATTATATATAAAAAATGTATAATTTAGTTGATTTTATTAAATGTTTAGTTTAGGTGTTGGGACAATGAGAAACAATAATAGTTTAATAATAATAATAATAATACTATTACAATATGCCATTGTGAATCTATTTATTTACTTGCTGTAAGCTTCAACTCTGTTAAATAATTTTTCTTTTAAGCAATTTGACATATCTTTTTTAATAATTTTATATTTTTTATCTTTATACCAAAACAACATTCGTAGTCATCAATTACTCGAATATACACATTTCATTTAATTATTTTTATCATACAAATACTTTCAAATACGTCTAGGATTAAATCCGGCTCGAAGGACCATTCTCGCGTATTAGACGGGAATTGTGCTGTTCCAACCCTAATCACCTTAATTTTTGGCTAATAATTAGGTTACCTGCATTTGCTGCTTCCTGTTCGGTCTCGCGAAAGTTACATATATCATTATACGTTTGCTCCATTTTATTTTCTTCTCCTGCAGATGTTCCTGCTGCTTTTACTTCCTCCATCTTATTCCTGTTTTCCCTATCTTCTGTTACTTTCTATTTTCTCGTTCACTTCTTCTTTCGTGGCACATATTTCCCCACTGATTTTCTACATCATGTCCTCCCTAATTATGTGCATTTCTCTTCCTACTTCTTGATTTTTTTTTCATATTAATTTTTAATTCTTCATTTTTCTCCATGCCTGACATGAGCATGGCCAAGATTTGCTCCATTTTATTTATACCACTCTTCTTCCGGATTCCCTTATTTCATAATTTCATGACATGTGTCATTTCACACCCTGCACCTATCTTCCCCGCCTTTTTTTTAACCCCACGATTTCAAATGCCCCACGTTGGGCGCCAATTTATGTTTCGATTTCTTTTTACTTGACTCCGTTGATGTTGATACATTTTTGTATTTATTGCTGATATTTTGCTAATTGCAATCTCCTAACATGTGTTGTTAGAGCCTGGGATCTATCTAAGCCTCCCAATTGTTTGTCTTCACAACAAATTTCAACTCTACAAGCATTTGGATATCACGAAATTCTTCTAATCACCTAAGAACTCGTATGTGGAGATACCGGTCCTGGTGGCGTTGCTGAAGTGGCGACGATTGTAGGATTTGTTAAAAATGTTGGTAATAAATCATATTGTTGAATAAAAAAAATACTGTAGAGGTTCTTCACCGGTTGCTGTTGTATTCTTCGGGAATTAGCCTGGCCTGTCTTGCGGTCTAGTGCTTCGTATTTTGACAGTATATGTTTGACTGTTTCCGTCCCTTTATCACATTGTCTGCGGGAAAGTTCTTTATTGTACAACCCCATTTTGTGCAGGTGTCCTCACATTGGACTGTGACTAGTGAGAAGGCCCGTTATCGTTCTAACTTGATCCCGGCTCATCTTGAGTAGTTCTTCAGCTTTGTGTTTTGGACAGCCCTTTAATATCGTCTAACACATCTACAGTCTCTTCTTGTCCAGATGGTGGTTGTGTAAACATTGGAATCTGAATTATCGTCCTTTTCAAGATCATTTTCCCATTCTTCTGGAAATCGTCCTTCATCACAACTCGTTCTAATATCAGGAAGAAAGTATTTTAGATCGTCTAGTACATCTTTTATCCTCCCCTCTTTTGATTGGTGCTGACAATAACGAAGAAGCATTTTGTTTCACTCCTTGGAAGTTCTTTGTGCTTATACTCTAAACAAGGGATAGATTTTATTTTCTTTGTTGGTTGTGGGACAGTTGTTTTAAGTAGAGAGAGTAATTTCTTTGTATCTTCCATAACATCGTCTTTGGTCCTTTGTCTTTTCGATGGTAATGCTATTGGAGAGGCAGGAAAGACTTTTGTTGTTACACAAAATTCCCTAAATTCTATTGGAGCAAACCAATGAAAGATTAAATTCTTGTAGTAAATCTTTGTACATAAAAATTCTTTGTCTTCAATTCCTGCAACTGATACATCATAATACGTTTCGAGTTCAAAGAGTAGATCCTTAAGATGTTGATACATCGTGTTTTTGTTTGTTCTAGCGCTACTTTTTTCATTCCTTTCTCTTTGTTTTCGTTTGACTCGATCCATCCTAGGATGTTGGATTTAGTAACACCGAATGCAGGTTATGGGCCCAATATATGGAGTTGAACTCCAAATTTCTGCTTTCTCCCTTTTCTAATTAAATTGTGATCAACTTTATTTGGTAAAGGGTAGATTTCAGTTATCCATGGAACAGTGGACGAGTTCGCAGCGTGCTTACATGGTTGATGCTTATTTTAAAGTCAACGATTCGTACGCAGTTGTCCAGCGGCGTTTTTGTGACGCGCCATCGGCGATGTTAGTTCACGCGTGGGTAAAAAATTTTAGAGAACAAGTTCTTACAAATGTCAAAACATCCAGGTCAACCGAAAACCATTCGAACTCCTCCCAATATTGAGAGGGTGGAGAATTACGATTTAAAGTCTGTCGAATGGTTTTCGGTTGACATTTGTAGCAACTGCTAGTTCTCTAAATGAACTAACATCGCCGCTGAGCAACTGTGTACGAATCGTTGGCTTTAAAATTTAGTTTAAAACCTAAAATCTACTCTGGGACAGGCTTTACTTTTGTTTTTGTTTAAAAACGAGCAAAAACTGAATTTCGTGCCTTAGAATGTTGTTTTAGTATAAAAATCTTGTTATATTTTATTCTTAAGGCAAATTAAAGTGCCTTTAACAACTTTTGTACAAACTTAGATATATAATATCTATTTAAAACAAAATATGCAATAGTTTAGAATCACTATGTGATAGTTTTTTTTGTTTTTTTATTTTTTTTGTTTAACATTTGTTAGGCCGAGGCCACTTTTCATCGACGTTCTTCCATTCGAGATTGTAACTGCGTGGATTTTTCTTCGGGAAAAGTAGTTGCAATCTTTATTAGTAAGAATAGTTAAATTCTAAGTGCAATTAATATAGAAATTTATCTACTAACGTTGCTAGTATTAGGTTTTCAGAATAGTTCATTTTATTTAGCGAATTTTGAATTCGCTTCGTATTATATTACATTATATCTCACATTTTTCGGTAAATTTTTATTTGTTAATCATTATGTAAGTTTTATTTTTCGTATAAACATTTCGTGATCACAAAAAAAAAGAATATCGTTATTTTTTTCGTATTAGTTTTTCTTTATGCTTTAATAATATATTGGTAATCATTTTTTTTTTCATATATTTGTTTTATGTTTATCTTCGTTATTCTATTTTTAGTAACGCTGGTGCAGATGTATTGTGTAGTGATTTAAGTTAAAAATTTCTCAATTCACGACATAATCAGTTGAATGTTTTGATTATTGTACTTTTTCTTTATTAATAAATCTACCTCTAATAAAAATATATTAATCCAAAAAATAAAAATTTTGTGTCAAATCTTTTCCGTCCTCAGTGCATCGAAGGTAACAATTAAGAGATATTGCAGCACAGGAACTTTCTAAAGGATTGAAAAAATTAAAAACTGTTAAGTACGTTTGAAATCGAGACTTTTGTAACACAAAAGCTAAATCTTCAAAGTAAAACCTTTTTGTAGAAAGTACAACATAGATTAAGAACCAACCAGACGCTGACCTGAATCGGCTGACGGCCGTGACGTTTGGATATAAATATAACCTCATTTATTTTTAATGTTATTCCGAAATACTGAGTTAATTTTTTTCGGAAAATTTAAACAAATAATTACACTAAAATCACACAAATAGTCATGAAATAAAAAAATTACACAGCAAACCAGAATTTCACATTCGACAATAACAAATAAGTAATCAACGCTGCCTATGACAGACTTACGCCGAACTGGTGACTGGTGTAAGCACGTGTTAAGAGAATTTAACCCAGAAATGACAACATCGACGAAATTAATCGCACTAGATCGCCACGCTATTGGTTAGATTTATCCGGGAGATTTAATGCTAATTATTCTTTAAATTGCAATTTCTGTGGAAACGGGTAATTATATCTTGAGATATTTTTACCTAGAAACACTAAATCCAAGGGGCGTACCGAGGCTGGGGTGTTGGGGCCGTAGTCATCATGCTCGAGAAATATGAGTGGGAAGTCGGCTAGTCGTATTGTACAGTCGGCCAATTTTCCTTGATTCGGCATTTTCAACATGACTCACCCCCCCAAACTTATAAGGCTCGATACTCCCCTGCTAAATATCCTTTATCGTTTCCCATTAGCCACTATTCCCAATTCTTCTGTAAAATGACCTGTTACAAATATAAAACAATTTAAGGGGTAAAATCCCCTCCCCCACCCCCAAATCTACATCCTTGCTTCAAATGTTCATGTTTTAGAGAACTTTTCACCTCTCTAACCCCTAAGAAGAAAATATACAATACAAACAACATAATCAAAGGGTGTTGGATTGTCTTTTGTACAGGGTGGCCAACTAAGAATGCGAGGTACTGTATCCGGGAAACTATCCATCGTAAAAGCTTGCGACTAAAACCCAAGAGGAAAACCTGGAAAATATTTTTAAGTTTCTGAAATGGCCGCTAGGAGGCGTAACTGCAATCTTGAATCTAAAAAAGTGATGTTTCTGTGAATTCCGTTATATTAATCTAACAAAAAAATACCGGACCTTTTAAGTTGAGGATAATATGATCCTTTTTTGATTGACAATTGTTGCTGAATCTGTAAAAATAAAGTGGTGGGGGGTATTCAAAGGTTTCCGTAAAAAACACCCTGTATATTCGAAACGGCTGAGCCGATTTTAACAAACTTGGGCTAGTTGAAAAGAGCTATTATTGGGCTACAAATGTTATAATACTTGAAGTTTTGTTAGTTTTGCATGTCGCCGCCAGAGGGCTTTTTTCGACATTCCAACAGAAAATTTAAACAAATGGTTAATTGATATGATTTTTTCTTCATGAAAAAGTAGCTAAATGATGCCTAAACAAGCTCGCGAAAACCGCATCTCGATATCTTGTTTCTAACCTAAAATTTAGGCCAAAGAAAATTTTATACGTCTGGACCGATGTAATTCAATGCCTGCGGGCATTTAGACCCAGGTGTAGTTGTAGTTGAAATGGATAATCACCGTTTTTAAGCTTTTTTATCCCAGCCTGTACGACGGGTTGCCGATACCTGCAACTTTGATTTTGTTATTAAAGTGAAGGTTTTTCCTCGCTCGGAATTTTTGCTTTAACGCAAATGAGTCCATCAATTCAATGTCTGTAACTTTGACTTTGAGAAATTCAATTTTCTTTAAACATAAACCCACTTTTTGAAAAATGGATAATCACCGTTTTTAAAATGATCCCTAAAACGGTGGGTGATGTGTCCTAAAATATACAGGGTGAGTCATGAGGAACTGTACATACTCCTAAATGACCATTAAAAAGTGTCTGTTTCCATTGTTTAATAATGTACAGGGGGAGTTGTGAATTTTGACTGAAATTTCTTTTGGTTATTACTTTTGAACGGTAAGTTCGATATGTCTCATATTTTGGTAAAACGTTACGCTATTATCACCTAATGAACTGAATTATTCAAGCTAGAAAAAAAATCAGGTCCGGGTTCGTTTTGTTCATATAAAAAATTTTACCCTTTATATGGTTTTCGAAAACTCTAATAAGGATTTTACAAAGTACAGATTGAAAATAATACAGTTTAATCTTTTTAAAATCAAAGAAAAGAAAATATAATATTAAAAATGAACAAATTTATTTACATTTACGGATAGTTTTTAGAGAAAAATCGCTGACAATGCAGAGTCCGTAGTTTTGATAGATTGCCCTACAGTTACTTCTACTATATTCTCTCAATTAGGCAATCTAACATCGATTTTCGAGTTTCTGCACCAGGGGCTTGTCACTATTCCCTTATTGGCTCTTTTCCTTTAAAGGACTAACTTTGGCTCTGACTCTAATAATCTCCCGGAGGAACATAACTTTTAACCAACCCTTGACTCTTCAGCCGACATTAGCCCACGAATGACTCCCTAATTTTTTTCATCCCGGATAGTTTTTATGAAAAAATCGCTGATAGTGCAGAGTTCGTAATTTCGATAGATTTACTTCTACTATAGTCTCTCAATTAGGCAATCTAACGTATCGATTTTCGGGTTTCTGCACATCAGCGAAATTTTGCAACGACCTGGTTTAATTAAATGTTTATATTTTATATTATATTTCTATTGAGTAAATAAGTTTAAACTAAATTAATTTTGATAAATAAAATTCCTAAATGTTTTTGACTTTGTTTTTTCGGAAATTAATATTTTAATTATATATGGGATTCGTGACAACATTTATAGCAGATTTTCGAAAAGCTTCTATACAACTTCTTTGTCGAAATATCAAATGTCTAACTGCCTTCCTGATTGTTAAGGGATCATTTCTAATAATTTTGTCTCAAGCTCAAGCTGGCAATGATGCAGTGGACTGTAGTTTCTTTTGATTGTAAAATGTACGATGATGAATTGTAATAAAAGAATGCATTTTTTAACTTGTAAATTTCTATTAACACGAACTTTGTAACAATTTTTAACAATGACAAAAATTGTTTGTGTAAATGTTGTGCAATTGCTCAGTGAAATTTGGTTATTAGTATGTATGCATTTGTGAATTGTGCAAGTTTTTTTATGGTGGACACGAATGTGCCGCTTAGATATACTAGGAGAGGTCCACCGACCTACTCTCTAGGAGAGAAAGAGTCCTAGTGAATTTAATTACGAGTAAAAGGTCCACCGACCTATTCACTCGGAGAGAAAAGGTTCTACTGAATTTCAAACTGGGAGATTGCGATACCAAAAGCTTTGGATAAGTCGATCTCTGTTTCTGTGTTGCTTATTTAATTTCTAACGGTTTTTCTAGCCAATCCCAACGCGTCGCTCGCAGTCTTTTTGATATTTGTTTTTTTACCGGCAGTGATGGCTCGTACTACGATGTTGTTGTCTGTTGGCGTTTTTTGTGATTACTTTGCTTGAAAGCTTAGCCGCGTCCTTAATTAACAAGTGATGTTACGGTTTTATTACGTCATACTGTTTCTATGTGAGATATTGGATAGCTGTTGAATTTGTTTCAAGGCGAAGACACACATGATCGTGCTTTGTTATTTTTTATTTTATTTTAGGATATTTAAAAATTTATATCTGGTTTTTATTTACAGAAGAATACTGTGATTACCAAGAAAATAATCAAAACCACACCAATCTTCCTTCTACCATAACCGTGGAATTAATAACGCCGATCAAGCAAGAATCCGTCATAATATCAACGGAAGCTGCTAGAAATATGCTACACGAATCGATAGAAATCGAAGAAAAATACCACCCACCCTCGGAACCAGAACTGTTCTCCGGCGTTCACTTCCTTTCCGACGAGAAAAGTTTAAAAACAGATTCTTCAGACGACGGCGAAAACTACGAAAGGAAAAAAAATGAATTGTTGGAATATTTAGTGCAAACGGATGGTAGCGTCATCTGTAAACGTTGCGGTGAAGTTCTCGCATCGAGGACACACTGGTACCGACATAAATATAAAGTTCATGTGATACAAGCAAATAATAAATTAGTAAGCCCCGCTCCTTTGTTTAAATGCCATCGCTGCAACGTATTTTTTAAGAGTCGAAAAGGATACACGGGACATATCGCTTCAAGACATTCCGAATCTCAAGAAGAAATTAAAGTTACGGTCAAAGAAGAAATCGTTGAAACCTGCAGTGAAATCACTTCGCCTGTAACTAGGAGAAAATCGGAGAAAGGAGATAAAGTAGACTGGGAGGAACAGAGAGTGAAAGAAGAAAAACTGGTCGCTGATATTATCAACAGGGTAAAGAAGGAATGCGAAGCTCAAGGGGCGACTGTGACTAGGCGAGGATATAGCAGAAGATCGACTTCCATTATGAATACTGCTTAAGGTATTTTTAACAAAATTTATGTGCCAAATTTAAGAACAGAGTATTTTTTATATATGCGTAGATAATTGAGTTCCTAAAGATTCTCGTCTGATTCTGAATGTCATAAATATTTTTGTTGGTTACTTTCTTCATTTTCAATTGCAGACATCTTATTATGATTGCATTATATCAAATTGCTGGTTATTTTCCTATCAAAGACAATAGATCATATTCCAAATGACCTGTTGAGTTTGTATTTGTAAGTCTTTATTATCGAATTCATACCTGTACCTACCAAGACTCTAGCGAGCGCTTAACCGCAGAGATAAGAGATTTCTTAGCAAGTCAATGCCTCTCCAAGCTCTAATTGGTTAATTCCTCATACTGACAAACGTCAATCAAGGCCACATGCGATAAATTCTGTTCTGCAATTGAAAATAGTTTAAACAACACTAGTTTTAGTCTCTCCAATAAAAACAAATATTTTTCTGAATTTTTAATTGCTCAATTTAACACTGGTACGTTAAATAATCTAGTTATGACGGTTGTGAACTCCTATTTTAGCTGTTTTATTTAATCTTCGCCAACAAAAATATTTTAATGTGAAATGCAGTATTTTTACTAGATTAAGTGATAATGTAAAATATTTGTGATTGTTTCAAAATTGTTTATTTGTAACGTTTTATAACTAATCATAGTTTTAAAGAAGTACTTTATCAATATTAACAGCGTATGTTATTTTATGGGATCTTAAATTAACAGTTTTGTTTACCAATTCACTTGTTTTTATCCTGGTGTCTCTAAAGAGTCAAATTACTCATTTATTGAAAGCCTTCACACTCTGAAAGCGCATGACTGCGCTGCACAGTCATGTCAACAATAATACAGTATATCTAGCCCAGTTGTCAGAGACTTTGACCTCGCACAAAATGTGATATCCATGAAACTTGACTCTTAAGTACTTGAAAGGGTGTATAAAAAGGTAACAAAATCTTTGCTGCTCTAAAGTGAATATAAGTTGATTAAAGATTAATAACATTCGCTTACCTATACATAACGAACCAGGGGCCTGTCACAATGCCTTTGATGATTATCCTTCTTTATAGGATTTATTTTGGCTTTTGCTCTGTACTGTAATCTCCCGCGGATTTTTTTTCCTTATCTTCAAAACTTTTAACGCTACTTTTTACTTTGGCCGATCGCTTGTCTTTTGCGGAGACCTTTTCGGCCACCCAGCCAACTAATGACTGCCTATTTTTTCCCGTCGCGAAAGAGTTTTTAGGAAAATTTCGCTGACAGTTGCAGAGTTCATAGTTTCAATAAATTGTCGTACATTTATCTCGGTAATGGCCTCTCAATTGGACGGTAAAGAGAGTATTCTATGTTCAATAAATAACTGTTTACATGGATGCCAATAGTGGACATCAGCAATGGATCGCCCATTTTTCCCGTCACGAAAGAGTTTTTAGGAAAATTTCGCTGACAGTTGCAGAGTTCATAGTTTCAATAAATTGTCGTACATTTATCTCGGTAATGGCCTCTCAATTGGACGGTAAATAAATCACTGTTTACATGGATGCCAATAGTGGACATCAGCAATGGATCGCCCATTTTTCCCGCCGTGAAAGAGTTTTTAGGAAAATTTTGCTGACAGTTGCAGAGTTCATAGTTTCAATAAATTGTCGTACATTTATCTCGGTAATGGCCTCTCAATTGGACGGTAAAGAGAGTATTCTATGTTCAATAAATAACTGTTTACATGGATGCCAATAGTGGACATCAGCAATGGATCGCCCATTTTTCCCGTCGCGAAAGAGTTTTTAGGAAAATTTCGCTGACAGTTGCAGAGTTCATAGTTTCAATAAATTGTCCTACATTTATCTCGGTAATGGCCTCTCAATTGGACGGTAAAGAGAGTATTCTATATTCAATAAATAACTGTTTACATGGATGCCTAAAGTGGACACAAGCAATGGATCGCCCATTTTTCCCCGCCGCGAAAGAGTTTTTAGGAAAATTTCGCTGACAGTTGCAGAGTTTATAGTTTCAATAAATTGTCCTACATTTATCTCGGTAATAGCCTCTCAATTAGACTGTAAAGAAAGTATTCTATATTCAATAAATAACTGACGTATTTCTGTGGTAACATACGCTGTTTAGAAGCCCTATTGTACGTTGATTTTTTGATATCCCGTTTCTGTAACAACAATTTATATGTCTACATTTTTATAAATCAATGTAAAATTGAATACAATGCCATTTTTATGCTGTGTACGTAAAGTTTTCGTAGGGTTTTATATATTTATCAGAAAAACCCGATCTAACAAAGAAAACACAAAAAAATTTGTGAACCGTCGAGCTACTCAAAATATCCAACAACAACAGACTCCACCTCTTCATTGTCGGTAACTTTTTTACCACTGAGTTTTTTTTAAGTTTGGAAACAGAAAATAGTCTGAGGGGACTAAATCTGGCGACTATGGTGCGTGAGGAAGCAATTTGAACTTTAACACATTGATTTTGGCCAACGACATAACGACATAAGTGTGAAGTGGTGCATTGTCTTGATGAAACAAAACTTTCTTTCTCGATAAATGGGGCCGTTTTTTCTTGATTTCATCACTCAAACGCTGAATGAAGTTCGCATAGTACTCACCGTTGATTGTTTTCTCTTCCTGAAAAGAATCAATGAAAATTATCCCACGCGGATCCCAAAAAGCTGACTCCATAACCTTCGCCTTCTATGGGCTTGATTCTCCCCTTTCAATTCATTGTTTTGACTGTTCCTTTGTCTCTGGTGTGAAGTAATGGACCCACGTTTCATCCATGGTTATGAACTCTGCTTTATTGCTGTGAAACTTCGCCAGATATTCTTATCATTTTGTGGATTTTCTTATCCATTTTTGGTGTGGTCAATTCATTTGGTCGACCACTGCGATTTTCGTCAAACTACAAACTTAAGCTTTATAAGGTTGGTACTTGGTACCATTGTCATTTTTTCAAATATCAACCGCCATATACGTCAGGATAGGTACTTCTGTGAGTACCCTACGTATTTTGATAATTCTTCACACTAAATATTAAAAACTTCTGCTGTTATAAGTAATCTAGCCGGTACAATTCTAATTCTTTCAGATCTGGCAGTCGTTATTAAGAAAATTTCTTAGCTAGTTAATAGAGGAAACAACATGTCTCAGTAGTAACCGCCTTACTTTAAACCACCCCCACTCCTCCACTTTTGGAGATTACATGTGACAGTTGACAAATGACATATGACAGATGGCAGTTGACATATTATAGATGGCAGTTGAAATATGACAGACATATATTCTACACATTAAATATTAAAAACTTCAGCTTTTATAAGTAATCTTGCCGTACAATTCTAATTCTTTCAGATCTGACAGTCGTGATTAAAAAAATTTCTTAGCTAACTAGTAAATTTTTGTTTGACCAGTTTCTAGAGCTGTTATGTCTTCTAAATTTGTTTTGCTCCTGGATGGTTCATGAGATTAAATATCCCAGAAATCAGATCAGTTGTTCACTATGCATGAATTATTCATGTTTCTATTATAAGGAAGTGCTTACAATTGTTTTTCCTGGCATGTTTATTTTATTTTTATTATTCCAGACTTTTCTGTTGCTCATGCAGTATCTGTCTCAGAGCTTCATTGCAATTCGGCGGGTTGAAACACTACAAAAACTTTACGGACACGAGATTTATTTTTTCTCTTAATTTTTACAACTGCTTTCTTCCAACAACTTTTAATATAGTCGAACCCACTGCTTTATGAGAATAAAAAAGCTATAAAAACAGCAATAGAAGAAAAGCTGATGCATCTGGACATTTTTGAGTACTTTAATGTCGAAAACACCGTACACTGTCTATATACATAAAAATAAAATAATATTTTGGCTATTAGAACCACTGTGCAAAGATTCAATAGCCAACTTAACTAATAGGGGTAAATGGCGTAAAATTTCTATATTGGTTAACTTTCTTTAATATCAATTTACGTTTTAATTTCTATAAAATATATTATCCGCTGTTGGAAACTCATTTCTTTGGCGAGATTCATAAATAATGCTATCAATTAATTTTGATAGTTTTAACATAACCTTTATCACATCTCTCTTTACGGTTTTTTGGACCATTATAATTTTATAAAGAGTGCTAATGGGAAGATTTGTTAAAAAAGATGTTTTTTCAATGGCACTCCTTTCACCTTCGGAAGTAACAATATTGTTTTATACATATTGTAAGGCTTTTTCTTGCCACAAAGAAAAATATGCCTTACGAATGACGCCTTAATACGGAGATTGCTCAGGCGCCAGTTTATTAATGTGGCGCCAAATGTAACGTTTTCAAGACGTTGTTTGGCACGTTGGGCGCCAAATGTAACGTTTTTACTCACGTTGTTTAGATTTATCCTGGTTAGCTCAATACCAAAAACAAAATAAGCTTGGGCCGTAGATTTGACTAGAACCTTACTAGTGAGTTAGTGGCATAATCTTTAATTAAAAAGACCTTCAAAAGTGATTATAAAGCCAAATTCTGGGCGCCACGAGGTTAGATTGAGTATAACCTCGAATACATGCCACTAACTTCCTAGCTGAGAGCGAAAAATAAATAAACACCAAAATAAAATTTAATATATAAACCTCCTCGGGTCCCCTTTCTCCAGGCTCCACAACCCTTAGAAACGGCCTCTTAGCGGCACAGGTAACTTCAGATGGAGATATGATATTCTCCAGGGGTCTTGTTGATTTCAGACTCAATATTTTTAACTTATTATATATACTTTCTAAAAGCCCTGAAAAGAGGTAAGGTCTGTGAATATAAACCAGAAAATAACGTTGACACGTGTATTGCTTAGTAATATTTCAAAGCCCAACCCTCAAACCCTGAATAAAAATTAAATTAACTTAAATGAAATGTTCGATTCGGAATTCACGAACGGACTTTACTTATTAAACGGAATGACTCAATCAGATTGTGTTAAAATTTACCAAAATATAAATTAATCGAGAAAGATTATTCAATGAATTAAACTCTAATATTCGGCGGAAGCATTCGTTAGATTTATTAATTTAAATTAACCGGAAAAATGTATCGAACTGATTTATTTATTAATTTATTCGGGAGAAACGGAAATACGGACTGAAGTGCTCCTTTCTTCAAAGGAAAGCCGAGCGCTTTGGTCTCAGCGGTACCTTTAACGGTGTGCTCTGACTTATTAGGTGGACAGACTATAATTTGGTTATTGAATCTTTGCACAGTGGTCCTAATAGCCAAAATATTTTTTTTTTATGTATATGGACAGTGTACGGTGTTTTCGACATTAAAGTGCTCAAAAATGTCCAGATGCATCAGCTTTAAAGCAGTGGGTTGGTCTATA
The DNA here is from genome assembly GCA_949320105.2 of Crepidodera aurea. Classification (NCBI taxonomy): domain Eukaryota; kingdom Metazoa; phylum Arthropoda; class Insecta; order Coleoptera; family Chrysomelidae; genus Crepidodera; species Crepidodera aurea. The sequence continues at coordinate 14,694,137 of OX439480.2, forward strand.
CAGTCGAACAACATGCTTGTTATAAAAAAACTCTTACTGTTTAAAATTAAAAATTGATTTCATCGAAATTTATGGCAAGAACTGAAACTTTACATGATTTAAAAGTTTCGTTATGCATTTTATCCGATACCTAACTATGTGCCAATTTTTTTTGCTCAATATATTGAAATTTTTAGTGATAAACTAGTGATTAGGATTGTGTTGTTTATTATGTATTGCCTGCTTAGATTGTTTTTATGAAGAAAGAAACCACTTTACTTGTGAATTAATTAATTAAAAAATCGAACTGTGTTGTTATTGGACCTGGTGGCCCAATAACAATGACTTTCAACATATCTCAGTAGTAACCGCCTTACTTTAAACCACCCCCACTCCTCCACTTTTGGAGACGACATGTGACAGTTGACAAATGACATGTGACAGACGGCAGTTGACAGATGGAAGTTGACATATGACAGATGGCAGTTGACATATGACAGAAGGGGCAGAAGGGGTGTTTTCACGATGAATTAAAAAGTAGAGTTTTGGACCACTCGGTATAACTCAAAACTGATTCTAGAATAAATAAAGTTCTTCATAAATTCAACTACGCATTTTTGATGTGGTACGATATTACCTATTTTGTTATTTATATGCGTATTCGAATGTTTTGTTGTTATATTTTGTGCATTTTTCTTTGTGCCAAATTTACTGATAAAAATTTTTATATTAAGCCATTCCAAATGGATGAAAATATTTTTACTATCAAGTAGCTTAGAAATATTTCCCGATTCCCCGTTATCGTTTACTAATATATCAACTTTGACGATTAAAAGTGAATATTATTAAATTGGAAAACGTCAAAATCCTCGCGCCATTTCACGCGCCGTTTGATAGAGCAGCAAAAACCTTGAACTAAACTAAAATTGAGAATAGTTCAATCTTACAAAATCCGAAATAAAAAATGCATCTCCCTTTTCAAAAAAATAAATAAATTGAGGGAGGCCCTAAGGAGATGAAACGTTGTGTCCAAAATTTGACATCACAGATCTACATGATTTCAATAAAAAAGTCCCTAGATCGTTTTTTAATGTTTAAAAAAATAAACCTACTGAATTGAATTGCCTCCGCGATTACCGGATCTTAATCCTATAGACTATTTTTATTAAGAACACTTAAAAAAATAATTCATGCAGAATTGAGGCAACGAATTTATCGATAAATCTCAATTAATTTCAGTAAAAGCTGAAGAAATTATCCACATTAGTTTCCGGAATTTTCTTCCACTCTGTATATATTCTGTAGAAAGCAAAATTAACGTGATCATGGTCGTTACCATTCGATTTGATATATTTTTCAATGTTTATTGTCAGTATTTACATTTAAAGAACAAAAGTGGTATATTTAGTAAATGATAATTACTATAATGTACAAAAATTATTTACTTGTAAAGTATTGTAAATATCTGTGTCAACTCATATTTGAGCAATAAATAAAATAATATTTGAAGTACGCAAATATTGATTCCACCTTATAACAAATTCTTTAAAAGGTCACCAAATTTAAATTATGGCTGTTTTTTCGATTCACAACGTAATACTCATCAATATCCTATCGATTTTTTACACAAGTTTTCAGAAAAATAAAAAAACTATTTGAACAACCCCTGTATATTACCACTTCGAATGATAATAACTTTTGAACGGATGAAGATAGAGAAAAGCAGAAAAAGTTCTGGAACTATAAACACCACCCTCTATCCGTGCGCCGATTTTCATCGAAATCGGCAAAAAAATTAGTGGCTCCGATTGGGATGAAAATGAAAAAAAAATTGAGTTGAAAAATTTCCAAATAGAAATCCGTTTTAACCATTTTGACCATTTTGTTGATAAATACAATTTTGTTTTCTACAAAAGTTCATTTTGAACAAACCCCCTATAATTGATAAAGTATACCTAGACGCCATTTTTTATCCATTATCAAGGAAACGCCTTAGATTAGAACATGAGTTTTAGTCAGTTTTGTTCAATTTTAAATGCAGAAATAAAAAACTGAAAATATGTAAACGAAATTTAACTGTATTAACTTAGTATATGATAATAATTTACTAATAACTCCATAAGTGGTCTACAATAATACGTAATAGAAATCTGCAGTTCTCTATCATAAACTTAAAAGGTTTATTAGAAGATGGCGCTCTCAATACTTCTCACATCGATCATAAGTTTTTTGTAACGTAGAAAATTAAAAAACCGATTTGACGAGAAGATCGATCATTTTCCCCTCTGTGTTTCAGTAGGCCAATTATTTATAGCCAACCTGATAAGTAAACTATTTTTATTTACAAAGTTAATAGAGTTGGATTTCGGTTATATTTTATCTCTTTTTTACTTCTGCATTTAAAATTGAACAAAAATTGCTAAAACTTATGTTTTAAGGCGTTTTCTTGATACTGGATCAAAAATGGCGTCTAGGTATGCTCCGCTGTCGGCCCACTATGAATTGTACGAGGGTTGGTTCAAAATTAATTTTTATAGAAAAGGGTAACGCATGCCCTAGAACTTGGGAAAATTCTTTGGTTAAAAGAAAATCGAGAAGAAAATGCTTCCAAAAATAGAAACTTGTCTTGGAATTAAATAAATTGAATTAATTCTCCTCCTTTCTAATTTTAGGGAAATTTACAATACCGATTTTAGGAAGTAAAGAAAAAACTATTAGTTTATATTATTTATTTAACATTTTTTCTAGTGTATGTACACAACAAACACCCATTTAGTCAGTAACAAAAAGTAGTAAGTAGAAGAAATTCTTGAAAATACCATACAGTTCAGATTCTTCTCTCTGCATAAAAACGCAAAAAAATATTAGGAGTTGCACTTATTCTTATTTTTGAATATTTTTTTACCGTCGATAGAACTCTTTTTTTAAAGCATATAGACCTAAATATAAATAATTCTTTCCTCAATTAACAGGTACCCAAATTAAGGGTTCTGTCAAATATTGGTCAAAACAAAATAGTGAGAAAGCAAACTAACCGATTCTGAATAATATTAATTCCTTCGGTTCTCCCGACTCCCTTAGTTTCCATGATTGTAACTGTATCCCGCTTCCTCAGACAATATTAAGGTGGAAGTAGACTGCATGGTAAGATCTACAACGATACAAAGAGTTGGAAATCGACCTCATAATGGGAATGCCATTGGACGAGATGCTTCCTATGTATAGCTTCGGGAAAAACTTCAAAACAATCATAACAGGCAGAGAGGCATGGAGTAATGGACCTCCAATAAATGCCGAAATAGCCTGTTACACAGACGGCTCAAAAACCGAGGAATGTGTAGTCAAGCCAAAGACAAGAGTCTCACTGAGTGACGATATTTTAGCCAGAAGTTGCAGCAATACATCACTGTGCAGAAGGGTTAGAAAGGCTTAATTCCAAACTTGTGTGGTACTGCCTAAGAACCCTACAAGAGTTGGGGCAGTCAAAACAGACTGTCTTTAGCCTGGGTATCTGGCCACACAGGTTACAAGTGCAATGAAGAGGCTGACTCACTAGCCCGAAAAGGGTCAAGATGTGCCCCGATTGGTCGAGAACCTTTCTGTGGTATAGCGAAAGCACTGAAAAAACATTATATGGATGAAAAAGCAATCTCGAGAATGGTGGGACAAGGCGCCGGGAATGAGGCAGGCCAAAGAGTTCATTAAAGAACCATCGCCAAAATTCACGGAGTACCTACTAAGCCAGGATCTTGGTTGGTCTCCTGACAGGGCACCGTAGACTCAACAAACACGTGATAACATCGGACTGGCAGACATGTATATGTAGATTCTGTCAAGAAGATGAGGAAACCTCAATACACATTCTGTCCTACTGCGAAGGTCTGACAAGGCTAAGGATTTCGACGATAGGGGAGGAAAAACCACAACCCTCCCAATAGGAGGACTTAAGATCTGGCCTATGGTGTCTAATAACAAAGGCGGGTCTAGACAGGATACTCTAATATAACACGAGGGCACACACAATAGATCTGCAAAGGTTGCAGTGTAGAGGCTACCATATGCACATAAGCCCCATACTACTCCGACGTACAGCTTCAACATTCAGTCTGCTAGTACTCCTTGGTCAGCTTGCAATGGATTTCCTGATAAGACAGCGGTGTCTTATTATGGTGGGAAGGAGTAGAGTGGAGGAAAGGGAGGCCTACATGGCAGAATGGCAGATAAGATGGGCAGCGCATACGGACACTGCGCGGTGGGCCAAAAGACTGATCCCAGATGTGAGGCACTGGTACGACTGTCCATACCGCAAGACAAACTATTTCTTCTCCCAATTCTGGACGGGGCACGGCAGCTTTACCACATACACAAGGCGGATCAGAAAGTCAGAGGTACTGCCCAGACAGGGATACACCCGAAGACACCATCTTCGACTGTGGGAGATGGGCAGACAGAAGAGTACGAGGGGAACGTGAAATAGGGGAAGGTATTACCCCGAACAATTTAACTTATCAAATGATCAAATAATAGGCCGAGGTACGACATTATCTAAGAGTATGTCACAGGGGTCATGAACACCAAGGAGGCCGAAGAGCTTGAATCGCAATAAAGATGAAATGGTGGGAAAGTAAAAAAACCCGGTCATTCCGATGTTATGCTGAAGAGGCGGTTTCCGGAATGGCGGGGGGTTTCAGAGCAGTTCCTCCAGTCCAAGGGGTAGTCTCACACTATCTGGGAAGCGAAGAACCTATACCCTATGTGCATAAAGCATTTCCACCAGCCAAAAAAAAAAGTATAGACTCCGAAAACAAAAACGCCTGTATTGAAGATTGAACTGCTTTTATCAGAGATGGGCTCATCTGGTTTACAGATGAGTTCAAGAAGGAATATAACTATCGGAAGCGGAAATATTTGTTACTTGCGTACAGGAAAATCTTAAAGAAACCATTCCAATTGATAGCCAAGCAGAGTTGAACTTCCTGGAATTTTAAAGGACGACCACAAGTAGTCCTGGGCTGTACTAATTCCTTGTCTGTATTAGGACAAGCATTAGGATTCACGAACACAGTAATAATGATGGAAACGATGCACCGTTTACGAGAGGACCAGTTCTCGGGATCCTCTTGCACTACAACAACAACTTAATCATTCAAGGCTAAGTAGAAATAGTATCAGGATTATCACAGGACTACATAAGCATCTGAATAGCATTGGTCTAAGTGCCGACTTTGTGATAACTGCGGTAACACCCCAGAGAAATAGAGAAACCCGAGTAGATTCAATGATGGACTTGTATTGGTTTGTTCTCTAAATCAGCGGCATACATAATGGGTCGTAATGGCTGCATAGAGGGTTCAAATTTTTTTTAATGCTAAAAATATTCAAAGAAAATAATTAAACATCCTTAAAAAAGCGCAAAATACATTACAACCCCTAAAACGAAGGTAAGAAACTGTATATGAATTATTAATCAATAAAAATATTTAAACCATCCCCATGGATATAAGCCAAGAACACTTCAGGACGGAAATACCGTCCTTTTAAAGGATATTGATCTTCATTTAAAATTTCAGCCAACATTAATGTCTCAGTTTGCTAATTTGATTAGAAAATAATAGCACTAGAAGCCTTCGTTCCGCATCATTACTATTTATTAGCCCACCCTCGATTAGACTTTAAGCCTTACAAGGACGGTAAAGGAAAATCAGTGGGAGGCAGAGGAAATGTTTTTAAGTGTTGTCGAGAGAATCATTTCGAAGTTGATCGAAACGATCGCTGACGAGTATTTTAAAGAACTCCTTCTGTTTAATCATTCGCATCAATCACGCCTTTTATAGTTTACAAAATGGAGATTTTTTGACTCTACCTCTAGGTTAAAGTGCTGATAAGTATGTATTAGTTGGGAATTTGAGGCCTTCTAGGAAGCGTTTTAAAGATGTTCTATAGAACTCGCGAACATCCACCTAATAAACATGAAATCCTATGTAAAATGACCTGCCGGATTCGAATTTTTTGTTCCGAAATCGCGAAATGTGTCAAAACATGACATTTGTGAAAAAACTGAAAATTTTCCTTAAAATAATATTTATTGCAAACTAGTGCGTTTACTTTGTTAAATGATGTCCGATCGTTATGAATTTTGGATATAATATTTTTCAGTACTTTCCTGACCTAGTTTCATAACATTAAAACATATAGGACGTTTCATAAAAGCTACGTAATTTTTTTTGGCTAGAATACACAAAATATCGTCGTTTTGCAGAACCTTCTTCAAACGTGCAATAAAAGATGACGCGCATTACAATATTATTATGACACTATAGGGATTAAAACACAATATTATTATCTATTTAAAATATTTATTTTTCAATGCATTTTCACTCACACTGGCAACTTATATTGCATCTTATATTTGCTTTCAGGCATTTGCACTTGTTACCACAGTTAAATAATTTACATTTGCAAAATGGAGTAATTTTTAAAAATATAGGTTTTGCCTCTTTGGACGTTAATTTTGGCACTATACAATTATTGTCTTTGCGTTCGTAACCAAACTTTAGAATTTCAGGCAGATCTAGCTTTAACATATCGGCAAATCCCTAAAAAAAAGGTCATTATTAAAACCTTATTTATCAGTATACCAGTAGTATAAACTTCAATGATATATTTTAAAAGGTAATAGGTACACAGAGTTCTATAGTGAGCAAGAATCGTTAAAAAATCATAACTTAGGAGCATTATTACTAAGGACAGTTTGTAAAAAATTTTTAAGCTTATTTAGACTTAAAACGTTTAGTTTGGGTTGTTTACTTTTTTAAACCCGAAGAAAATTGAATCAGTGCCTCTCATCTCCTTGATCCGAATTATTCGTATATGTATGTTTCATTATTATAACTTTGTAGTTCACTCGCTTATGTGTGTTATTGTGACTTCATGTCAAAGACAAAGACATTTTTTTTATTATGATTCCAAATATTGATTTCAATCAAGAAGTGAAGAAACGGTGCAGAGTGTCACTAAAGATGCCGTACATTACCTGTTTCAAGCATGTAGTGAGAAAGGAGATAGTTATTCCCTAGCTATTAGATACTATGATGACAAAAGAAAACTGTTTTATCATTAAATCCTGTTTATCACGCTAAATGTAGACGAGCTTATACCAGAAAAGCCTACACAAAGAAACCTGAAGCAGAAGAAGGTGCTTCAAAATGTACATGTAAGCGAATTAAATCCTCAAATATTTGCATAATATGCAATAAAAATCGCGACTGTAGGGGTTTGAGAAAAATGAAGCAAATATTGACTTTTAATAAGCAAAATTGTAAAGAAGATTTTAATAATGACCTTTTTTTTAGGGATTTGCCGCCGACTGAAGATTCTTCATATGAGAAGGTCATTTTTACAATGCGCAATTTTCAAAACGGCATATATGTTAAAGCCAGATCTGCCTGAAATTTTAAAGTTTGGTTACGAACGCATAGACAAAGTGCCAAAATTAATGTCCACAGAGGCAAAACCTACATTTTTAAAAATTACTCCTTTTTGCAAATGTAAATTATTTAACTGTGGTAACAGGTGCAAATGCGTGAAAGCAAAATATGTAAGATGCAATATAAGTTGCCAGTGTGAGGGAAAATGCATTGTGTTTTAATCCCTATAGTGTCATAATAATATTGTAATGCGCGTCATCTTTGTTGCACGTTTGAAGCTGTGGTGTTTACTCTCTCTGACGTGATCGCTTTATTCGTTCCACAGCATCCTAATGCCAAGAGATGCGACGCGCCGATTCAATTTCCTTCGGTTTTAAAAACGTACACAACCCAAACTAAACGTCGTATGAAAAAAAAGTTAAAGTAAAAAAGTTTCCTTGCTCTATTGGCAACATTTTTCTCGCTTATACTAGTTAACTATCTCTAAAGATAAAAAAGTTTTCTCGACTCACCATTTTACTCTGCAAAATGACGATATCTTGTGTATTCTAGCCAGCGCAGCTTTTATGCATAGCGAAATATCCTCCAAACAAAAACTTATCTACGAACACGATTTATGTATTTGAGAGAATAAGTCAAGGAAAGTAATTAATTGCACATTGATCCTTTCAGTTTTCTGCGTATGAGTCGGAGATAATTATTTCAAATAGTAGACCAAATTAATATCATTTTCTGTATATACCAAATAGCTTATTAGCACTGTAAAGTTTAGAGGCAGATTTACAAAACTGTTAGTGTCATTTTGTACAATTTTTTAATATGTATTTATACCTACAGGAAGTGATTTTTTTTCCTAAAACGGAACAAAAACGTTGGTCTGTGTCATAGGTACAAATGGACTGTTTCAAAATCACAACGCTGTAGCCTTTTTCTAATATTTACAATTTTTTTTGTACATCCATAGGGCAATCAAAATTCAGGCTCGATACGTAGCAGGAAACCTAGCCGATTGGACCACCTTCCCAAATTTTAAGTAACCGGAATTAAACATTATCGTATTGTACCTTCAAATGTTGTAAGGATGGTCCTTTCGTATAGGTCATCCTGTATATAAAAGTAATAATACCAAATTAAAACTTGTAATCCCGAGGTGGTAATATTGCTTTATCTCACTCGTTATTTGGCTATTAAAAAATGATTAGATATATTTTTTTAGACGCATGACAAAATACACTCTTTGTTTTTTCCCAATTTAGCTAGAATTAAACACCATATACAGATCTGGCAAAATTTTATCGGAACATAGGATTTTCAATGTATTTTGGACAAGAGCTCACGTAGAAGTCGAATCACTGTTCCCCTTCCTGGCTCGAGCAACTGGCACGTGATACTTGTCACTCAGTCTACTGAAAGTCAATCGCAGTAGTATTAGGCCAGCTCCACACATTGGCCATGTGATGTGGAATACGTCACATGGCCAATGTGTGGATGAAGAAGTTGGCGCTTGTGAATGGGCTGATGGAGGTTGGCACATACATTGGCGACTGGCCATAGGGTTGTCGGTTTTCTGTTCCGCTTCAAAGGAATTGGCGCATGCTCTCACATGATAAGTTCTCCCTCCACACATTGGCCATATATTTATTATCACCTTGTTTATTTCGGTTTCTGTGAATAGTCGTTATCCACCATCTTTTTCTACAGGGTTTACTACTTAATAGTTGTACATTGTATGTAGCAGATGCTATATAAAAAGCAGCAACCGCTAGTTCAAGATCAAGATCACCAGACATGAGCACCATTGGCTCTACAACACACATTGGCCTGGCCGTTTCAGTTGATAGTGGTAGAATTGTGGAAGGCTCTCACTGGTGCCTTAAAGTAATATTTTTAATGCTACAACCCAGGCAGCAGAGTGACGTCATTTTCATGTCAAATACGCGTCACCAAGTACGTCGAAATGACCAAATTATCGACGTGAAAGAGACGTCAATGTGACGACATTATGTCACAGCGAAATCACGTCATTCAGTGACGTGATTTACACGTCATTCAGTGACGTAATTTACACGTCTACTAGTTACTAGGTGTGAGCAAAAGGCAGATTCTAAATCACTATTTTGTTGCCTAACTGTTCCTAGTGACAACTGATGACTGTATATTACGTATTCGGTACATACATCAGTCACAGGTTGCTATTATCAGGATATGTTAGATAACAAATAACGATTTGAGAATTTGCCCCCTTAAGGGGGGTTAAAATTTGCATTTTTAACATGTTTGTAGAAAAAAAGTATTTTGAGATAAAGGAACAATATCCCCCTAATCTTTTTTTAAATCTTCGCGTTCCCTACACTTCTTTTTAACCAATATTACCATAATTGTAACAGCCAAATAATTTTACTTGATGTTCATCATTGAAAGTAAAGCGTTTAACTAAAAATAAATTTCTTTTTCTTCGATATGCCCCATGAATACATATAAACATTAAATTTTAAGAAATTCCTATTTTTCGAAAACAAATGTTTGTGATAAAATGGTAGTACAAAGAACTAGAGTCTTCATTAGTACAAATGTCTGCACTAAAGATACACAGTACGGGCTAGAATATGATTCGAGTTCTTGTAGAAGGAATTTTGTTGCAATTTTTCATTTAGTAAATCAACTTTTATAACAATTAAAACTTTTAGAAAACGTTCAACATTCTTTTTCTTTACTGTTACTATTTTTTTTGCTTTTTAGCAAATTTGATTGAGTGTATGGCTAAAGAGGCCAGGAGTACCCCTACTAGTTGATTTTGTTTTGAAATATATCCTTAATGTTCTAAGGAAAGAATCAGGCCTTCAGGTCAGGTCAGGTCAACTCCAATTGCTAATGGTTACCACAATTGTAGGTTGGTATCACTGTTAACAGGGAGTGTCAGCTGTCTTACAGATATTGTATTCACGTGTGGGCAATGAAGACCAAATATTTTTTTGCTTTTTAGCAAATTTGATTGAGTGTATGGCTAAAGTGGCCAGGATTACCCCTACTAGTTGATTTTGTTTTGAAATATATCCTTAATGTTCTAAGGAAAGAATCAGGCCTTCAAATTAGAAATATAGGGGAAGATTCTTATTAAAAACGTGAAATAGTTCAATGAAAACTGTCATCAGCTTTTAAAAACTGTAGTATTAGATATCTACTAAAAACTTTGCACCAAAATTCCTTCACCACCTTCAAAGCATCTTTCATTTCACTGATAACATTTTAAGTGTTCCAACCACAAACCCTGAATTCCAACAAGAACACTTTTAATTTAAACAAATTATAATAAAAAAACTGTTTGAGCAAGAGTTATTGCACACAATGTTAGTGCACGTTGCGCCGTCACACCCGCAATTCCTCCATTTTTATGTTATGTTTAGAGTTCATCTGGGTATTTTTTTTAGTTAGAGTGCCCGTATTTATCAGCTGTATGCTGTGCGTCGACAGCAACGGCTGATTTTCTGGCACTTGATGTGAGGATAACGTATTCACGTTGGCTTTGGAGAGCTTCGGAGGGGGAGGCGGTCGAGGCAACGTTGCATTGTTTTGCGGCAGATCTGCGAATTCCGGAGGCGGCAGTTGATGGTGCGAATGATGGTGGCCCAGGATCGTCGCCGGATCGCTTTTGACACCTGTTAAAATTAATAGTTAATACAAAATATTAAACATTTACACATATACACAACACGCCACTGGGCTCGGGTAGGTGGAGACCAAGAACAATGACGTCATAGAGCTATTACGCGGTGTGATATTCTCTTCGTTTTTTGTCTCTACTGTTGAACGAGTTTTATGCGAATAAAACACATATATTACCTATTATACTGCTCTCAAGATCCCCGCAGATATTGTTAGGCATTTGGCCGTTTTCATTACGTTTTTTAGACTGGTGACTACCGTTTTCATTCATTCTTGTTTTGTCTCGCTGATAATACACTCCAGCGAAGATTAGAACATTGAGGATAAGGAGTGAACAGCCAATAGCTATCGTGACGCTTAACGCTGTTGAGTATGCAGCAAAACCATCTTCAACGGGATGTATCGTGGTGCTTATTCCACCTAGAAATAAAGAAAATATCTAGAATGTAGCAACAATAAAGATATTATGAATTAAGTCGAAAATTTCCATGAATAAAGGACAACAAAATGTTCTACATCATTGTATGATAAATCGATAAAAATAATTAAAAACAAATGGTAATCATCCAACGCCTCGACCTGATTTAATCCTATTGTACATACTGTCCTATTTCTGATCTAATCAAAGGTAGGTAAATTAAAATCTTCTTTATCCTTTTTACTTGCTATATCCCTGACGGAAACAAGAATTTTAATGGGTATAATTGATCAAGTTAAAGTTTTATGAGACACCAGTTCTTGTCTGGAGAATGAGGGCGATCGTCTTGGAAATTTCTTTCAAAGTTAAACAAAAACTTGAAAATATATGGATGTCACTTTGTAACTTTTTTACTTTTAAGCTTTTTCAAGCTAACAAATGGGTATCTGGAATCAGGCACTTTTTAAATTTCTTTAAGTTTCGTATAAATATCAGTTAGTTTGTTTTAAAAGCGTATTAATAAAAAAAATAATCTTCGGTTAAAATTTGGAGAGTAGTAGATTAGACTAATTGACAGATAAGAAGAATGTTTGACAGATATAGGACGGACGTACAAATTTGAAGACAAGCTCAAAATACCCTAAGCCTCACCAAATACATAGTGACTTATCTAAAAGCACTAGCTTACCTCAGCAGCCATAATAGACTAACTCTAAGGTGGCTATCAGATCACAGAGGCCGATCAACTAGCTCGAGAACAAGCCTTAAAGGCTACGAGAGATTCGTGTGAAGTTAGAAATATCACAATCAAACTATAAATAAATAGATGCAAAGCTAATGGCAGGAAGGATCAACAGGACAAGTACTACTGCTACAGCTTACTGGGCATCTACTGCCACAACAGAAGACTCAACAAGGAGATGAATATTATTGGAAGAGGATAACTGGTAATCTGGTTTATAAAAAGACGCTGATATATGAGTCAATCAAGGGTTTTTTTCAGTTATAAATGAAATATATAAAAAATGGTATTACTCACCCAATTCTTCTACTCTTTCGGGAGAATCCGTGGGGTTTATCGTAACCAAGGAGTTGTTGGAAGATATTAACGTCCTATACTCAACTGGAACTTCCGTTGTGGGTAATTTTTTCGGATTTAACGTTGGAAGTTTCGGGGGAGGTGGCTCGTCATCAGGCAGTTCGTGATGTGACATAGGTACATCATCACCGCCTGGTTTGTGTAGATCCGGAACGAGGTTTAGCCAAAAAGAAAGTCTATGGGCACGATAGTGGTTTTTCAGTTTCGGTTTTGTATCTGAAAAAAAAAAGAAATAAAAATTTATAAATTTGACACTTTTAGTAACTTAAAGTTGTTTTGTATCCTAAGATCAGTTCTTGTATTTCAGCATTGTTAGTTGAGCCTTTGATCCAATAAATCAAAATTCCAAAGACTCTGTTGACCTCAGCTGGTCAGCTAAACGATAAACGATATACTTACGACGATGTTGGTTCTATTTTGGGGTTTGACAAAAGAAGGAACTGTGAAACATTAGATTTAACTATCCCAGACCACAACTAAGGTATCCAGAATTTACGTTTTTATTAATTTTAATAATTCTTAACATATTAAAACGAACGCCACTGGTTTAGCGATTGCGCATGCAGGTCTCGAATACTGTAATTGAACGCTTGATAGATATGAAATAAAAGTGGATCGCAGAGACTGATATTTAAAGTATGAGAGATAAAACGATTTTCTTTTAAAGTGAGACAAATGACACCATTTATCGTTTTAAAATAAAACAAGGAATACGCTCAGTGACAATGACACAATTTTGCTGGTAGGAATTTTAAATTTAAATTTCTTAGTTACTATGAGACTGCCTGAATGTCACAACAAGATTTATAGTGTTTTTGTTGTATCATTTTTTTAAATTAATAATAATAATTATAATAAAAATACTTGGTCATTCAATGAGTTCGTAGACTGACTAAGAAAACGACAAATTTTAGGCAAAACTCATCAATTTAGTATCTTTGAAGTGTCAGCTAGATAGATATGTAAAAGGGTGGTCTTGCGGCCTTCTGCGGGAACCTTGTCTTTGCTATTCCTTCGCATTTGCATAGGATATGTCTGGCAAAACCTGCTTGAGGTTTCTTCTGCCAGACCTATGTTTTTCTCATGTCTATTGAGTTCCCAGAACCAATGTGTTCTGCCTATCCTAACTTACGGTGCTGAGAACAAAAAAGGCTGTACAGAAAATCAGAGTGACACAGCCTGCAATAGAAAGGTCAATGTTGGGACTGACCCTCAGAGATCACATCACAAACGCTGAGTTACGTAGAAGAACAAGAGTGAGTGACGCAGTAGAAAGAATAGCAATTCTGAAGTGGAATTGGGCGGGACACATTGCGAGAATTTGGGACAATACATGGACCAAGAGGATCATAGAGTGGAGGCCTAGAAAGGACGCACTAACTAGATGGTCTGATGATATTAAACGTATCCACACAAATTGGATACAGTGGGCACAAAATAGAAGAATGAGGAAGCAATCAAGGGAGGCTTATGTCCAGCAGTGGACGAATATGGGCTGATTGATGTAATGGGTCTGCTTTTCAATCATTTTCTGATTGCTTTCTTAACTGTTGCTTTTGCTATTCCGCAGAAGGGTTCTGAACCACAGAATGAAATCGATGAGCTTTGTTTGGCCAGTTCGTCAGCTTTTTCATTCCCTTGGTATCCTTTGTATCCTGGAACCCATGCTAGGGCTAGTTTCTTGAAGTTTGCTAGTTCATTCAAGACACAGGCACACAAGTTTAGAGCTTACTTGGGTGGTTTTCAGTGCTTTTATTGTTGCCTGGCTGGCGGAGAATATGACAACGGACTGACCTAAGCTGTCTTGTCGGTATCCTATTAAAAAGTATTCATGTTACACTTTGGGGCGTCATTACTGTCAGATGCTGAATGTAAAGTGAAGCAAGAGACAACAGATATAACAAAATCCCAATAAAAACTACAATAATAAGTAAATATAATTCAGATCAATATTTATGTCTCTTAGGGATTATCGTAAATAAGGCTATTACGCAAAAAATAAAATGAAATCGGAGCAATCAAGAATCAGCTAAATCACCCAATAAATCGCGTCATTAAGTGTAGTAAGCAATTAGAACATCAAACAATTGAAAATAGATGTAAATTTACCTGAAAAATAGGTAAATAAACCTGGTCCGTAGGGAGAAAAGCTCTCTAACAATACTCTCATTCCTGCAAAGTTTTTTTTAGTAAACAACCTGCTGAAATACGACTGCGATTAGCACGCTGTGTTTTTTCATTATTAAATAAAAAGGAGCGGACTTGAACCTAATTGCAAAATGTTAAAATGTGAAGTAGAAAAACTGAAGTGAAAGTGATCTTTCTATTAGCATGAAATAGTAATTTATGATACAAGGACGAGAAATGTTACTTTTTCTTTTTACAGTTTGATTTGATTTGATTCACAGCACTGCTAGGCTGTTTAAAAACAAATCAAACTCGTGAATCTAATGAATCTAATCAAGAACGAGGCCAGTCGAATTCATTTTCAGACATCCTTTAAGGATAGGATGTCGAGCTTCTTGCTGATGATGTACAAAAATACCGAAACCGGTCTAAGAATGGCAAGCTCCTTTAATAACAAAATCGAAGTTTTTGGTTTAAAGCCCCGACTTGGTCGGGCACCAAACCACGTCTGGACTTTCGTAATTCAATACCTGGTGGGGCCTATAGCCCAAGGAGTAGTTGTTGAAGTCCAGACGCTGGTGCAGTGTAGGACATTTTTAATGTCCTTGTTCTTGGGAACAAGTGTGATTTTATTTCACATCCTTAGGCAGTCGTGAATCTAATAATAAAACAAAAATTACAAGAGCCTGACGACTTTTAAGTAAATAAACAATAATATAGCTAAAGGCTAGAATTATTAAAAAAATTAAATATGATAAAAAAAATATGTTTTAAGAGTATCTTTACAAAATTTATGACAATGATAACTGAGCTTGTTTTCTGTGAGTTGGATGGATCTCAAAAATTAACAACTGAGGTATAAAAGCTTTATTTTTGAGTTTATTATATAAATTTAATTAGAATTCTTTACAAAACTTACCTGACTGGCTCAGTATGATTCTTTTTTAAAATTGCGATATAATTCGTGTTGTTTAATTATACGAGCCACAACTACTTTGGCTCCACGCAGACTGGGGTTAGCTGGATAGACGATAACACTGATTTCGAGTGTGTTAAACAGGACATCTAGTCTTTTAACCTATGGATTAATTTTTTGATGATAATTTCGAGTACTCAAGGGCGAACAGATATTCGTAAAAACTGGTTTTCAAAAGTTCAATAACGGGTCGGGGTTTCTTCTACCGATAAGTAGGACTGATTTTGTCCTGTTCGGAAACCAATGAAACAATTGCTGCGCCACCTTTTTGCCATCACAATTAACGCAAAATATATTTTAGCCATTCCCATGACCGTTCTGATCTTTACCTCCTTCGTACTAAATATTACGTAGCAGCGGACCTTGTACCGACCCTTGTGGACCTCCTTTACTTCCCTAATTTTTGGTTCGATGAGTTGTAAAACTTTGTTTACTATAAAAGTTTTGTTTTGTGCGTAACGTTTAAATAGGCTAGTATTTATATTCAGGATATCAAATGTTATTTTACAATAAACAGAATTTTAAACATAAATTTTCACTTTACAATTATTCACAAAATCGATGGGTATGCCCCACAAGCAAAATAAACATTGCTTTGATACCAATTCTCTAACTGAATAATTAAGCGGTACATATTAAATTTTAAACGATGAAAACATTTTCGATTTATGTATATTTTTGTTTGTACCTATTCAAAGTTTGCTTTATGTCTACATGGAAATGGCACTTCAAACTTTTGCGCTAAAAGAGTGAAGCTTTTAAATTCCGTCTCTAAAAAAAATGTTATCCTTTGTCTTATTCATACGTAATTTAATTTCATTTCAAAGGAAGGGAAGCCCCAGGAAAAGTTACATTCGTTTTGAGTATATTTTTTTATGTTTTTTTTTAATATCAAGGGATAATAATTATTCAAACGGTTTATTAATTTCGATAAAAGTGTTCTTTAAAATATCAACTTCAGCCCAAAGTTTATAAGCAATAAAGAAATTTTTTATTGTGACGTTCGATATTATCGTTAAAGATCATTCTATTTGGCCAACCGGAAAGTCGACTAAAGTTTAAATTAAAAATTCACTGTGGTATTCGGATCATCAAAGATTTGCTTTTCCCCACCACAGACTCTAGCCACATGACCTGCAAAACTCCATTGAAGCTCGGCTATTGTCTCCCTAACATCTTTGATCTTAGTGACGCGTCTTATTTGTTCATATCGTTTCCGGTCTTGTAGGCACACTGTATAATTCTGGTTTATTATCACCTGTTGGTTCAGCGATTACTGTTTGCCAGTGTCTCTTAATCCTGAACTGAACAATAATTCAATTTAAGTCAGTCCTATATTCAGTAACATTAATAATGTTGTTCTTACCTAGCTGTATTTCTGTATTTTTCTTTTGTATTGTATATATTAATTTTATTACGATCTTTTGCTGATCTCACCTCTCATATTTTCTACCTCTATAGTTCGTTTTGTTTTCACTATTTCACACGGTTCAGTATCGATTATATCGATTACAGATCCACGTCGTTGTTTAATTGCAGCCTAAGTTAGATTAAATGTTTCATTTTTACTATATCCAATTCCTATTTTTTATTGTGACGTTCGATATTATCGTTAAAGATCATTCTATTTGGCCAACCGGAAAGTCGACTAAAGTTTAAATTAAAAATTCACTGTGGTATTCGGATCATCAAAGATTTGCTTTTCCCCACCACAGACTCTAGCCACATGACCTGCAAAACTCCATTGAAGCTCGGCTATTGTCTCCCTAACATCTTTGATCTTAGTGACGCGTCTTATTTGTTCATATCGTTTCCGGTCTTGTAGGCACACTGTATAATTCTGGTTTATTATCACCTGTTGGTTCAGCGATTACTGTTTGCCAGTGTCTCTTAATCCTGAACTGAACAATAATTCAATTTAAGTCAGTCCTATATTCAGTAACATTAATAATGTTGTTCTTACCTAGCTGTATTTCTGTATTTTTCTTTTGTATTGTATATATTAATTTTATTACGATCTTTTGCTGATCTCACCTCTCATATTTTCTACCTCTATAGTTCGTTTTGTTTTCACTATTTCACACGGTTCAGTATCGATTATATCGATTACAGATCCACGTCGTTGTTTAATTGCAGCCTAAGTTAGATTAAATGTTTCATTTTTACTATATCCAATTCCTATTTTTTATTGTGACGTTCGATATTATCGTTAAAGATCATTCTATTTAGCCAACCGGAAAGTCGACTAAAGTTTAAATTAAAAATTCACTGTGGTATTCGGATCATCAAAGATTTGCTTTTCCCCACCACAGACTCTAGCCACATGACCTGCAAAACTCCATTGAAGCTCGGCTATTGTCTCCCTAACATCTTTGATCTTAGTGACGCGTCTTATTTGTTCATATCGTTTCCGGTCTTGTAGGCACACTGTATAATTCTGGTTTATTATCACCTGTTAGTTCAGCGATTACTGTTTGCCAGTGTCTCTTAATCCTGAACTGAACAATAATTCAATTTAAGTCAGTCCTATATTCAGTAACATTAATAATGTTGTTCTTACCTAGCTGTATTTCTGTATTTTTCTTTTGTATTGTATATATTAATTTTATTACGATCTTTTGCTGATCTCACCTCTCATATTTTCTACCTCGATAGTTCGTTTTGTTTTCACTATTTCACACGGTTCAGTATCGATTATATCGATTACAGATCCACGTCGTTGTTTAATTATAGCCTAAGTTAGATTAAATATTTCATTTTTACTATATTCAATTCCTATTTTCTGTGGCCGTAGAGAAAGTACAGTCTGCTACTCTGTTGGAATGAGAATCCTCCACTGTCATTCCAACTTTCTTACAGAATATACTATTCTCCAATATCAAACTTACTAATGGCAATATTATTACTGAGATGTTTCAATCCACCTTTTAAATTATTAGAAAAAATTGGATATCTTTTCAATATACTTTAACGAAAAAGTGTAGAATTCTGAAGTGATCGAGAACAATTATTATTGGAAATTTTCCAACGTTACAATCAATACTTCAAAGAAAATTTTTCACCTTTTATTTTTGAACAGAAGTTTTTGAGCGATATCAAATGTATTTCGACATAACTGACTTCAATTATTTTACTAAGAGAAAGGCACGAAATCTATCAAACTGAATCGTATAAAACGAAGTGAAAAAGTGGGAAAACAAAAAAGGAAAAAAGAATAAGATATACATTAGCCAGAGAGCCGAATACTTCGCCCTGAGAGGAATTCGATACGGAGATTGTAATGCACTTAGTTTCCTCTTCTATGGAAATTAAACTCCAAGATTAATTTAAAATGAAAAGAAATGCCGACCAAGAGAGTAAAAAAGACAAAAAAAAACTAAAAAGTTTGAATAGAGTGAAAGATGAAAGAAGGATTCTTGATTACTGAAAACGTTAATTAAAATTTGATATTATATATTTTTTTTATAAACATTATTTTTAATTCAATAAAAAATTTACAATTTAATACCTAAATGACGCAATAAAAATTAAACGATTAAGCATAAGAAAAGCGAGAAGGATGAAGAACGAAAGACAGAAAAAACCAGAACTAAAGCTAAATACTAAAGTAAGTCACGAAACAGGAATAAGCTTACACTTATGTTCCTGTTTGCTTCTTAATCTGCTATTATTATCACTTTACCTTTTTTATGCTTATTTTTCTGCAATCCTCTTTCTTAGCTTAATTTTCGAATTACTATTTCCCTCGTCTTAATTTTCACCAATCACAAACGCGCAATTTTGAATTACAAATGGTTTCTAGATGAAAAAACTGTATAACAGCTCCTGTCAGTAGTTTTTTCGAGTTTACCCGCGGCAAAACTTGACAGCTGTTGTCACCAAAAATTACAATACCTTTGATAACAAGTAATTATGGTCTCCTAGGACACCAGAAAACGACGCTAACAATTTTTCTGATTTTATTGTCAATAAATTTTATAATATTGTTTTAAAACATTGCTAGTCAGCTTATGTAGTGAAAATGAGTCGCTGGCGCCAAGATGGCTGCAATAGATAACGCCATGACGTCACTGGTACCAAGGTTAAGGATGACGTCACTGGTCCTTGGGTTATGGTGGCTGCTTCCTGTTGATGACAGACTCCAGACATCATGGCGCCAGACGTTATCTACTGCCGACATCTTGGCGCCAGACATCATGGCACTATCAACCGGAAGCATTCACCATAACCCAGGGACCAGTGACGTCATCCTTAACATTGGTACCAGTGACGTCATCAACAGGAAGCAGCCACCATAACCCAGGGACCAGTGACGTCATCCTTAACCTTGGTACCAGTGACGTCATGGCGTTATCTATTGCCGCCATCTTGGCGCCAGACGTTATTTATTGCCGCCACCCTGGCGCCGGATAGAAAGTTTAAGAATTATTTATTAATAACCAGCCAGATGTTCAAACAAATTAAGACTTGTCTAGATAAATATGTTTGTCGACAGAAATTTGACCTACAGACATCATGTCGCCAGACGTTATCTATTGCCGCCATCCTGGCGCCAAGTCTGATCGGGATAAGTCGGGTAACATCGGGTTAAGTCGGGACCTTGAACCTTTGACCTTGAACTTTTGACCTTGAACTTTGACCTTTGAGCTTTTGACTTTGACCTTTTGACCTTGACCCCCCCCCCAGACAGTGACGTCATCTTGGCGCCAGACATCATGGCTCCAAGTGGGCCAGGAATGCTATAGCCCTACTACTTTTAGGTATGTTTAGGTGACTTCAACATAAATTTTTTCGAGAAGAATGCTGTATTCAATAAATTGAATAACATTTTGGAGGTATTTGATCTAGCCCAAATAATGGACGAACCAACAAGAATAACTGATAACTCTGAATCTTTACTCGACTATATTATAGTAAGAGAGGAAAACTTGATTGAAAAAGGTGTGATTCGTCATGACATATCAGACCATTTTATTGTAAATTGCAAGCTCAATGTAAAAAAACTAAATACTTTTAAAATGTATACCTATAGATGTTTCAAACATTTTAAAGAAGAATTATTTCTTCATGATGAATATATCATTTTTCCGCATTTTCGATCAAGAAAGTGTGGATGAAAAAGTATCGTACTTAGTAAACTGTTTAATTAGTTTATTTGATCGGCATACCCCTATAATAATTTCTAAAATTACAAAAATGAAAGCCCCTTGGCTGACATTTGCAATACAACAAATGATGAACGAACGAAATAAAGCGCTCAATAAATATTGATACGAAATGTCAAAAGTTATAAATTTTATTTAAACAATTTCAGATGATAACATTGAACATTGCCGAAAATTGCAAATATAATTATTAACAAAACATTCACACTCACTCACTCTCTATAATATAATATTGAACAATAAAAATAACAAAAATAGTCTAATACTAAACATTGAAAGTTTCAAGTACCTTTGACCTGTATGTGAAAGTCCTTCTAAGCCAAATCAAACTAGTCTTCTCATCTAGACGTCCTCGTACATTTACAGAACTCTTCTAGGTAGTTACAAACTTCCATATATCATACAACTTAATATTAACATAAGTTATTGTTATTAATCAATTGCAACTTTTTTTGGAAAGATCAATTCAAGTACAGATGAGACAACCCTTAGCAGATCACTCACTGCTGCCGGCTGCGCAATCTGGCTTTCGTAAAGGCTACAGTTGTTGTACTATGGCCTTACTTAATATAGTCGACGACATCATTGCTTCAATCGATAAAGGTCAATGTACAATTTGAATAACATTTTGGAGGTATTTGATCTAGCCCAAATAATGGACGAACCAACAAGAATAACTGATAACTCTGAATCTTTACTCGACTATATTATAGTAAGAGAGGAAAACTTGATTGAAAAAGGTGTGATTCGTCATGACATATCAGACCATTTTATTGTAAATTGCAAGCTCAATGTAAAAAAACTAAATACTTTTAAAATGTATACCTATAGATGTTTCAAACATTTTAAAGAAGAATTATTTCTTCATGATGAATATATCATTTTTCCGCATTTTCGATCAAGAAAGTGTGGATGAAAAAGTATCGTACTTAGTAAACTGTTTAATTAGTTTATTTGATCGGCATACCCCTATAATAATTTCTAAAATTACAAAAATGAAAGCCCCTTGGCTGACATTTGCAATACAACAAATGATGAACGAACGAAATAAAGCGCTCAATAAATATTGATACGAAATGTCAAAAGTTATAAATTTTATTTAAACAATTTCAGATGATAACATTGAACATTGCCGAAAATTGCAAATATAATTATTAACAAAACATTCACACTCACTCACTCTCTATAATATAATATTGAACAATAAAAATAACAAAAATAGTCTAATACTAAACATTGAAAGTTTCAAGTACCTTTGACCTGTATGTGAAAGTCCTTCTAAGCCAAATCAAACTAGTCTTCTCATCTAGACGTCCTCGTACATTTACAGAACTCTTCTAGGTAGTTACAAACTTCCATATATCATACAACTTAATATTAACATAAGTTATTGTTATTAATCAATTGCAACTTTTTTTGGAAAGATCAATTCAAGTACAGATGAGACAACCCTTAGCAGATCACTCACTGCTGCCGGCTGCGCAATCTGGCTTTCGTAAAGGCTACAGTTGTTGTACTATGGCCTTACTTAATATAGTCGACGACATCATTGCTTCAATCGATAAAGGTCAATGTACAATTTTGGTACTGCTAGATTTTAGCAGAGCGTTTGACACTATTAACTTTAAATTAATGCTTCATATTTTGCACTATATAGGCTTCTCAGAAACGGCTGTTGATGTTATACAAAACTATCTAAACAATCGTAAACAAAGTGTGAAAATCGAATCAAAACAGTCCGAATATATGACTCTGAACTCGGGGGTGCCACAAGGTTCAATTTTGGGTCCTCTGCTTTTCTCGATATATACCATCAATTTAATAAAATCCCTAGATCAATGTAAGATTCATGTCTATGTCGATGACACGCAGATCTATTATAATTTTCCTCCAGAATTATCCGATAATGCTTGTGAAACTATTAATAGGGAACATTGTTTACTAATAAATTGTACTAAATCTAAAGCAATGTTATTTGGTTCTAGGTATAATCAGGCTAGACTATTAATATAGAAATTAATGATGAATCCATCGCTATAGTTAATGGTCAGTTAAAATTCTAATGGTTACACGTTCATCTAGAGTAACAACTGATAGATTATTCTTAACAGTAAACCCATCAAGGAACAAAGAACAATCAAGTGGATGGTACAAAAACATTCCATTGGGAAAAAACGAACTTTCGAAATAGACTAAAGAAGCAGCAGAGAAGGCAGAATTAAATACAAAAGAAATAAAAATAACAAACCACTCTATGCGGTCGACAGCAGTCAGTAACTTGGCTAAAGGACGGAAGGGTGAACAGCAATTAATTAAAATTACTGGCCACAGTTCAGCCAACTCAATTAAACCTTATATGCAAATGGATATTGAGCATTATTCCAACATCATAAACACCATTAGAAGTGACGCCTCAGAACCTCCAGCTAAATAACAGAAAACAGAAGATCCTGCAGCCACTCCTTGAGCTTCTCACTTTACAGCTGGACTCGGATTTTTGTTGCCACCAGTACTCATATTTCTTGTTAAAATATTACTTAGCAACGTGTTTTTACGATTTTTTTCGGAAAAATTAGATGCCCTTATGATATTACTTGCTGACTTTTACACCTTAAATTGATTTTTTTGTGCTGGTACCACAAAACCATATCATTGTCTTATCAAGCAACAATCTCGCATTCAGAATCTAATAAAAGATCGCGCACATACCATGTAAATCAGAAGATGATAAATAGAAAGTCAGTAGGAATCAATTCAACGTACGCGTCTGACTGACGGAATGAGTCTATAAAATAATGCAACATCGAAGTTTCAGCTGAATTAAATATTTCTATGAGTGCATCTTTGGGTAAGTGGAAAACCCGCCAGAATTCCAAACAGTTTCCAATATCCTGTTATCCCCTTTAACAAAATACGGTAGACTGTTCTTTAAATTCCGTTTGGCTTGGATTCGGTTTTGCTTCGAGCAAAAAGAGAAGCTCTTGTATTGCGAAATGCATTAAACGGATAGAAAAGATCAGCTAGTTAGATTTTATACAGCTTGTTTTCAAAGCCGAATTGTTGAACTTATACTCCTGTCGTAATTTTCGAGAATGAGTTGTTGAAAACTGCGAAATAAACAACCTAAGGTTATTTTAAATTCGATTAAATTCTCTTGCGTGTACCTTTCATTTGTTACAATTTAATTGTTTACATTTACAAACATAAAAAGTTCAAGATAACATTGTGATTAACGCCCCATTTAAACTACATACGCTAGAAACTTTAACAAAATGTATCTACAATGATATTTTACGTGTTTTAATAAATACATGTTACTTTTCTCAGTGTATCTCAAATAGTTTATGATTCAATGCCGTGACGTATTTCCTCTTAAAATTGTGTCTATCCAACATCATAGGAACCGATCAAGCTTTCGCCTCTTGTTAGATGGTGTACTCTTTGGTTAGGAGGCTATGGAGAATAAATAATGCATCCATAAGATCTGTGGCAGCTAAATTCAAACTACGCTACATATTTTTATACTTATTTTAAAAAAAGTAAACAACTGAGGTATAATAGCTTTATTTTTGAGTTTATTATATAAATTTAATTAGTATTCTTTACAATACTTACCTGACTGGCTCAGTATGATTCTCTAGCACCGAAACTAAAAGAGATATCAACAAGATTTTTTGTGGGGGTAGACATTGTCACTCGGACTACAATTTTAAAATATTTTGATGTATACAGGGTGGCTAATTTTTGTGGAATGAAAATTAATTTGGTTTTTTTAAATTGAACACCCTGTATACGATTATGTCTTCGGATTCTACTTAATATTACATTTACGGTAGTTTTTTGTATTTGT
Source organism: Crepidodera aurea (assembly GCA_949320105.2). Lineage (NCBI taxonomy): Eukaryota > Metazoa > Arthropoda > Insecta > Coleoptera > Chrysomelidae > Crepidodera > Crepidodera aurea. The sequence goes on from OX439480.2 coordinate 14,718,841, forward strand.
AAATCCGAGGCGGCGTTGACAAGTTATTCCTATTTTAAGCAGATTTAATGAAAAAACAGCACTTCAGAAATATTAGCACAAAAACCACATTTTTTAAAAAATTCCTTTAAAAAGCTACTATGATGTAAATGAAACATACACCTATCACAATAATCACACAACATCTTCACCTGTTGCACAGGGTGTTTGCCGATGGCGTGCCAATAGTCTAGTTTTCAAATGGCAATAACTTAATTTTTTCAAATGGGACACCCTCTATATTTTTCTTCAGTTGGAAGCTCTTCCTAATACGCATTAAAAAAATATAGGGTTTTGCACATCTAACTTTACTACTTACTTTAATAATTGAGGTTAAGTGACAAACAACATATTTTACACAATTTTTAATAAGAAATCAAGTTACCTATGAAAATGACAGTAGATATATTTTGTTATGGCATTAATTGTCAACATAAAATTTTGTATTGTATCACGTCTACTATATTTAATCGGTATTGTGTATAAAAAATGGATTTTAATAAGAATTATAGTGTTCAAGAAAATATTGATATGATATGGATACTGGGTGAATGTCAAAAAAATGTGTTCCTTGCTAGTATGGTCTATCATCAAAGATACCCAGAAAGACGTCATCCACAAAAGGATACTTTTGAGAATTTAAAGAATAGATTTGATAGAACAGGAACCGTCAAGTATGAAAAACATTCACGTGAAACTACAGCTGTTACTATTGACAACGAATATAAGGTAATGATCAGTATAGTTGAAGATCCCAATATAAGCACAAGGCAATTAAGCAATCAGTTAGATATTTCCAATACCACAATTAGACGCATAATAAAAAAGAATAAATATCACCCCTATCATATCCAGCTTCACCAAGAATTGTTACCACGTGATTTCGCGCGTAGAGTGGAATACTATAGATGGTTAATAAACAAGATAAATACAGAGCGTAACTTTTTAAACAAAGTTTTATTCTCCGACGAAGCCTACATTTCATAAGAACGGTTGTGAAAATAGACACAACTTCCATTATTATTCGGACCACAATGAACATTTATTTAGAACCACATCACAGTATCGATAGTCTTTGAATGTGTGGGAGGGAATAATAGGTGATTATGTAATTGGTCCCTATTTCTGTAAATGGAGCTATATTTTTAGATTTTTTAGAACATGATTTTCACAACTTATTGCAAAATGTGCCTCAAAATTATCGAATGTGGTTTCAATTATATGGTGCCACACCACATTAGATGTTCGCAATTGGTTAAATAGGATATTTCAGGATCGTTGGATAGGAAGGGGAGGACCTATAAATTGGCCTACTAGATCGCCTTGCCTTACACCTTGCGATTTTTTCTTGTGGGGTTTTATTAAAAATATTGTTTAGAAAGAAGAGGTTACCACAAAAGAAAATATGCAAGAAAGAATTACTGCAGCATTTAGACAGGTGACCCCTGCAATGCTAAGAGATGTGCGTAAATCAATGAAAAAAAGGACAAGAAAATGTATAAATGAAAATGGAAGACATTTTGAACACCTACTATAAATTTTAACTTTCACTATTGTAGTTTTCTTACGATTAAACTTTGTAAAATTTTGTACTTATTAAAAATTGTGTAAAATATGTTGTTTGTCACTTAATGTCAATTATTAAAGTAAATAGTAAAGTTAGATGTGCAAAACCCTATATTTTTTTAATGCGTATTAGGGAGAGCTTCTAACTGAAGAAAAATATACAGGGTGTCCCAATTGAAAAAATTAAGTTATTGCCATTTGAAAACTAGACTAATTGGCACGCCATCGGCAAACACCCTGTGCAACAGGTGAAGATGTTGTGTGATTATTGTGATAGGTGCATGTTTCATTTACATCATAGTAGCTTTTTTGAGGAATTTTTTAAAAAATGTGGTATTTGTGCTAATATTTCTGAAGTGCTGTTTTTTCATTAAATCTGTTTAAAATAGGAATAACTTGTCAACGCCGCGTCGGATTTACAAATACAAAAAACTACCGTAAATCTAATATTAAGTAGAATCAGAAGACATAATCGTATAGAGGATGTTCAATTTAAAAAAACCAAATTAATTTTCATTCCACAAAAATTAGCCACCCTGTATACATCAAAATATTTTAAAATTGTAGTCCGAGTGACACTGTCTACCCCTACAAAAAATCTTGTTGATATCTCTTTTAGTTTCGGTGCTAGAGATCGAGTGGAAATAATTGGCGCACCCTGTATAAAACATTCTTCATTTTCGACAGGAATTTCAAAATGAAATTTTATCAGGATATTGTTCGTTAAATAAGCAGCATCTATTTAATTTTCACATAAAATGCATTTACTCATCAAAGGTCGAGAGGCTGTTCAGATCTTTCTATTTCGCGATCTACATCTACTTTACGACCATCCTAATTTTACACAGCAGAGTAAACCTGTAAGAGTGATTAAGAACAAAATGGCAAAATGGTCGGGCGGAAAATGGTGTGTTGAAGTATCTATAAAAAATTTTACGAACTTCATCGTAAAATTATTAGAACGAATTTAATTACAATGCTCTCTGAAATGAATATAAATATTATACGATAAGTACTCAGTATGGTTATATTCTTCTCAAAAACCACACTTTTCTGCGTTTGTTTCATTTGAGACGGAAATATACTTTAGAATTAGGCAAGATCTTAAAGAAATTAAGGCTGGAGTACCACAAGGAAGTGTCCTAGGACCTGTCCTATACTTACTGTATAGATGTGATATTCGAGAGTTAGAAAACAATACCACGACACTGCCATTCTAGCAGTAGGAAAGAGCAATGAAGAAGCAAACCCACAAGCTGCAAACAGCTGTCCACCTTATCTATGACTGGACGAAGAGATGGAAAATTAAACTTAATGAAACTAAACCACATTAACTTTAGAAACAAAAGGATAGATCATATTCCAGTCAGAATAAACAATAACCTGATTCCATATTCAAACACAGCAAAATACTTAGGTATTACCTTAGATGCCAAACTCCGATGGAGAGAGAGTGCATGCTAAAAAGAAAAGAGAAGAACTTGGATTGAAATATAGAAAAATGTACTGGCTAATTGGAAGAAATTCCAATCTGTCTCTACATAATAAGCTTATGCTTTATCAGCAGATACTTAAGCCTGTGTGGATCTATGGTATCCAACTATGGGGATGCACCAAAGCTTGCTTGCTCAGCAATCATCCAAAGATTTCAAAACAAAGCACGAAGGAACATAGTAGATGCCCCTTGATACAGAAAGACTTCATCATCATGTCAATGTCGAGGCTCTCCAGCTCCTTGACAATACTGGGTTAGAAAGAAGACTTAAGAGGATCCTTTGAGTTAGTTTAGTGTTTTTAGTGCAAAATCAGAGCTTGTGTGTGCACGTTAAAGTTAAGTGCAATCCATTCTGTAGAACGCTGATGAGTATACCTTAATTTTAAGTTTCAAACTCTATTAGATTAAGTTAGACCAGATTGTGCCTTTATGGGTGTATAATAAAAAAAATGAAACCATAATACATTCTGTCATTCAAACATCAAAATTTATTTTGTCGCCTTCAAAGTATTTCCCATTCGAGCCCATACAATTTTCTTCGGGGTTTGGAAATTTTCAAAAGAACTAGTCGCCTCCTAAAATTCAAAATAATTTTCAAGGCAGTACGCGAACCTTTAACAAGGATTCTTTTCAGGTTTGCAAACAGGTGGAAGTCGCTGAGAGCTAGATCCGGAGAATTCAGTTTGATTTGAAATCAAATTAAGTTCAAATCAAGCGTAGACACGATGTCGAGCTGTCTACTTCTTACTGACAAGGCACAATAATGCCAAAACCGGTATGTAATCTAATACCTATTAGGGCATATAGCCGAAGGAGTAGTTGTTGAAGGCCAGACGTTGGTGCAGTGTGTGACATTTTCTAATATCGTATTTCTTGGTAGCTTGTGATTTTATTACAGTGTAGATTATGTTTTGAATGGACTCTGTATGGGGCATTCGTAAAAGTCTTAGATGTAAGGCACTAAGGAGCAGCTTTGCGAATTGAACTGTTTCGAGAGAGGCAGTGCTGAGTATCTCGTCCTTGATGTCCATCGAGCTACTTGTGCAGGAAAAAGTTTATATTTTTTAAATAGACAAGGAGAAACGCATCTATTAAGCGATGAGAGAAAAAGCACTATAAATGTAGCCAAGAGTAAAATGAATTAGGAAAAGGATAATGGACGAATATACATCACCGACCTCCAGGGCAGGCGAGTCCTTTAATGTTCTCATTTTTTTTTATAAAGCGAATGAACTGTCATATTTTGGTAAAGGTTATTTTGTGGTGGAAAAATTGGGATGATATTTTACCCAAATATTCCACCAAGAAAAATGTCTGTTTTTGCAAATGCATTTAAAATTATGGCCTGATGAATTATGGTCTGCTTTTTCATGTTATTAATTATTGTAATTAATTCGAACTCATAATATTTTTATATTTAATTCTAAAAAGAAGATGCTATACGCAGTTTATCGAAAATCCAAGGCAAACTAATTTTATTTGCATCAGACAATCATACCTGCGATATAGTAAAAAAATCCGTTTGCAAAAAAAGTCGTTTGGGCCATGCCTATAATAAAATTTGAGAAATACAGGGTGTCATGTAGATATATAATTATATAGCTTTTATTTTATTTATATTTATGTTTTGCAATTTGCAAGAATTTTGATTGTTTTACTACATTTCAATTTTGTTAAAAAAAAACTTAATAATGTGTTGGTATCGCCACGACTATGCTCAGAATTTTTATTATATGCATTTAAATATTTTATCTCAGGGATTGTTTAATTGAGAGTTCAAAATTTTGTAACCTTCTTTTACTCTGTGCTACTGATAATCTAATCTTTAACAAAAATAAAATATTGTTTCAACTGTTAGATGAATTTATTTTTTTTTAAATATAAAAAATATTAACAAGTGTGATCAAAACAAAATACCTTATATTATACGAGTTCCTATCATGCATCACATTCATCGAATGATATTCTTAAATCTAATTATTGTTTTAAATTTGGCGCAATAAAATTTTTACTTCTAATGTTGGCACACCTTCTTTAAGACACTGTCTTAACTACTATTATCAACGCAATGAAAACGTCTCTGAAAAATTTGTTATATTATGAAGCACTTTCTAAGTAAAATGATGGTCTTATACCTTATAAATATTTGTGATTGTTCCTCAACACGATTCTCACAACCACTGATTGATGGTGCATCTGGAATTCTTGTGATGTTCTTTCTCCTAGTTCGGCGTCTCTCAACCAGTGAATAGGCCTGTATACACACTGCTGAGTACTATGCAAAAAGTCGGCCTTCGGGTTCAAAACAAAGTAACAACGAATTTTTATTCTTCCATCAGGCAAGTGATTGTTTAAATAATATTTCATGTTAGTCACAGTACCATTTTCTAACAACCTTTTTCTCGTTTCTTAAAGCAAAACAAAAGCCTATCAAATTATTTTCTTAATTAGTTATTATTTCAAATTTTTAATTTTATTATATTTTATTTTAAATTTTATGTGTTTTAGTTTTTATAATTTTAATTATAACGATTAACAGGTTTTTCCTTTATATTCTGGTGTCTGTTTTTATACATTTCCCTATTTTGTAACTTAGTCACCAATGTTGGTAACTTTGAATTTCATTGTAAACAGTTGTCACAACTTTTAATTTAATTTTGTTATACAGATCGTCCTGAAAGTAAATTGTTGGTAAATTTTGAATATTATTTAATTTTGATTTTATTTTTTAGGTTATTAACAGAGCTATTCAAGAAGAATTTTCAATAATATTTAAACTAACAAGATACCCTTCTAGAAGAAATATTGGATTGTCCATAGTCTGGGTATTTGGTATTTTATTTTAATTTTAACTAAATATTATAATTTTGATAATCTCAAATTCCATTTGAATAGATATAGATATATAGAGAAGTATAGATATTTTAAATTTTAAAATTTTATACCGGAAGTAGACATCAACTTTGTTATTTCAAATGACATGTACCATTTTTCTTTTTATTTTTAGATTCAGCATCAAATTCTGAACAAAAAATTATTATCATACCACAGGTCTAAGTTTAAAAGTTTCTGAGACATTTGGGATTTTTATAAAAAAATTTGAAAAACACGCATTTACGTTAATTTCCGTACCTGGCTTAGTTGTTGAGCTATTAATTTCAAATTTTATAAGGAGATTGTGAGAGTATCCTTCTAGAATACGGTGAAACGTCAAATGCGATATTTTATACAGGGTGTCTAGAATCGTGCGTCCAATGTCCATATTTTCAATTCTCAATAAGTCGATAATTTCAAATAAAACACCCTGTATTTTATTCTCACGCCTGAATCAATTTTTTATTATCTTTCGATCTGTATTAGCATTCCCTATACCTAAAGTTACGTATTTCTGAGTTATTGATAGATTTATTACAATTTGGAGACATTTTACGTAAATTGGTGGGTAATAATCTAGTAAAGAAAAAGTTTGAAGGTAGCTGGGTTCTAGAATTTAAACAAATGAAGAAATTTCCAACCTGTATAGATCAATTTTTTCTAATTTATAACTGTAAGGCCAAATCAATTTAAAAATAAAGTACGAAAACGACGTACCTTTTCCCAAATCAAAACAATATATCCACTCGAAACATAAAAGACTTTCCGTACGACGCTGGCCATAAAAACGACTACTGCGGTTGTGAAGGAAATTGGAATTAGCCCCGTGAATTACTATTGTTAAGGATGCGATGAATCAGCCGAATTAACTGACTGGATAAGGTTTTTCAATTCCAGATAAAAAAAACTACTGATGGATCTGATAGAATTTATTGAATGTGTCGGAAATATCCTCCGAAAAAAACCTAATTTCTCTCTATTCAGTTTAAAAACGTTATTATCAAACTAGTTTTTTGAAGAACTTCGTTCTAGAAAGCGCATTTCACAGAAGGCGATTGAATTAAATTGATCTTTTTATGACATAATCTAGAGGCGTTAAAATTCATTCGGTAAAAATCATATGGTATTTACCATCGAAATGAACAAACTACGACAATGAGAAACAGTAAAAAATAATAGAAGGGAAGAAAATATGAAGAACAAGAACCTAAAACAACTACTCCTTGGGCTACTTGCCCCCATCATCTTCATCATCATGTCGTCAGCAAACTCCAAGAATTTTGTATTAATAAAACAAGAGGAGATATCGTTAATGTATTTGTTGAACAGAAGGGGGCCCAGGTGTGACCCTTGAGGAATACCTGAGGTTATTCTAGAAATAGGAGAACGAAACTTTTCGATGGACATAGATTGGGATCTGTTGCTGATGTAGGAACCAAACCACCTAAGCAGATTGCCATGTATACCGACTTCAGAAAGCTTTCTAGTGGTCAGAAAATAAATGGCAAATATGTTCGATATCCGTTACCATTTGATTACCAACCTTCAGAGCATTAATAGCAGAAGAACTACCCTTTTTAGATTTGGAGAAGCTCCAAAGATGTTTCGGATCATCACAAATACGCGTTTCTATTTGTTAAATGTAGTTTTTATAATCGATGTCAATCAGATATTTCGATCTCCCACGGAGTAATTTAAAAGTTAGATAGTCTAAGTGATTTATGTATTTTTTTCACTTTGTGTGAAATTTGTGTGATACGTAGTTATTCCGTTGATGTTTTGGTTAGAATTAGAGTTTCCGCTCTGTATGTAAGACCTGGGAGGACACATGTATTGAAAGCTTTCCTTTTTAGGCTCATAGGTATGTCGTCTTTAATACACGTTTAAGTTTCCCATATGCTGCCCATACTAAGGTGATTCATCTTAGTAATTCACACGTTTGATTATTATCCCTCCCAATTCTTATTTTAAATATATGGATACACATTTCATAGCTTCAAACATGTGCTGGTATTCAACTGAGAGTCAGGACGACTGGCTTATTTCAAGATTATCTATAGTCGCAGCCCAAAAATAAAATAATTATTCAAAATATTAAACAGTTTAAGTTCCACTGAAGGAGAATACTGTTTCAACACTAGTTTTTAAATATTCCTTAATTTTGCGTGGGAACGTAGAAAAATAATGTCCTAGTGTTAATATTTATTTAAATAAAACACGAGAAATTTTATTCAATGTATAGGAGAGAGAGCCTTTAAAAGTTATGCAGGTCGTGGCAAACGCCACTAACCTTTGCCACGCCCAAAATTCGGTCACTGACGGTTATCTTTTTACATATTTTACAATTCTTTTTTTTGTCTATCTTCTCGCGATGTTGGATCCCAAGTATTTGTTCTTTCTTATTTTTATCTGTGCACTAAAATATGTTTTATCAAAAGTCCTCAAAATTTAACAGGAAGAATGGTATTTGGACAGATTATTTTTTGAATAATTTTGTATTAAAAGCAAAGACATAAATGTTCAATATTTTCTTTATCTATTTAAAAACAGCTCTCACTTGATTTAATTGATTGTATACTAACGTAATACAAGTTGCCTATCTAGAAGTATTATTATTATTTGTCAATTTTAAACGGATTTATGGAGATTTAGACTGAAATGGGAAAATCTTTCTTAATTTAGCTAATTTGAAGTGTTCAAAAACTGATGTTTAATGAACAAAAGTTGAGTGTCGAAATGAGTCATGATTTAAAATAAACAAATAAAAACAGGTTAGTTCGTGAGCTATTATTGGCTGAACTATTTTGACAGGTTACAGATGAAAAAAATAATCGGGTAAAAATGTGGCTGAAATATGCATCCTATCGAAAAAAGTTAAATATAAAAGTTGTTGATAATTAAAAAATCTAAAACTTTTGTATTAATCATATTTCAAGATAACCTCAAAATTGTCGAGTAAATCGCTAAAAACCGTTTTTACGTTATATTTTTATTTTTCGCAAAAACTTGGCGTTTAACAAGCATGTTTTTGTTCTTTATAAATTAATAAATGACCAAATTATGATATTACAAACAGTTATGTGGTTACAGAAAACCTAAAAGCTTTGAAACTGATGCGTGATGAATCATAATTCGAACCAATTTTTTATTTACTTTCAGCGGTGATTGTTAAAAATTCATCTTCAATCTTCGAGTGCCGCAATAATATTCAAATCACGTAAACGTTTTTGTCATCTGATGTAATTTCTTATAACAAAGTCACAACCAATTTAAAAAAACCAAAATTGACGCGACCTGCCCCCGTCCCAAGTGAATTGTAATGGTTTTTGGTAGATACACTGAACGAAAAAAAGTTCAACTAATTTTAAAATGTGAAGAAAGATTTATAAATTATAAAAAAAAAATGGAATTTATCGTAAAACTTTCACGAATTCTAATGGTATAGTATAACCAGAAATATAGTAAGGTAAAGTTAAAATACCTTATGAAATAGTTAGGAATTTTAATTTAATTTAAAACTATTAGTTTACAGACAGAAACCGATAATAATTAGTAATATATAAAATTTACTTACCTGACTACCTAAATGCTAATTTAATGCCCCAATGAAAAATTTAATGCTCCTTAAAAAAACGCATGCCCTAATTAAAAAAACAACGCATATTTTGTTAGCTATCGATGAACTCAGCAGAGCAGACTATTTCAAAGTTGTTAAAAATTCATGAAACATGAAATAAATAGGTTAACTAATTTAATGCCAATTTAATGTTAATTTAATGCCAATTTAATGCTAATTTAATGCCAATTTAATGCTAATTTAATGCTAATTTAATGCTAATTTAATGCTAATTTAATGCCAATTTAATGCTAATATAATGGTAATGTAATGCTAACTTATTGCTAATTTAATGCTAGTTTAATATCCCAATGAAAAATTTATTGCTCCTTTAAAAAACACTATTCTCATACTAATTAGATTAGCGACAGTGGTTTATTTGGGGTTACAAATTCAATTACCAGATTTGAAAGACAAGAGTACTATTTTGTGTAAGACAACGACTCGTATAATTCCATACAGAATAGAGAAAGTTAAATAAATAATGGGGAATTAATAGTATCTAGTATATGTTTTGGGAATTGACAGCTTTACAGATTTTAGAATCGAAAGGGGGATAATTTAACAAAATTATGTCATTATCGAATATTCCGTTGTGTGTGTGTCAGTTGTGTCTATTCCAAAGTGTTCAATTTTTGTGTTGTAAAAAATGTGGCGTCTCTAAATAGTTATTCAATGGTATTAATAAAATTATTTGTTTAATTTTATCTCTGCGTATTGAACATAAGTTTTGTATTCTCTTTAATTAGTTAGTAAACTTAGTCAACCGTTACAATACATAAGCATATCAAAACATCGTTTTATTATTTTATCCTCCAAGTTTGTGGGAAATTATCACGTGAATAAACGCCCTACTATTTATTAAACGATTAAGGTACGCCTATGGATTTCACCTCGCTTTGTGCATATAAATCAATTTTAATCCAGTGTGTTCTTGTTTAATCCCGTTCCTAAGTCGCCTGTAGTCGTCTACTAAATAAGCATCAACCCGATATAACCTGCCTTTTGACGTCATTTTCCCTTTCACGCTGAACACTGTTTGAATTAGACCTCCGAACTCGAGCAAATGTCCCGATCCAAAGAAAGTCAAGGACTTAATAGGATTTCTTGTACCAGAATGTATGGAATGAAAGAAGTTGGCTAATGAAAAGTGATGCTTCAATTATTCCTTAAATTGGTTAAGAAACTGCAATCCTAAAATACATTTGATAATTATTTTCAGTAGACCTGTTAATTAATTGGTTTCAGTCTGGCAGAGCAAGGTCAGCAGAACAAAACATAACTACATTAATAATTTAGTGCTAATTTAATGCCCTAATGAAAAATTTAATGCTCCTTTCGATGAACTCAGCAGAGCAGACTATTTGAATGTTGACAAAAATTATTGAAACATGAAATAAATAAGTTAACTAATTTAATGCTAATTTAATAATAATATAATGCTAATATCATGCTAATATAATGCTAATATAATGCTAATATAATGCTAATATAATGCTAATATAATGCTAATATAATGCTAATATAATGCTAATATAATGCTAATATAATGCTAATATAATGCTAATATAATGCTGATTAAAAGCTAAATAAATGCCATTTAAATGCTAATATAATGACCTAATGAAAAATTTATTGCTCCTTTAAAAAAACGTATGTTCTGCTATCTTTAGTTGAAGTCAGCAGGGCAGACTATTTCAATGTTGCTAAAAATTAATAAAACATGAAGTAAATAAGTTAAACTATTAAATGCTAATTGAATGCCCTAATTAGAATGTAAGTACTGCGTTTTTTCTGAAAATATAACGTATTCTTATAGGTCAGAGAGATTCCGCAGAGCAGATTACCAAAAAGATGTTAAAAAAAGTGTTTAGTGCATTAAATTAGTTAATTTATTCACTTCATGTTATTATTATAATTTTTAACAACATTGAAATAGTTGCTTTTCATTAGGGCATTAAATTAGCATTTAAAGGGCATTTATTTAGCATTTAATTAGCAATAAGTTAACATTTAATTAGCATTAAATTAGCATTATATTAGCATTATATTAGCATTAAATTAGACTTAAATTAGCATTAAATTAGTTAACTTATTTATTTCATGTTTCATTAATTTTTGTCAACATTGAAATGGTCTGCTCTGCTGAGTTCTTCTAAAGCTAGCAGAACATGCGTTTTTTTAAGTAGAAAATTTTTAATTCGAGCATTAAATTAGCATTTAATTAGCACTTAACTTAAGTAGTTATGTTTTGTTCTGCTGACCTTGCTCTGCCAGCTTCATGGACATCTTCTCGTGGCTGACATTTAGTGGTCGGAAAATTTAGGGTAATTTTAAAGTAGATTAAGAAAAATCAAACCTAAAAACCTTAAAATTCGATAAAACCAGGCAAATTTCTGTATTTATATCACCTATCTTTATTTGTTCTTTATCTATTCTTTTTTTTTTATCTTCCATATTTTCATTTATTTATCCTTAATTTGTTTTTCTATTATTGTTTTCTATATTTTCCGCTAAAATATATTCCTTTTATTTCTTCATCAAAAATGACATTTGTAGAGATTATTATTTTGTATTATTCACTAATAAAATATTTTATGAAATAGTTAGGCATTTATCATTATACCTATGGAACATAACTTAATGGCTAGAGTAGGTACGTCAGTGGTTTATGGTGATTTATGACCATCTTACATTTCTGGTTCTACTTTACCTAATTTTTATATATTTTTGCTGTCTAATTCCGGTAAACCCTGTATGCGACTTTTAAATGTTATACGTTATATAAAAATTGGGTACAAAATTGTTTGCCATAATTATTTATTGGTATAATAATTTCGTACCTACTTCTGTAAAAATATTCCTCTTCAACTTAATCTCTTAGTACGATAAAAAGTACTTGTGATTTGAAAATCTCGGATAAGATTAAAGTATTTTAAATTTCCATTTAATTAAGTAACGTTTTGTGTATAAAACAAGTAGTTTATCTCGTAGTTAAATTGTCTCAGTTGTTAATTTAAAAATAAAATAATGTACAAATTTGTTTTATGCCTTTTTTGTAGCGTAATACTGGCATTCCAGGTGAGTGAAAATGTTTTTTCTCCTGTCTAGTAATTGCCTTTTAATAAGCGTTATTATTTCTTAAATATTCACCAGCATTTTCATTACTTCTATATTAACAAATTCTACACATCCTTACAATGATTGACCTTTTGATTATTCGCATTCTGTTTGCCTCAAAACGCTGCCTACGCTCTTCTTTAAGTCTCATGGACTCGATGATTATAAGCGTTTAATTTTGTGAGAAAGTACTACATAGTATGTAATTATGACTTTATTTTTGATTTAGGTTCAAGCAGCTACCCATAGCCGTCATAGTGATGCTATCTCCAAACAGGTTAGTCTTCATTTAAGCTTTATTGGATTTTGGAAGGGATAAAAATATATTGAAACAAACATGGCAAAATCTTTTGGGTACAAATTCCAATAAAACATTAACTGTATATTTTTGCCAAGCAATCTTGATCGTTATCTAAGAGGTTAGTAAACAGGTAGGAATGCGTAGTTTTTGATCTACCAATTACATTACAAAGTATACTCTTTTACATAGATGATGCAGAAAATCATAAGTTCATCAAAGGGATAGATCATTCTTCAATTTGCCCTCAAGAATCTTTTGAGAATACTGTAATGTCACTAGTTCATCAGGCGTTAGTATCACCATATCCAAGTGATGTTGCCTGTTACCTTCTAGTATCCCACAATTACAGGCGCCTTTGACTGTTTCGTCTGCATCTCAGCGTAATCAGAACGGCCCAATTTACATGATATTCCAGAAGGTAGTGGCCGGTTAGGAGTACCATGACTGTTTTCAACTTGTACTTTATCAGATCGAAGAGTTGGTTAGTGTTTTGTGGTGAATATGTTATTAATCTGCATCTCTGAAGGGTTCTAACACTAACGCCATTGCTGCCATATTAGAGTTGCTCTATTGTCAGTAGTTTGAGCTTGTGAGAATGTTTGCACTAACTAACCAGATCTAGATTGATTCTTAAATGAATTTAGAGCATTCAAAGTTGACCTCTCAGGAAGATTCTGACAATAGTACTCTTCTTTCATCTTCGAGCTAACTGCGTACCGTTTCTACCTGTTATCCACTATTGTTATCTACTATTTGTTTTTACAACAGAGTAGCTGCGCGCTATTTTCGTAGTGGCCATGGTACAGCTACGACTGTGTTTAGGCTACCAATATAAAATACCCGAGACTACTCATAATGACAAAGTAAAAAGCTGTTTCAATTTTTTCTTTAGGCTTTGGGAATTGCAGGCGGGAAAGAAGCTGTTCCTCATTCCATCCCTTACCAAGCTATCTTGTATCTCCAACATGGAGAATCCAGATGGTGGTGTTCAGGAAATTTAATATCTGGGAGTTACATTTTAACTGCTGCTAACTGCATTGCTCAGTAAGTATCATTAAAAATCATTTAATGACTCTCTCTAGTTTTTGCTTGTTTCGACGAATTGAGCGGATGAAGAATCTTAATATTAAAACTATTGGAGTTGTTTGGACTAGTCTGGATAGAGTTGTCAATTATGCGACAGTGCAGGGGCTTCTTAAATACAGACACAGGATTCTGTTTATTTTAATTATATAATGAATGCATATTTTAGGGCAGATAAGGGTTATGTATTCTTAGGAGTACACGAAAATTTAGATGTTTTACCACAAAATATCGTCTTCGTAAATGAATTTATAATCCACCCAGATTTCGACAGCGAAAACCACGTAAGTGATATCGGCCTCATTCATTTTGGATTACACATTAAGCCTTCAGATATAGTTCAGTATGCACCCCTTCCTTCTAGAAATGATACTAGTGTCGATTATTTTGGTAAGACTTTTTTTATTTTATTATTATTTATATCTGCTTGGGCGTGGGAAAATATTAAACAGCTCTTATGGCATATGACATATGACAGATGATATATGACAAATGCTATGTGACATATGACAGTTGGCATATGTCACATGTCTTTTTCTACATTATTATTTGAGCTTGAATATTTTTTTAAGGTTATAACGGACGTATCAGCGGTTGGGGTTTGACTAATGCTGGCGGTAAACGCTCAAACGTTCTTCTGGAAGCCGACAATATAATTGTCGAAAATAATAAATGCGGTGACGCCTTTGGAAGTAGAAAAAATGTGCTTTGTTCATCAGGAGCTGGAAATGCGTGCGACGAGGATACCGGTGCTCCATTGGTTGTGAATAACACTCTGGTAGGAATTCTTTCTTACGGATCTTGTGGGGTTGGCGGAGCCCCTTCTCTATTCGTGAAGGTTTCAGAATACATTGACTGGCTTGAGGAAGTGTCAGATTGGAGAGCGGCATAAATTATAGATAAAAATAATTTAAATTAATTAAATGTTTGTAAACTAGAAAAACATAAAATTAAATATCCATTCTACTTTTTTTTTGAATTTTCAGATCATGGCGTTAAGAAAACGTTTAATTCGAACGAAACTTTTTATCCCAACGATCTATATATTCACTTGAAGTGATTACTGGCTGGAACTGGCAGATTTCATTAATTATAATTACTTTCGAATCATAATTATCACTTTAACTTCACTAACTTCAGACAAGTTTTATAATTTGGAAGTGAAATATTATTTATTGATCAAACTCGTACTTTTTAACTGCCAACGCAATAGTTTGATTAATGGTACACGTTTTTTACTAGTTTTAAATGCGTATTAATTCTTGGGAGGAAGCTCGATTAAACATTAATCATAATTTGAGTAAGTTGACATATAATGTAAGGTCGCGGCTACCCTAGATCTTTAGGGTGGTCGCGAGTAGAGATGCATCAAATCAAATTGTCGACAGTAATATCCCAAGACCTTGACAAATAGTCGACTATTTTTATTGTATCTAAATTTCGAGTTTATTTTAGGATCAATTCGTCGAGACTTAATTTTGGCATTAATAATCTGGATAACTCCCGAGAGCTTTAGCTATGTCTGGAAAAACCTCGAAGACGGCGTTTTGGGCCAGGTTCTTATGCACCAGGTGCTCGGGGGGTCGTTTTCGACACGAAATTCGGATTCAGCGCATCAAAAAACCCCCTTCACGATGTTCGATTCAACTTTTTCGATTATGTCTGGAAAAACCTCGGAGACGACGTTTAGGGCCAGATTCTGGTGCACCAGGTGTTCGGGGGTCGTTTTCGACGTGACATTTGGATCTAGCACCCCAAAAAACGCCCTCATAGAAATTTTCGGTTTGCTTTTGTCAATATTTTCTGGAAAATTCTCGGGGATGACGTCCTCGTCCAGGTTCAGGTGCACTAGGTGTTCGGGGGTATTCGCCGATGCCGTATTTGGATTCAGCGACCCAAAAAACTCCCGGGCACCGAGTTTCTCTACTTCCCCGCTTGAATTTTGAGATAGTCCCCCGAAGATGACGTGTATCGGGGTTCCTGAGCTCCAGGTGTTCGTGGGATCAACAACATTAATGATTTAACTACACAAAATTGTGATTTTTTTTAAAATTTCTACAACTTAACACTTTAATCATTCCACATTAACATTATTAAGAATCAACATTAAAAATGTTTGTTTTTACATTTTCACATTTGTTTTATACGAGAAAAAATACGCATACTATAGACTCTGGGAAATGGCTGCTACAGGTACAGTCAGGTGTGAATTCAGTATGCCCGGAATTTATGGTATTTAAAGTGTTTTATAAGGGTGTAGAAAAGCCACAAATGGGAATCCACTAATTGCTTTTGTAGTTTTAACTACAGAAATATTCACTTCCAAGAAATTATTTTATTTAAGTGTAATGTACCTACATAAATAAAGGCTGAACATTCGTGTGGTTATCCGTTAAAGAAAACCAATTTTCAAATGTCAGGTATAAATTTAAAACGAAAGAAACATTGTAATCATGGGAGATATGATGTTGATTTATTGAAATATAGTTGAAAATATAGAAAATTTATGTTAAAAATAAATATACTGTTACATACTATCTTGTGTAAAAGAGAAAAATTACTTTTGATCAATATTTAATTTCGTTATTTTATTTATTTGAATTTTAATTTTAGTACATAACCTATTAAATTACTGTTGATTTTTTTATTGCCTTCTGTCGTAATCTCAGACAGAATGTAAGTATATGTCGTTGATAATTTTGGGCGCCATCTACTTTCCAGTAGTCTTAATCCCAGGTAGTGCTTCAGCTATTGGCCGCGTGATTGTAAAAATCGATAATAACGACTCAGTGAATATGAAAACATTTATTAATAATCATAAAAATAGCGGTAAATCTTTTAGTTTTTTGTGAGAATAAGAGTTGTTTGACAGAATAAGGTAAGCGTAATACATTTCTTATTTATACAATCAATAGTTAATACAAATCTTATAATTACTCTCTTACCTTATTCTAATCTAAATTATTTAGTTATTAATTAAAATATAATCTAACCTAATTAAATAAAATACTGGTGGCCTTATTTATGTTGAAACGTTTTTAAATATCGATATTTAATATTGTGAATTGGTACCTTTAATACGACTTAGATTTTATTTCTAATTCTGGTTACTTTCCTAGTCAATTCAAATGGGATAGATGCAAAATCTTCCAGGAATGAAAATCAGGAACAGGATAAATCAATACAGGATTTGGATAGTTTAACAGGAAACAAAGATGAAACAAATATCGGGCTTCTTCTCTTGATTTCTTGTTTTACAGTTTCTTGATTTACAAAAATATAACCTCACTTAATTTGACAGGTAAATTTGTTGTAATTGTTATCTTCAATCAGTATTGCTTTGATTTTAAATTTCTTTTGTTTTTATTACGAGCACCGAAGTGAACAGTTCAAGAGATTTTGATCAAAAAGCCTCGCTTGACAGTGAAAATTAGTTTTTATAAACCATCATATCACTGCTCTCTAGATTAAAATTTGACATTTTTTTACTTAAATTTTTTTATAAAATTCAAAAATTATCAATTTTTATACAATTTTTGCTTATTACCAAATCATTCTCGAGACAAAATGAATGATTTTGATATAATTTATTTACAATTCCTACTTATATTAAATTTACACACCGACTTTTTAAGTTCGTCATTACCGATTTCTAAAATTCTATACAACTTTATTATTACTGCCTTTTTTACAGTAATTCTTTGATTTTAGAAGTCCCAACACTGTATTTTCCCGATTTATTGAATTTAAATTAATCATATTGATACATCATGATATTGAAATTTGAGGTTAAGTTTAAAATTTCTTTTTATTCAAACATCTAAAATAACAATGTTCTCATTGTTATTGTGATCGCAGACTTATCTGAGATTATATTACTTTAAATTTTGCTATTGAAATTTTTGCTAAATTGTTTGTAAATATCCTAAAATTGTTGCTGAAAATCTCTTATGGGATTAACGTGTTAAAATCTGACATCTGAAATTTTATATTTTCTTTTGCAATCACTACGTTAAAATTAAGTTCAAACATTATTTTCCAAATTATTTTCTGTCCTGTGATTTATTGAAGTAAAATAAATAGTTAATTTTTTCTCTCTGCGTATTTGTATTGTATTCTCTTTAATTAGTTAGTCAACTTAGTCAACCGTTACAATATATTAAATTCAAACTCGGTAACAATAAATTTTTAATAGTTTTCTCCCATAATTTTTCAAAAAATAAGACATCCTACCCAGAGCCTCCCAAATATATGAAAGTAAAAAATTAAAAATATGTTAAAAAGAAAGAAAGCTAAAATATGGAGAAGTCTCAAGCAATAAAAAATCATGGAAACTCCAATTTTTTTTCTAGACTCAGTTGCCAACTTTAATCTTATAGACAACATAAAAATAAAATTGTTTTTGGTGTTACAATTTACGTTTTGATTTCTTGAATAAAAAAAAAATTGTCTCTAGGAACAAACACTAAACGATAAGACGCCATAAATAAAAAATATCGAAAAAACAAAAATCGATAATGCCCTGAAAACTTCTTTAATTATTGGTTTACCTTTAATCTGACAAGATTTATAGCTTATACTCATAATTACTTTTTTGTACAACGATCCATTTATCAAAATACAAGACGACAAGCTTCCATTATTATTTTTTTAATTTTAAATAATATATTGCAAGTTAGGGGCAGCTCGAGTAAGGTTAATATTGGTTATGAATAAAAAGCATTAATATCAGTCACGTAATGTCAAAATTTTCGTTTAGATTTGAGGTAAAAAAATGAAATTTTTTATTATAAATATTTTATTACTATCGACAACTTACCTAAATTAAGATATTTTTTATGAACACCTTCGTATGCGGTCCATTCGACACTCTTCAATCTACTTCTTTCTTGCCTAACCCCATGCGCACTGTCTCCTTCTGGTGATTCGTTTGGGTTCCTAGAAAGTAAAATAATGGAAACATTACGTATTTCTACGAGCGTGTAATTGCGTAACAACACGAATTTTGTATAATATTTTATACACGACCAAATTAAAAATTCAGGCTCACTACAAAAAATTATATTAGATTATTTTTCAGTATAATAATTAATAGTAAAATTAGAACAGTCTAGCTCTGAATAGATCACGCATTACATCAGGTCTAGTACTAGAATGTCACCAGGGCCTGAAGCTAGCAAATCAAAAGGCAATCGATAGCTAAGAAAGCAGTCTCCCAAAAACTTTTTGGACCTGGCACTTTCGTAGGCTTATCGGCATCAGCTGTGGCTGAACTAACAGGCTGCAAGCTAGCCTACTACAGTATCCTAACAGCGAAATAGCCAAAAAATGCATGACTACGAACAGAAAGAACCTGCGCACAGCCACAGGTATCCTATCTGGCCACTGTCATCTACGAAAACACCTCCACAGGACACTCCACTGTATAGAGGATGTGAACAGGAAGACGAGACTGTCGAACACATTCTTTGCGAGCAGAGGCTAATACATGCCAACATGAGGGAGCTACTTTTAGGCAACGTCATCACTTACTTTAAACAAGTAGGCTGGCTGACAAGCTAGAAGGAAGGCTCAATCTCAGAAGGAGGCGCAATGGGCCAAATGTGCTGTGGGGTGACCCACCCTTCTAACTGTACAGATACAGATAGAACAGTCTTTGATTATCATGGGTGCTTTGGGGGTTTGTGTTATATTAACTGATGATGTTGATTGATTTATTTCATTAGGTTCTGTTAAATTCGACTTTTTTTTAATTTTTCAAATAGTTAAAAAGATAATTTTATAGATGATACATCGTGCACAATCGCAAATGAAAAATAAAATAACGAATCTGCACAAAAATGCAGC
The DNA here is from genome assembly GCA_949320105.2 of Crepidodera aurea. NCBI lineage: Eukaryota > Metazoa > Arthropoda > Insecta > Coleoptera > Chrysomelidae > Crepidodera > Crepidodera aurea. The sequence goes on from OX439480.2 coordinate 14,738,761, forward strand.
GAAAGCTTCGTGTCAAAAATATTTGCTTTAAATTTTCATAGCAATTTTAATGAAAAATCCGTTATTCATACAAATTCCAATGCAAGCTAATAAAAAGCGTTATAATCCGCATAATTGAACAAAGTTTGTATTTTTTTGCAGCAATTCATTTGAATTGTTATGATACGTTCGATATAAAATCATTTTGATTTTTTTTTATATAACTATTTGCAAAAAATGTTTAAACGAAGGTATTGACATGCATTTGAAATAACATTTAAAACAATATTTATTGTGATTAAATAACCAAATGAATGTTCTAATTGACGATATCGATTTGGTATATTTAAAATGAAAATTTCAATAAAAAAAATATGGAAACAAAACTTTTAATTTTTTCACAGGACGCGTATTTATATGCTTTGTGGTCTATCAGAACCAAAGATGATGACGCAATAAATTCCGATAGAACCAGGGTTATTGCGGATACAGAAATGCAGTAACTCATCAGTTGTGGATAGCTTACATTGAAATAGGGAGGGAGGGATAGATGGAAATGATAATCCAATACAAGGGTACTATTGTAGTTGCCAGGCTAGTGCAAGAACAGTGTTCATGTGGCATCAATTATTTGGTTTTTAAATTATGCGAGTTACCTACATTACAACAGCCATTTTCACGTTCAAAAAACCCAGATTGTACATTATCTGTTTATATAAGAAACAGCGTTTTGTGCAGTAACCTTCTTCTGACAGACCACCATCTGTATCGGAGTGTCAGGAGTTCTATCTATCTGTCTGTGATGGACGGGCGGAGCGCAAGATGGCGCTAGGGGACAGAAGGGCCTTAGCCTATATCTCGGATATTATTGGTCCGATTTGAACATGGAAAACGGCATAGTATTGTATGGGGTATACAGATTAAATACGTAAACAAAAATCATGCGCAGTGACAGAAGGGACTTAGCATATATCTTGTTTATTATTGGTCGAACGAGGAAAACGGTATAGTACGTAAACAAACATCATGCGCAGTGACAGAAGGGTCCCCTATCGGTGGATTGTAATCATTGTAATCCAGGCAGGTTGTAATCCAACCGGGAGATTGTAATCTAAGCGGTTGTAATCCAACAGGCGTGTAGACGGGCGGAACGCGTGACACGCGCCACGCGGGTACGGGCGGGTTCTAACCCAAGGGGACAGAAAGGCCTTAGGTTATTATTGGTCCGATTTGAACGTGGAAAACGGCATAGTAATGATATAAAGAAAGCTGTTATGGAACGCTGATTTTCCTTTTAGGCCATTCACCAAATATTCTATCCTACTAGTTTTGATCTTGTAATGAAACGAAATGAAATTATATTCCCATTAATCTAAAAGCGAAATTCCTCTTTCAATTTAATACCAAATTGTTAACAGGTAGTTATTAGCTTGATACAAACGTTAAACTTAGTATTAATGTAAAAGTTTCCACTTTACATGTTAATGGTTAACACTTAATTGGAAAAGTCTATGAAGTGTTAACATTTCCAGATGAGAAACTAAATAATAGTAGGATAATACCCGAGAGCTCATGCTAATTTTATCAATAATTATGAGTTCGAGTGAAAAGATGTTGAGTCAATCAGGGTATTGGAAACTGCAGCCAAGAAGGCGTTTCTGGGTGAAGAGAAAATTAAGGAATAATATTACGAGGACGTAGAAATATATTGTTAAAAACTATATTTTATGTTCAGCCCATTTTAAGGAAAGTATAATCAGGAATGAGCTGATTATCTTTGAGGCAAGTAAGTAGTAATTCTCACTGATTAACAGTCAGTTGTTTTAAGACCCTCAAACTACTTGATCAATTTCTTAGAAGCAGCCCAATAGGATGTAGACGCTTTTTTGGAGTCTGAATGACGATGGAAAGATGGGCTATAAAATAGATCTGTCAACAGAGGGACTTTTAAGTTTAACAGAGAATACACATTATATAGTAGAAGAGATTACTGTAACCGTTTGGGCTACTTGGGAAAGACAGATAAATACGTAGCTTGTGAAGGTTTCGAGCCGTTGAAAAAGAAGGAGACATTACCAATAAGAGACGGTAGGAGATATAGAAGATTAAAATGGAAAATACAAGATGGACGAAGGCCTAAGACCCTGAGTGATCCATGTAAGAGACTGGATTGATATGTAATCCAGTTTTTGTCTTTGGGTTCTCAAAAAAGTACCTTTAGAATATATAATCCAATGCTGGTATGAGACTGGAGTTTTAACTTGGAAGTTCAACTGCGAGTTCACTTGTATCATGAAAATTTCAAACATCGGTGAGATTTTATTTGCAATATTTATGCATACTTAATATCATAAATGCACTATGCACGTAAAATTTTAAAATGAAATATTTATGTTGCATTTAAACGTAATCAAATTTTATATTTTATTAAAAAATGGATTCGCCCCATTTATTTTATTTTAGCGTTTAATAAATTTGCTAGTTTAAGTTTATTTGATGGGTTAATGTTTCACAGCGAAATTATTTATTTCTATAAATGAATCTACTACGGATTTTTTGATTTTTAGTGTTTTAGCAATCTAAAAGAGTGTTCACAATATATCTTTTAAATGTAAACTGAGTTTAAACATTCATAATAGTTGTACAATCAATAATTAATTATTACGAATGTTTAAAATTGTGTATTTCAATTATTTTTTTATTCCTATATGACTTTTTCGACTTTCCTCAACTGTGTTCGATTTTCTTCGACTGTCTTCGATTTTTTTCGACTGTCTTCGATTTTCTTCGACTGTCTTCGATTTTCTTCGACTGTCTTCGATTTTCGACGACTTTCTTCGACTTTTTTCGACTTTTTGGGTCTTTTCTCTACGTTTTTCTACAGTTTTAGCGTTTTTATTAACTTTTCTAAATATTTTTCGAATTTCTACGACTCGCAACAACTGGATTATATTTTTTATCTGTCAAAACAGTCAGATTTTGTGGTTTCAGCCAATAACAGCTCAGGATCCTAACCAATCCTTGTGTTTTATACTGATAAAACCGCTTCTTCGTTTTTGTTTTTTGATTAAACTGTGTTTACCTTTTTTGAAATGTCAAGTGTAAACATTTAACAATTTTTATTTAGCCTTATCAATTATTATTATACTAAAATGTATTGCAAATCTATGTTAATACCCAAATTTCAAAATATATTTGTAAACTAACCTGTTTTTATTCGTTTATTGTAACACGCAATACAGCTCCATCCATAAATTCGTTTAAAACTGACATAATGTCAAAACGTCTAAACGTTAGCCTTAATAAATAATCTTAAATGCCTACTACTAGATAGACAAGTTATATTACGTTTGTAATATTTGGCGTTTAAATGTAAAAGAAAATATCGAACTTTTGAGTGTAAAGTGTCTTTCTCTGTTTTTAACACAAAATGATTCGAAAAATAAACTTTCCAAATACCACTCGTCCTGTCAAATTTTATAGATCAAATTTTCGGTTTCCATACTCAAACGCCTTTATTTCAGGCAAAACCACGAAAACAAACTGATTGATAAAATCACGAGTCCGCAGGACGAGTGATTTTATCAATTAGTTTGTTTTCGTGGTTTTTCCAAATAAAGCCGTTTTCGTGAAAACCAAAAATTTAATCGATAAAATTTGGAAGAGTCGTGGTATTACCTTTGATAAAATGTCACTTTGAGCATTTTCATTAAGCCTAATCTTAATTTTATTTATTTAGTGATTCAATTTATTATGTTTTTGTTCATAAAGTATGTTTACATTTAAATAAATAATACAATCTTTAATTTAACTTATTTTTCTTATGTAATTTAATTTACTAGCCTGGCTGACGAAGCCTGATAAGAATTTACAGTTATCTAGGGATATGGCACTAATTATTTAATTTCCAAAACATCTAATATATCGATTAACACACGTATTTTGGTTTTTACTGTCTCTATAAACTTAGACTTACCCCGTCCTCGCAAAGTTACTCCAATATATCATTGTTGTTTCTGATAAGGCCACTTCAGACTTTGTATAGTTTTTTGTAAAATGCATTAACCCACCCACGAGCGGCGCACCAAACAAGTAGGGCAATTCTTCTCCATGGATACATCCTTGCCTCTGAAACAAGAAAAATACATAATTTCGTATACTTTTTCTAATTTAGAGACACGCGCCAAAACTCTAAAACAATGCATTTCATCATCCCATCTACCCACACACAGTGCGTGTGTGAGTTGAGGTGATATTGTATCACAATAAGACAAAGATGGATCATTAAAAATTTCTAATTCTCCTCAGTCACATATTAGGACTCAAACACAACAAACACATCGCTCATTTTAAAACACACGAACCTGCCTTCAGTGCATTTTATTTCATTTCGTTCTCATGTTCATTTGAACTAAACTTGAACATTTTATTACTACAAATTTCAACTTGCACTGCACAAATGCTAAGTGCCTAACATTTATGTAACCTGAGCAGTTGATTCCATAACTAGTTGTTTTCTGTTGATGTGTTGATGTTAATATACAGTTAATTAAAGTGGGAATTTTATTGAATTGGTTAGATAATATTTGTATCCCCCACCTAAAGGATATAGTTGGGAATCTGAGGCGTTCTAGGAAGCGTTTTAAAGATGCTCTATACAATTCGCGAACATCCACCTAATAAACATGAAATCCTATGTAAAATGACCTGCCGGATTCGAATTTTTTGTTCGCCATTTGATCCGAAATTGCGAAATGTGACAAAACATAAAAGCTACGCCCTTTTTTTTCTCTAGATGAAACAAAATATCGTCATTTTGCAGAGTAAAATGGTGAGCCTAGAAAACTTTTTTACCTTTAGAGATAGTTAACTAGTATAAGCGAGAAAAATGTTGCCAATAGAGCAAGGAAACTTTTTTACTATAACTTTTTTTTCATACGACGTTTAGTTTGGGTTGTGTACTTTTTTAAAACCGAAGAAAATTGAATTGGCCCGTCGCATCTCTTGACTTTACCACTGTGGATGCGAATAAAGCGATCAGTGTGTCAAAGAGAGTTAACACCACAGCCTTCTTCATACGCGCAACAAAGACGACGCGCATTACAATATTATTATGACACTATAGGAGGTATAGTGCGATTTATGAGATTGAGAAATGAAAGGAATAATAATAATAATTTTTTTACAAGCATAAAACAATATTATTATTATCTAATTAAAATATTTATTTTATAATGCATTTTTCCTCACAATGGCAACTTATATTGCAGCTTAGATTTGCTTTCAGGCATTTGCACTTGTTACCACAGATAAATAATTTAAAATTGGTAAATGGAGTAATTTTTAAAAATATTATTTTGAGAAAAGGAAACAAATCTGAATTCTATAAGGCTGTCTTAAGAGAAATTAAAAATGTACCTGTTGCATACCTGCATACCAAAAGAAGAAAGCGACACTTTTTACACAGCTTATATAAAAAATATGATGGCGGTATCAAAATTTGAATAGTAGAAAATTTCGAGAATTATTTTTAAAATACGTGTCTTTACTATTAAAGTTAAAGCCTCAGATCTGTGGTTTAATAGTACGCATTGGTGATCGTTACGAGTTTGAAGAAAGCTTAAAGCAAACAGAAAGATATAGAAGATCGAAAAATTGTCATTTTGAAACATGCGAAATACGAGACGAACTTGATATACCTCATTGGAAGAAATTTATATCAAATCCTTATAATAAAAAGAACGTCTTGGCATATTTAGCACAAAAACTAATGAAAGAAAATTATGTTATACCTGATCAAATTGAAATTGTATTGGCAGGAATGTCAGAAGATAATCAAAACAAAATAAAATGGACAAAAATGGAGTCGAACGTAGTTGATGAGTTACAGTTTACTAAGGGCATGAGGAAGCTGATACTAGAATATTTGCAATTATTCGTTTTTTTATTTAGTCATTAGACACAGATGTTTTTATTTTATCAACGTTTTTCTCGGTTACCTTAGATGTCGAAATTTGGATGGAAAGAGAAAAGAAATTTATCCCATGTTTCGCAATCATTAAAGCACTAGCAAACTTGAAGCATCTGGATGTTAAAATATTAGCAGACAATTTGTTGTCAATATATTGTTTATCTGGATGTGATTCTGTTAGCTTTCTGTTTAGAAACGGCAAAAAAAGTGCCCTAAAAATAGTGTTGTCTCAACAACCAGATGAGATATTTTGGAACCAAAATATATCATACTATTATGCTGGTAGGTAAATAAGGTTTTAATAATGACCTTTTTTAGGGATTTGACTGAAGATTCTTTTATTTTTCATGTGAGAAGGGCATTTTTACAATGCGCAATTTTTAAAACGGCATATATGTTAAAGCCAGAATAATAATGTGTTTTATGCTTGTAAAAAAATTATTATTATTATTCCTGTCGTTTCCCAATCTCGTAATTCGCACTATACCTCCTATAATGTCATAATAATATTGTAATGCGCGTCATCTTTGTTGCGCGTATGAAGAAGGATGTGGTGTTCACTCTCTTTGACACACTGATCGCTTTATTCGCATCCACAGAGGTAAAGCCAAGAGATGCGACGTGCCGATTCAATTTCCTTCGGTTTTAAAAAAGTTCACAACCCAAACTAAACGTCGTATGAAAAAAAAGTTAAAATAAAAAGTTTCCTTTGTCTATTGGCAACATTTTTTTCGCTTTTGCTAGTTAACTACCTCTAAAAATAAAAAAGTTTTCTCGACTCACCATTTTACTTTGCAAAATGACGATAATTTGACGTTCTATATTTTTTATTGTTATAACACTGTATCAGGGAAGTACTGAAAAATATCATATCCAAAATTCATAACGATCGGACACCCATTAACAAAGTTAAGCACAAGAACAAAAAATTCGCGAGTTGTATAGAGGTGGTTGAATTCAGCACCTCAGATTCCCGACTAATACTAGATATCAAAGTGCATTTATCACAAGTTTGTAAATGTTAAAAATATGTGGAAATAATAAACAAGGCAGGATTTGTGTATTATTAATAGTATTATTTGAGCATAAGACTAAAATATTAATAGTATTCATCAAACAATGCAAATGATATTGCGGATTTTCGCGCACAGATCACGAAACTAGGTCATTCGTTAATTCTTTAGCGGCATACTGTATCTAGCGTAAATAGCGACGAAGCATTTAGAGGCGATGAGATTCGAGCAATGAGACTAAAACTTGATTTATTTTTACATTTTCAGATTTTATAATTCACGTTTTCTTAAAGTGCAAAAACACTTTAATAGGAAAATATTCTAGAATGAACAGTAAAATTAGAAGTTTTTAAAATACACTTCACAACTTATTTTGAAATGAAATGAATGAACAGATCAATGAAAGTATTTTATCTACGACTGCTTCATTTTAATATAATCACGTTTCATGTATCGCGGCCACCCTTTGACGTCGTTTAACCACGTGATAATAGCCGACAGATCCGTCCGCTCGAGCAATCCTTATAGTGTAATTCTAGACATTCTTGCTATGACAATTCGACTTCTGGAGCGTGAGTTATAGTTTATAACTCACGCTCTGTAGTTATTAGTATTGTTAGTTGCATAAAATCAATTAGATAATAAATAGGAGCAGATAAAAAATATTAAGTCACAGTTTAACATTTTAGAGTGCGGATATTGACCTTTTGATTTAAATAATTTTTACCCTTTTTCGATATCGGTGCCTCGCCCTATCACCGAATTCCCCCAAATAAATAAATTCCGATTTTCCTGTTTCGACTATAAAAGTCTAAACGCGAGGACAAATTTTACGTGGCTATGAAATGGTTGAAGTTAATCTGAATACATATTTCCACTTTATGGCTCAATAAAATATGAAATTTTCCTTGGCAAGGTAAGTGGAGATTATGTTGATGCAAAAAGAATATGTTTTATGATTTTTTTCGCGCAGAGATATAGACTTATAAGGTTATTTGTTTCTATTTGGAAAGATATCTTCCGTGTGAAATTAACATTTATTTCTGTGTGTAAAAATTTTATGAAAACCTTCATAAACATTTTTATTTTAAGTCTTAAAGAATGGGGATAAATTGAAACTATGTTGCAGACTTTTATTAAAACTAAAAATCTACAGCTGCGATGAATTTGCCAGTTTTGTTTAACACAACTACTTTACTGAGAAATGAAGATATGCATGCATTCGAAAAATATTGGTCTTATAATTTCCAAGCCCAATATTCCTATCCAATTATAAATGGATCTAGAATCTACAAAAAAAATTCAAAAAAATTAAAATTTGGTTTACACAGAATGAATTTTATATAATAAACGATTGGCAATCTCAAAATTGCCGAAAAAATGTTTGGGCCATTTTGGAGGGAAAAAGTGAATTTTTTTAGGATATAAATGGACCTAGAATCTAGACAAAAATTCAAAAAAATTAAAATTTGGTTTACACAGAATTAATTCTGTTTAAGAAACGATTGGCAATGTCAAAATTACCGAAAAAAAATGTTTGTGTCATTTTTGAGAGAAAAGTGAGTTTTTTAGGATATAAATGGACCTAGAATATACAAAAAAAATTAACATTTGGTTTACAAGAATGAATTTTTGTATAAGAAACAATTGGCAATGTCAAAATTACCGAAAAGATTCAAAAAAATTAAAATTTGGTTTACACAGAATGAATTTTGTATAAGAAACAATTGTCAATGTCAAAATTACCGAAAAAAAATGTTTGGGCCATTTTTGTGGGAAAAAGTGAGTTTTTAGGATATAAATGGACCTAGAATCTACAAAAAAAATCAAAAAAATTATAATTTGGTTTACGCAGAATGAATTTTGTATAATAAACGATTGGCAATGTCAGAATTACCGAAAAAAATGTTTGGGCCATTTTGGAAAGAAAAAGTGAGTTTTTTAGAATATAGAATCTACCAAAAAAATTCAAAAAAATTAAAATTTGGTTTACGCAGAATGAATTTTGTATAAGAAACGATTGGCAATGTCAAAATTACCGAAAAAAAATGTTTAGGGCATTTTTGAGGGAGAAAGTGAGTTTTTTAGGATATAAATGGACCTAGAATCTACAAAAAAGTTCAAAAAAACTAAAATTTGGTTTACGCAGAATGAATTTTGTATAAAAAACTATTAGCAATGTCAAAATTACAAAAAAAAAATACGTCATACATATTTGGAACTACTAATTTAGGAGAAGTTTCGCGGTTGAGGTTCTAATGCAATCTGATTAGTCAAATCGAAATTTGTAGTCATTTTTGATCGACTCCTGTCAATTCTACAATCTAAAGTGTTAGAGAAGCTCTTTATTCGAAGACTAAAATCACTACCGAATGAAAAAAATTTAATTCCCAACCATACAGTGCCCCAAATAATACAGTACGATCTGGAACAGCCTTCATCGATGTTCCCCAGCTTTTCGACAAGGTTTGACATGACGTATTACTCTAAAATAATTTAAAAAAATTTACCATACCCCTTTTTTCAAGTGCTTCAATCTTATCTGACAGAATTACACACACACTTGGTCGCGATAAAATCTGGGGTACCACAAGGCAACGTGCTTGGGATAGTTCTATATCTGCTTTACACAGTCGATCTTCCTACAACAGGCGTCACCACTCTAGCTTCTTTTGCAGATGGTACAGCGATCATTGCCTCGCATAAAAATGCTGCCACTGCTTCTAGATGTGTACAATACTACTTTTACAAAGGTCTGGCGCATCAAACCTAATACCTCATAATCTGTTTATGTGACATTCACACCTAAGCGAGATACCTGGTCCTCCAGTTACGATGAGCAATAGATCACTACTCCAAAAAGAAGATGTGAAATACCTCGGTATCCTTTTAGACAGACGCCTAACCTGAATAGAAAGAAGTTAATATAATTTGGCCAGCGTTTTCAATCCAAACTAGCTGTCAATGTTCCCTGGTATATTCCTAATTACGGACTTCACAGACTCGCAATAGTCACAAGGCGGGATTCAACGGCATGTGGAGTGGCAAATCCTAGCGCCAAACTCGCCAGTTCACCCGTGTATACCACTCCAAAGAGGTGGCTAAGCATTGCCGTATTCAACGTTAATTTCTTCTCGAACCGTACGACTCCATGTGTCGTTGTATCCCGCCTATAGAAGAATGTGCCAAATGAACTAGTTGGAAATCTCCTCATTCATCAGCCAATGAAAAGACTGAAGCGATGTGACCCATTGGACCAATCCCACAGACGATAGTAATTATGTAAATGTAATATGTGATCAATAAGTAATATGTTATCATATTAATATCCAGAAACGGTATCAGTGGATACTACTTCTCTATGAAAAAGACAGATTATATTTTAACATGGAGGTTAAAAAAATTGATGGAGTTTTAAGTGAAAACCCCATAAAAAATGTTAATGTAATAAAATACATCTAGTAGAAGAGGAGGCTGATAAAAGAGTGACTTGGGCACATCCTGTTTGAATTCAATGCGCTTCTAAGTAATACTATTTCCATCAAAAAAGAAAAAAATAAAACTCGATAGGTACGCGTATTCTAAAAATAAACGAGAACCGGGATTATCCATATAATTCCTGTTATCAAACGCGAGCTTGTTGCTGTGAGTGCCTCAATTTCCAGCACTGACTTAAATTATTCATACGCTTATATCTCGTTTCAGATGCTTACATGAACATTTCAACTCTCTCTGTGCTTTTACGAGTCCCGTTCCCGGTTGTTTAATGTCTGCATGTAAACTGCCTTCCCGTATCTGCGATCGTTACTCACGTCCAAAATCAAAAGGATTAATTCGGGTTAAAAATATATATGATAGTCCGACTGAAAAATAACATTCGTCATGGCTTTTTCTGGAGATCTAAAAAATGGCAATAATTAGGGGATGAAAACGTAGGTGGTGTGTTTATTCGTTCCATTACAGTTGTAAATTGAGAGTCATTTCATAAAATGGGTGGGATTATTACAGCTCGCGTTTTACTGAAGCTGAAATAAAGGGAGGAAATGTACTACTGTATTTAAATGTTGATCCTGCGCTATTTTAAATTTCAATTTAGTCAACTCTTTCTCATTTTTTTGTAGTGGTACTAACAACTTGGAACATCCTACATGGGTTTTGTTTGCTATAACAACATTGTTCTTTTACTGAATCTTCAATCCGCTACGGTGGAGGATTTCCATCCTCCGTGTCGTTTTAAATTTATAATATCACACACGCCACCTACTAGCAGAGTCGTTGAGCTTCGGCGATATCACATTTTGTGCGACAACTGGGCTAGTAGTAAGTTTACAAATAAATTAACATTTAACAAATAATTTATATTAATTATGTTCCAAAATAGACAGTTTATATTTCGAAAAATAAAATAAATCGAAAAAATAATAGCACCACGTGAAAGAACGGAAAATTTTACTAAAATTTATATTATAAGTTATTTAAAACAAATTTATTACTATAAAAAATTATTAAATATAAGAAAGCGAAGGAAAATTCCACTGAACCTCGGCTTGCCTTGGTGCGTCTAGAGTTCTCGACGACAGGGTTTCCAACTAGCCTTTACCTATTTACTTTCAAAACTTTTGTGGATTAACAAACGAGTGGATTACTCACAACTTTAAAATATCAATAGCAAGACAGTTTTTTTAAATCGTAAATTAACTGGATAGAAAAAAGATATACGAAGTAATAGATACAAAACTGTAGATATCTTTCTAACTAGCATCAGCATTACAAAAAAACAGTTAAAAAAGATTAAAGTTGTTTATTATCAAACATCAACATAATAATTTATTAATTCTACCAGAAAATAAAATACTAATAAATAAAAAATAAATTATTTTATACTTTTAAAATCAACTAAAACAATAATATAATATCCATATTATAAACAAGAAACCAAACTATTGCAAAAAATACAGACTTTAAGAAAAAAAAAAATTTCAACGGGTTTAATAAATTATCAGACTAGAATTTTTCATAATTACCATTATCGATAGTATACTACTGACCTTTTGATTACTCGCAATTTTATTCACAATTGCCCTTTACTCACAAAATTACTTACAGACAAGTAAAATACTCATAAATGTCAGTAATTACTCTCAAATTGGCAACCCTGGCTTCTCGAATTCGCTTTCTTATATTTAATAATTTTTTATAGTAGATAATAAAATAAATTGATTATTTTTGGCCTTCAATTCCATACGTCTTTCAATTCCCTTTCTTTGTAACTAAATAACATATTAACAAAAGACAAACAGAAATGAAAAAGAAGATTTCAAATTATAATTTCACTCAAGCAACGACATGACCTAAAGACATGACTTGTTTCCACAGAGAGTGTTGCCATCTACAATCTGTCTACATTGTCCTACTGATAAAAGTCCGTAAGGCGATACTACTATATTATCCTTATACAATGGTATGAGCAATACATGGTTTTGAAATTAAGTAAGCTATGAGAAATACGCTACTTTTCATAGCAGTTGAAGAAAAAGCTTTTGTCGGGGTCTGAACGAAAAATTTTCCAGAAAGTGAATATTTTCTTGTGTGCCTTAAAAAAACCATTTTCAATCACTATCTCCAACAAAACTAGCCAGATCCACCCTCTGCTAATAAAGATCGTAACGAATCAAGGATAACATAAAGATATTTGCATTCATTAATGCTAAAATAGGACTAAAATATCTGTAATACGTTCATTAAAATTGGATTACTTTCATTTGTACGGATATCCACGGTAGAACAACCCCTAAAATTAAATCATATTATTATTTCACCACACCATCGAGGTTATATTGGTCTTTTAATACCTTTTAATGTCTGTTACAAAGAATATCGTACTAGTTAGTGCTAAAAACAGACAAGTATAATCGCTAAAATTTCTATTTAATTATTTCATTTGCTCACAAAGCTTTAAAGCAAGAATATAATCGTTTGAAGGTATAATAAAGATAATTATTGATAGTGATTATCATACGTCAACAGGGTTGCCAACAATCTGTTCACGGGCTTGTCATCTGTCAACAGGGTTACCAACAATCTGTCAACGGGGATAACTTCAGACCTGAACCCTAACCTAACTTTTCTGGGGGGGCCCTATCTGTGATGGGGGTGTCGATACACTGCGACCTATAAGATCTATTGTGCCCGCTACTGCTGCCCAGTCGTTAAGGATGTATCAACGATTAGAGCAGCTCCTCCAGTCCTATTGCTTTCAAAAAGTTCAGGATGTCGGTAGGCTTCAGGTTAGGTAGATCTTACTCTTCTATTTGATATTCTCCAAGGTATTGTACCCTTGGATTTTGCAGGGTAATGTATTCTGAGAGAATGTGGATAGAGGTTTCCTCCTCTTCCTCGCAGAATCTGCATCCCTCTTTTTCTACTAATCAAAGTTTCTTTAGATGGCCTCTCAGACGGCAGTGTCCTGTTAGGATACCCGTTAGTATTCTGAGGTTATTTTTCTTTTAGATTCGGAATATTTGGTTCCAGGCCCATATACTCCTATTCCTGTTCCTTCTGTTGTTCTAGAACCATCTGTGTACCATTTAATGGCACTTCTCTTGAGTTTTGGGATGGTATCTTTGTCCCATTCGCTTTTGTTACTTAGTCTTGTGTTGAATTCTTTCAAAAAGCTAAACTTCTTTGTCATCTCATCTTGGGGTATGTCTCAGGTTTGGTGATTTCCAGGAAGGAGTCAAAACTTGCGTTTGGTTGTTCCTTCTCTGGTTATTCTGTAGGTTGTCCTTATCGCTCTACTCTCCACTACTATATGGAGGGGTATAAGGCTTAGGATTACCTCATTGCACCTGTTATGCATACGCAGGCTAGTCTTTGAAGTTTCGCTAGATTTGCCTTTGTACTGGCCAGCTTAGTTCTGCTGCCCCAGACTACTGCTCCATAAGTGATGGCCGGTCTCACTATTGACGTGTACATCCACTGCAGGATCTTTGGGTTACATCCGCAGTTTTTTCCCGCAAAATTTCTGCACACCATTAGAGCTTTCGTGGCTTTGCTGGTTACTTCTTTTTCGTGCTTATTCCAGATGAGTTTATTATCTAGTATTAGTCCCAGATATTTGATATCTGGCTTCCATTCAATAACTTTCCCGTCCAATTCGATGGTTTTGAGGTTAATGTTTATTTTCCGTGTAATGGCAACTAAGGTAGTCTTGATGGGGTCGACACTATTCTTTAGTATAGTCCAGCCCTCCTTGAACTATAGGGAATTCTCGAATTTGCCTCTTGCGATTATGACTATGTCATCTGCGTAGCCTTGGTCAAATCGAAGAGTAGTCGATCCACTGTTAAGCTCCACATAAGAGGGGAGGCCACTCCTCCTTGTGGGCATCCTCTGTTTGTGCAGATGGAAATAGTGTCTTGTCCCATTTTAGTCTCTGCTTTTCTGGTAGACAGTAGTCGCGACATCCATCTGGTTGTCGTGTTGTCTACCCTTCTTTCTTCTAGTGCTCTTCATGTGGTGCTTTGTCAGAAGCCCCTTCTACGTCTAGAAAGGCACACACTACAGATTCTTTGTTCTCTGGTTTGCCAACAATCTGTCAACGGGGATAACTTCAGACCTGAACCCTAACCTAACTTTTCTGGGGGCCCTGTCAGGGCTTCGTACTATCTAGCTAACTTCAGGGACGTCCCAGAAGTTCCTTCGTATTACTACTCAGTAATATTGTCTTTTATTTTCATTCTATTTTTGATTACTGATTCTTTTCAAGGTCTATAAAGTAGACGGGTGTTTTTCATATCAAAACTAGCATTCTCCTCCCCTGTTTAAAACCCCATTGGGTGTATTCAATTGTATTTTTAATCATATTCGCCTTAATCCTTTTTCAAGCACCCTAGTGGGTACTTCTACATTATTTATTATCGGCGTACCCGAAAAACCGTTGATAATATATTTATAATAAACCGCGAGAAGCTTCTTTTAACTTTTCCCCAGCTTTTCAAAAACTTTTTCTACCTCTGAATAAACGTTTAATGGCGGTTGAAAGTATATCTAATTTCTGTATAAATAAATAAGGCCCTTTCCACATTCAACCTCATTATATATATTTTAAAAGCAATTTATAAAAAATGCAGTTAGTGAAATGAACTCTGTAAAATATATAAACCGTGTAGGCCGATTAAAAGCGAAACGAATAAAACGGACACATTTTCCAAAACAAAAAACGAAAATGTTGAACTCATTTCTGAGTTTTAATTAAAATCGAGAAGAATAAATCCGCGCATAATTAAAACGTTGAACAACGACTCCTCTGGCTGATGAATTCACATAATTACAATGATGGAAACTCACGTCCTTTTTAAAGGACACCGAATCTGTACTGAAAAAATACAGAAATACCCAGAATTCGAGTGCAATTCAACCGCAGATCATTGATTAGAAGCATTAATAGGAATAGCAAACTTGGCTTTAACCGATAATTGTTAAATGGATAAAAAAGTTTCGATGGAATGCTGACATGCATTGTAATGATTTTGAATGACAGGAACGCTCGAGGGTCGTTGGTTTATTCAGTGCTGTAACTACCTTTTCGTATTCAATAACTTCTACGTCAAAAGGCAGGTTAATACACAAATTTTAAGCCTCTCTATTATAGACAAAAAGTTTACATTCTTTAATTAACCTTTATAAATGGTAGATTGATCGCTCTTTTTGGAATATTATGCTCGAAACCATAAAATTTTATATGAAGTGAATAGAGAAACTGTTTCACTAGTAAACAAAACACGTAGGTATACAGGATGTAATTGAAATGTGTACAAATATTTAAACTGCGTAAACTTGGAGTTGCAACAAGATTATTATTTTTTTTAATTAGCCTTGAAGAAATCAAATACACCACTTAGACCAGTAAACGAATGAGGTGTAGAGCGATTCCTTCAGAAACTTGTTAAGGGTGCTTAGGGTGTTAACATACCAAAAGTCCAGATACCTAGGTGTTAAGCCAGGAGGGGAGGCGGGTCAAAGGTACGCATTTTGGGATTTTCGCTTATATCTTGAAAACGGTGCATCGGAGGGAAATATTGTGTTATAATAAAATAAAGTTCATAAAAGTATCTAAAACTTTTATATTATATGGTTTTTTCAAATTCGCAACCGTTTTCGAGCTACACCCTCGAAAAAAGTAGAATATAAAAAAAATCATTTTACCTTACTATATTCGTCAAACAATTCATCATATTGTCTAAACCTATTCATAAACGAAAAATATTCATAGCAAGGGCGGATCCAACAATTAGGGGCGATTGCCCACCCCCCACGTCGATAAAGAATAACTGATTTTGAAATTTTTTTTCTAACTATAATAACTGAGTAACATGAGTCATGATATGTATAAGCGGATATGTATAAGCAAACTATCAGATGAGGATTTGATGAAATATTTTGAGTATGAGTTGGCCCCATTTCCCTTGGCACTGTTCAACGAAAGTGGCATGAGAAAGACAAATAAATCAGTACTGTACAGCTTGTTTGAGCCAACCAAGAAAGATATTCTTCTGTCTCAAATGAACATTGTAGTGGATGGACACAGAGTAATTTGATAAAAAGATGCATCTGTTGCGACTATTTGTAATAGTTATATCACCTAATTCAATCACCATTATCCTGGAACTACTTGCACTGTGGTGTTTGATGGGTACACAAACACACAATAGCACAAGAACAAATGCGACGTTACAGACTGAGAAGGTCAGCCGACATCAATTTGACATGGGACACATCAATATCTGTTAAACAGGAAGACTTTTTATCCAATCCTACCAACAAAACTTCATCTCATTGCTAGAGACAAAGCTGCAGGAGAAAGATATACATACACTTCAGGCTACCGATGATGCTGACGTCCTAATCGTGAAGACTGCTATTGAACAATCCACTCACAATTCTGTGGCTGTCGTTGGTGAGGATATAGACCTTGCTCTCCTGTTGATTGCTTCCACTAATCTAACTCGAGAAATCATAATGCTGAAACCCGGACGAGGTAAAACCAAAACAATGGCATTGTCCACCCAAGAGATGCAGCACCGTGGATTTGAACACATCCTGTTCCTTCATTCATTTACCGGATGCGACACAACTTGTGCTACTTTCAGGAGAAGCAAGGTGGGCTTTTTAAAATTGTACTTGGAGTCAGAAATCATCAAACAAGCAGCAATGACCTTTTCTAAGCCCTCCTCTACTCACAACCAGGTTGAAAAGGCTGGGAAGTTGTGCTTCCTGAAATGGTATAAGGCGCCAAAAAGACAAACCTCCAGTGGCTCGGGAATGAGCTGCCCCCCCTGATGCCACTTACAAAGGAAGATCTACCAGCATCTGAGGTCCTTCTGAAAACTATATTTTGCCGTTGCACCAAGGATTGTGTAATTGGCAAATGTGGCTGCCGAAAAGTAATGCTGACCTGTTCTGCCAAGGGAAATGCCTGAACAGCGTGCCTGTTGTCGATGAGGACGATGAAGACGACGTAGAGCCCATTCAGCAAAAGCCACCCACTACTGAGGACGAAGATGCCATGGACGAACAACCTGGGCCCTCAAGTTCAAAGAGGATGAAAATTTGATTACATATAAAGTAGAGAGTGTAACATTAATAATTTATTGAGAGAACAATGGGGTTTACAATAATTGTATTGATGTAACGAAACTATATGTATAATAAAGTGTGAAATTTGTTATTAATCATCATTTTTGTCTACTTTATTTAATAACTTGCTTAAAAGTGTGGCCACATATATTATTAGATGAACGAACAAAGGTTGTGGGTCAAAAATATGATATATTGCAATGAAATAATCACCTGGTATATTGAAAGGAAGGTAACCACGGAACGAAAAAAATAGTGACAGGTGATTTGAGAGATTGATTGAAAGTAAAGAGGAATGTAAAAGGTTTAATTTTTGGAAGATAAAAAGTTTGAGAAAGGAAAAGAATAAATTGTAGAAAGTTGTATTGATGAAGAAAATGTTTGACGAATATAGTGAGATAAAATGATTTTTTTTTATATTCTACTTTTTTCGAGGGTATGAATTAAATGTCAGATTGCCGAAAACGGTTGCGAAAATACGGCCTAGGTGTCAGGACCTTAACAAGTTTCTGGAGGACTCGCTTAGTTACCTGCTCAAGTACTCTACATCTCCTTTTGGTTCATTCTTCGATTGAACTAACTGTATTTTGTTTAATTGGAAAAGTGCGAAGTGTAAAGCGGTCGCCTGATTCGTCAGAACGAATTAATTTCTAGAACATTCCACCCCCCAAATAGCTAACAGAGAGAGATGAGAAACTACCCCCAGAAGGGGATTTCCGCCGTTTGGGGGGTACGGTCAACTCGGGGAGAAGATCCAACATCAGTTTTTACAGGTTAAATTATTTTTGGCGGTGGAAGAAGCAGAATTCCCCTTTTAGGGGTCATTTTTGGCAGTTTGGGAGGTGGGGCCAACTCTCAAAGAATTCTCACTCACTCCATTGTGTTCAGCATCCTCTAAAAAGGGGTGGGCGTCTAAAAGTCCTTGTATGTTCGTCTTTCTCATAGAATGCACTATAACTTTGTACCCCAAGAATGGGAAGTTCTTAAAATCAGCTTTCGAAGTAAATAAAAAAATTTATGGGGTATTTCATCTAAAAAAAAATGGATGATATTACAGCAAGAAATGCTATAACCTCTAAATAAAAACGTATGATGCGAAGTTAAAAACAAAACGGAATCTGACCCGGTATTTATTATTTACATTTCAATATACCGAAATAATATTTATTACCTTACTTTATCTATAATAAATTTGAAGATATGGTAGGTTCGGCTTATCAGGATTTTCCATAATGACATTGTTAACTCAGTTGCGGGTTAGTGCAGGTCCGTCTTTCGCGTATTAATAATTAGAAAGGAGATAAAAAAAATGATTATTTAGTTGAATAATCCCCTTTTTTTTATACCGGGTGATTCATTAGGAGTTCAGGTTTCAAAAGTACTTGTCGCCTTCTAAAATTAAAAATAATTTTGATGGCAGTACGCGACCCTTTAGCAACATTTTTAGGTCTGCAGATCCGGAGAACACGAAGAACGTGCACTATTTCTTCTTCATTCGGAGTCGTTTTCTAGCAATTTCTTTCTTAAATAATGCCATATAAGATTCGATATTGATGGTTCCTGCTTTCTCAAGGTAATAGTGTCAATTAAACCACAGTAACTTGTGAATTAAATGTCAGATTGTCATGAAATTTTGAAGGTTACTACTTCCTAAAAATATAGATTTGTCGATAGTGACATCATTTATATGTCTTCTTACGAACTTGTTGAATGACCAGGTAAATTCTTAAAATTTTCTATGAAAAGCAAACTATATTTCACTTCCGGTAGTGCTTTTCTATTCCCAATGTACATACGTATGGATGTAGCGAGAAAGTAAAAAATACACAGCGCGTTTCATTTCGTTATACAAATGAAAGAAACACATTTATCATTTCTGTTAAAAAAACGATCCTGAAAGCTCCTTTCCATGTTTATTCCCACCTCCAGCGGACGTTTCCGAACATAGTTCAGAACCCATTATTTTTCATACAATCCTGTAGTGAAATACAAGCAGATGTGTTTCAGAAAAACAAACAAAAAAAAAACAAGATTCAGTTTCCAAACACACAACGAACTCGTAAATTCCGAAATAAAAAATGTATAACCAGAAACCGGTAAGTAATTTGTGTATTTTGCCTATAAAATAATTTATTTGAGCCTTGCGGATTCCATGCTCCACTTGCGAGCTCTAATCTGGTTTACTGCTGCCGGTGCCGGTGGTTGCTCCCAGAGAAACTAAAAATTCCATCATAAATTTTAAACATTGTATTACATCAGTTTTTCTTGCTTGCTCTTTTAGATTACCCACATATATTTTTCACTGCCTACGAGAGTGACTCTTTTGTGTAACTAGGGTAACGAGAATTCGTTTCTTCATTATATATTTAGCGGATGTGTTTCATAGGATTAATAAAATTGAATGTACTTTGTATAAAAAAACAGACTCCGGTAAATGCGAAATTAAATTTTTTAAGATTAGGCGCTTTCGTTGATTAAATATTAAACTATATCAACAACTATAAAATACTGTATCGGAAAATTATCAAGTCTACTAAGAAAAACTATTATAAAAATCGCATCTCAAGAGCTAAAAACTCTTCCAAAGAAGCCTGGTCTATTATAAATGACTTAAGAAATAAAACCCGTTCTTCAAACACTGTTAATCCTAGTCCTGATGAACTAAACAATTATTTTGTTAATGTAAGTAAGAATATCAGCTCTAACATAGCTCCGGGTCAGGATGCTCTCTCTTTCCTCCTTCCTACGAAAAGGATCACTAATAGTTTCTTCCTAGGACCAGTAGATAAGCACGAACTAGTGCAAACCATAAACAGTATTCACAATGAATCTTCCTGTGGAAATGATTGCTTGTCCACTAAAATATTTTCAAATATACTTGATACTGTCTAAAACAGCTATAATAATCCCACTTCATACCTACCTTATCGAAGGCTAATGAAAAATCGCCTACTGCCCTTTCTTTCCAAACAAAACATCCCAACACTTCATCAGTATGGTTTCCTACCTAAAAAATACCCTAGTGACGCAATGTTTTCCGTTCTTAATGAAATATATACTTCACTTAATGATAAACTTTTCACAGCTTCAGTATTTTGTGACTTCGCAAAGGCATTTGATTGTGTTAATAATGAAATTTTAATTAAGAAACTACAAATTTATGGCGTACGGGGTTCTCCTTTGCAATGGTTTAAAACTTACTTAGAAAATAGAAATCAGCAGGTGCGTGCTAATGGTGAGTATTCTTCAAATATGCCAATTAGCAGTGGAGTACCTCAAGGTTCAGTATTAGGTCCAATTTTATTTTTATCATTCATCAACGATGTCACAGACTTAAAAATAAGTGGAAGAATAACGTTATTTGCTGATGACACGAGCGTAACCTGGAGTAGTTCTGATATACAGTCATTACAATCTAACATAAACAAAGATATAGTAACTATTAAGTCCTGTTCTGACTCGAATGGGCCTTGTTTCAACACCAGTAAAACCGTAGCAATATCTTACAGAGATACTTTACAGCCTATAACGCTAAGCAATAATACAATTCTAACGGTGAACTCAATTAAGTTTTAAGGTCTTTATATAGACAAATTCCTAAAATGGTCCACTCATATTGATACCTTGGCAAAAAAAAATCTTCTGCGTGTCTTGCCATTAAAACTGTTTCTAGAGCTAACCCCCTACTTTTCCTTATTCGAATCTCACCTTCGCTATGGTTTGCCGTTCTGGTGATCTTGTAGCTTATACTTATACCAATCTATTTTCAAATTTCAAAGAACAATTCGATATGTATTTGGTTTAAGTGGCAGGGCACATTGTGAAAATCACTTTAAAATTTTCAAAATTCTAACCCTTCCCGCTCTGTTTATCTTGGAGTAGAATCAAATGCCGTTTCTTAAACAATTGCAAGAAGATGATCCTGACGATTTTAAAAATTGCCTGCGTATGGATGACACAACTTTTAGACAATTATTGGAGTTAGTAAAAAAGAAACTAACTAAGCAAGGCAATTCCACCAGAGAAACGTCTTATTGCAACAATACGATTTTCAGGGACTGGGTGATTATAATTATCGCAGATATTTTTGACGGATTTATCTGCAGATAAATCGTTGTGTTTATGTTAAACCACAAAACAAAACTGAGCTTATTTTTAGTTTTACTGGCGCAGTCGTCAGATCTCTTATGGTTATAGTATCCCAGTAGTGTCTTGGCCTGCCTCATTCCTTGTACTCCTATCCAGTATTGGGATCTTTTGTTATTTACTTCTTTTTTCAAGATGTCTGTAGGCTTCAGGTTAGGTAGATCTTCCTCTTCTATTTGATATTCTCCGAGGTATCGTACGCTTGGGTTTTGCAGGGTAATGCATTCTGAGAGAATGTGGGTAGAGGTTTTCTCCTCTTCCTTGCAGAATCTGCATTCTTCTTTGTCTACTAATCCGAGTTTCTTTAGGTGGCCTCTCAGCTGGCAGTGCCCTGTTAGGATACCCGTTAGTATTCTGAGCTTATTTTTACTTTTACTGACGCAGTGGTCAGATCTCTTCTGGTTATAGTTTCCCAGTAGTGTCTTGTAGTCCTATCCAGTATTGGGATCTTTTGTTATTTACTTCTTTTCCAAGTTCATCAAGTATTGTACTGGTGCTTATTCCGCAGAAGGGTTCAGGTCCCAGAAATGGTGTTTCAGCACCTTTTTTTGCGAGTTCGTCTGCTATTTCATTACCCTTCACTCCAGTGTGTCCCGGAACCCATAGGAGGATAACAGTGTTGTTATTGCCTTGTTCGTTTAGATTCTCTAGACACTACCAAACCATCTGGGAGTACAATCTCCTAACCAACAGTTTTATCTTAACAATTTTGAGATCTAACGATAAATTGCTCCATTCCGCCAATAAATTGTTCCGTGTATATCCACCTAATGCAATTGTTATTCTCTCTCTCTCTCTCTCTCTCGCCATCGTGTTCAGCATCCCCGAAAAATGTCAAAAATTTTAACCGCAGAGAAAAAACTGTTTTAATAATCGTTAGATAAACTTTCTTTATACCTCAATTGAGTAACACAACCTCTATCAATACAAATTGTAATAATAAAAAGGATAATATAAAATAATCATCGTTAATCTCTATATCCTTATATAAATCTCTTAATTTATTTTCAACGTAAAATTGCGACGAACCGCATTATTTCATGTGCATATAATATCCTGTTAGAAAATTCAGCTGAATCATTAACTCACAAAACAATTCTAGCGTAAAATATTCATGAAGCTTACAATTTGCATTTTGATAGGGTGTGTGTTCTTTTGGAGATGGAAGCTGTGCCATGTTTCAATTTTCACGTGTGAAAAAGTCGATCCTTTGCCAAGTTTTAAGATGAAAATTCAGAATTTTCAGGAATATGAACAAGCGGATAAACTTCTTAGTGAACAATATACACGGATATAAAAAGTTAATACTCGGCTCCCTTAACTCAGCCGGAATTTCAAGCATCCTGGCTCTGGCTAATTAATTTTACGCTATATAAGTACTACAAGTGTTTTATATTTAACACAGTTACCTACCTTATGGAGAGAACTTCAGTCTTAAAAATACGTTGCTTTGCAGAAAAAGGTTTTTTTTATATTTTTATTTTTCGGTATTCATTAATTCATAAATAAAGATACAAGGATAAGAGAAGCGTTCGTAAGAAGGAGTTGATGTAGTGGAAAATTTAATGGAAGGGGGAGTAATTAATACATAATGTAAAAACAAACAAATATTAGGGCGAAAATAAAATTACGATAAAAATGTAAAACATCAGCAACAGCAAAAACTCTCGCTGCTGCAATGTTGTAAATTATCTTCAATGATCTAGTTGACAGAAACAATGTGAAGATCTAAAAGTCAATGTCAAAAACTAGTGTGGCATGTAGAGACACACCGCCTAGTATAATCTTTCACATATTGTTAGTAATAGTTTAAGGTCATGTTATTGTACATATTTATATTACGTGTAAATAGGAAGGTTGATGCCTTATCACGTACGTTTATTGTTTAGACATTACTTGTATATATAACCGGTTAAGGTCAACCTTCCTCAGATTATTATTGATATTCTTATAGAATTGAATACGAAGTCATTCATAGATTGTTATTATCAATCACTGTAAGTACTACCATATAATAGACGTCCATTTTGTTAGGGCTGAGTTTCATTCCTTATAAGAAGCGCCCTAAACCAGGACATCTATCTATCTGTGAAGGGGGTGTCGATACACTGCGACCTATAAGATCTATTGTGCCCCTACTGCTGCCCAATCGTTAAGGATGTCTTAACGATTAGAGCAGTTCCTCCAGTCCTATAGCTTTCAATAAGTTCAAGATGTCTGTAGGCTTCAGGTTAGGTAGATCTTCCTCTTCTGTTTGATATTCTCCGAGGTATCGTACGCTTGGATTTTGCAGGGTAATGCATTCTGAGAGAATGTGGGTAGAGGTTTTCTCCTCTTCCTTGGAGAATCTGCATTCTTCTTTGTCTATTAATCCGAGTTTCTTTAGGTGGCCTCTCAGCTGACAGTGCCCTGTTAGGATACCCGTTAGTATTCTGAGCTTATTTTTACTTTTACTGACGCAGTGGTCAGATCTCTTCTGGTTATAGTTTCCCAGTAGTGTCTTGTAGTCCTATCCAGTATTGGGATCTTCTGTTATTTACTTCTTTTCCAAGTTCATCAAGTATTGTACTGGTGCTTATTCCGCAGAAGTGTTCAGGTCCCAGAAATGCTATTTCAGCCCTTTATTTGCGAGTACGTCTACTATTCATTATCCCCCACTCCAGTGTGTCCCGGAAGCCATAGGAGGGTAACAATGTTGTTCTTGCTTAGTTCGTTTAGATTCTCTAGACACTCCCAAATCATCTTGGAGTTGATTAAGTGGGAGTTCATGGCATTAATGGCTGCTTGGCTGTCTGACATGATGATGAACTCTTGTCTGCGAAAATTTTTTTCGATGTTGGACTGAACACATTTTCCGATGGCGTATATTTGAGCTTGGAAAATGCTCGGAGATGTGCCTAAACTTTCGGAATATTTGGTTCCAGGCCCATATACTCCTATTCCTGTTCCTTCTGTTGTTCTAGAACCATTTAATGGCACTTCTATTGAGTTTTGGGATGGTATCTTTGTCCCATTCGCTTTTGTTACTTAGCTTTGTGTTGAATTCTTTCTTTGTCATCTCATCTTGGGGCATGTCCCAGGTTTGGTGATTTCCAGGAATCGCTATACTCGCTATACTCTCCACTACTATATGGAGGGGTATAAGGCTTAGGATTACCTCCATGGCGACCGTTCTCATTGCACCTGTTATGCATACGCAGACTAGTTTTTGGATTTTCGCTAGATTTGCCTTTGTACTGGCCAACTTAGTTCTGCTGCCCCAAACTACTGCTCCATAAGCACATGGCGACCCTGCCAGTTCTTTAGGACATCCTACTAAAAAGAAAAAGGATAGAAGATGTCTATGAAAGAACAACAAACAAGACCGAGGAGACTTTAGTGGTTGGGACCTATAGAAAGAATGACAGCAGATTGCGTGAGTAAACAAATAGTCACGAGAGAGGAAGAAGGGAAAAGAAGAAAAAGAAAATAAGTGATGGAAATAAAAAGTTCGAGAAGACCTTAATGAAAAAGAAATTAAGAACTGGAAGCACAGAGACATTTGGGAAAAACCAATATATAAAAAAACGTTTACTTGGTATAGGACAATGTATATCCCATTTTTGACTGTCTTAAGAAAAAGTGCGATATGTTTATTTTAAACACAATTTCTTAGGTTTCTCCCTCGACTCACGTTGCTTCTTATACATTTATTTTTAAAATCTGTGGAAGCGAGCAAACTACAAAGAATAAAAGTTTCAATCTTTTATCTGCGGTTTCATCCTCGGTCATTCTTGCTTACGAAGCGATACCACGAACGTAAGTTAATTAGGGAAAATTTTATTTTCGTTTATCTTACGAAAAAGTTAAGTAATTACTTTCTTAAATCGTATTCTTAAAAAGGTTTTACGCTTCACTTTGATAAAAATAAAAACATTTTTTTATCAACTCATCTATAAAGAATGAAATATGGAAATCGTTATGCTAAATCTGAAATTAAATTATGGCAAGTATGGCGTCTTTTGGATATATTTAAAATTAAAGAAACTAAATACATTTTCATTAGTGATATTTTCTTTGTACAAATGAGGAGGAGAATTTTCCAAATATTTATTTGGTTTCATCTGCTCTCTGACAATTATTTAATGCCCCTCAATTACACAATCTGGGGCGGTTAAAGGTACGGCACTTCTACTCACATGAGTGCGAGACCGCATTTGCTGCGCCAGATGCTCATACAGTCCACCAAGGAACAAAGGCAACGCGTTCCAATCAAAGCAGGCATGGACTGGTTGAACCCCAACACGATGAGAATATCACACCGCGTCATAGGCACCTCCTCTTAGCAACGGCGTAGCTTCCTTAACAACCGCACGTTTTTCGACATGCATTTAGTTAAAAAGTTACTAGTGGAGTGCCGTTAGATTTATACCTCCAACGAAGTTGGCAGTGATCGAATAATCATTTTCTCTTTTGGAATGTGTTTTAGACACTACATACTTAAATGTTTACGTTATTTTTTACAGCTTTTACTTTTCCGCCCTCCACTATACATATGAGCTAATACCAATACATCAATTGGGATTCAGAGAGAAGCATTCTACCATTCAGCAGTGCCACAGACTAGTTAACTATATTAACGAATCATTAGATCAGAAAAAATGTGCGCCTCAGTGTTTCTGGATGTACAACAAGGTATGGCACAAAGGGTTACTATTCAAGGTGAGACAACCTTACCAGACCAAATCTTCCTTTTGATAAAATCCTACCTAAGTAACAGATACTTTCAAGTCAAAACACAATCCTCTCTATCCAACTACCAGGTGTTCCTCAAGGTAGCGTCCTTGGACCATTATTGTATTTTCTATATACTGCCGATGTTCTTACGTCTGACAATACGTTAATAGCCACCTTAGCTGATGACACGGAAATAATGTCATCTGATTCAGACCCAGTGAGAGCGTCAGAAAACTTAAAAGAGCATCTAAATGTAATACAGAGCTGGCTGCAAAAATGGAGAATCAAAGTAAATAGTGATAAATCCACACAAATCACGTTCACTACAAAACGCACTACTTGTCCACAAGTCTCAATAAACAATAAACTAAAAACGAAGTCAAATATCTAGGACTCCATTTGGACCAAAAACTGACATGGAAAAAACATATTAAAACAAAAAGAGAACAACTGAAATTAAAAACACAGAAGATGTATTGGCTGAAAATAAAAAAAAAGAGTTTGTTCTAATAAATTCTATTTCATTTTGTCTCAATTACCGCACTTTTTTTAGAAAGTTTTTTATTTCTTAAAATTATATTTTGTGTACCTATTCCCCATTCATATTCAAAGTTTTGCGACAATTGCTACGTCACCATTTGTAACTATATAAATCTAATAAAATTACAAGGCACGGGGCTTCAATTGTTCGGTACGAGAACAAAGAATCCACAAGAATCTTTGGTGATAAATCAACTCCGAATAATAGAAAATTTCCAGCTGAAATATTTCAAAATGAAATAGCCAGCGATCATTCCCATGATAAAGGCTAATAGATCGTATCAAAAAGTATGGCTATATTGACTTCAACAAAAAGAAAAATGTTTTATTTAATATTCAAAAGGGCTGAGAAGTTTTAATTTAGTCTTTGCCTTTTGAGAATTTTTTATAAAAGGTCAATTTGTTTTGAAGTAGAGGCAATTATTTTTGATAGATGAGAGATCATAGGAAAAAATTGCTTTTTCTTTTTTGTTCGTACTTGGATGGACTTTTCAGCTTTGTAACTTTTAGCAGGATGTTGAATAACAAAAATGGATAAAACAGATAGTTTTTATCTGAAACACGAAACTGTTCAATAATGCAAATATTATAGAATGGAAAGGGTCGTGCAAATGTATAATAAATTAGGTCAAGGCTTTTAATAAAGTCAACCACTGATCTATACAGTAGTTATGATAATATTTAGGTACAAGCTTAAAAAATAAATCTACTATACAACTAACCCGTTCATATAAAAGAAAATGAATCCTATTACACGTTCAGTCCGTAATCACACGCTGTGCAAATATTTTCGCTGTGTTTACACTCCAGCTCTTTACAATAGACATAGTTTTAGTCTAAGAGCTGGAGCCGAAAAACTCTTTGATCTTTGATATGGACAAACTCGGTTAAAACTCATTGTGTTACTAAACAGGATTACATATCCGAGCTCTCCGACACTTTCAGTGGTGCAGGACTTTGGTACGGATGACCAAAGTGGCCATTTTTTTCTTAAACGCAAACTATCGATGATACGTGATTTTTTTTTAGGATGGAAGATTATAAGCTACTTATTATATATTACAACTCTCCGACAGCTACGGTGGTGCAAACTTGGTGGCTGACTACTGCTTTCTCATTATATAATAAATCATGTGTGAAAATCTCCGACAGCTACGTTGGTGCATAAGGCAGTAAAATGGGATTTTATAGAGGCGCCCCCGAGACTCGCGCCATTCACATTTATCATATGCATACGTATTTTATCGATAAAAACTCGTACAAATTCAATTTTTTATCTGAAAATTAACGTTCATCTACCAGCATTGAAGATTCATCTGCCGTTGCCGAAGATTTCTCTAGTGGTGTTGGAGTACTTCTTGCTTGACATCGAAGTTCCTGGTTGATCTATTAAAATCATTATATCGAACATTATATAATTGTAAAATGAAGTTTACAATTGAGGAAGAAGAAATGTTGAAATACATTAAATTCATTTTGACGCAGCCAACTTTTCGCTAGCGGAGTGTCCTAACAAACCGTACCTTTTAGTTGTGAATATTGTTTCGTACAATTAAAACATTTTCACTCGACAAAATGTGAGCTGATTCAATTTTTGGACTTTGGTGAAATAAAACCATGTGTTTGGGTTTTCCACTTCGTTTACTAAAAAACTAACGAACAACAAGTCAACTTCACTAAAATCACAATTTTACCGTGTTATGAATAAAGAGAACTAACTAGTATCAACTTAAAATATAAAAAAAACATAAGCGATCTTTACAAGTCGGTGGTCGAGCAGTGAGAGGCATCCTTTTTTCCCCAAAGTAGGTACCTACCCATCAAGAGGCTGAAGATAAAAATCGATTTCTCACTCTCGACCTAAGGGTAAAATATAACTAAATTGCCTATCTAATGTTAGTAAATGTTTATGAGTAAACTGAACTCGCGCACTGACACTACGATTAAAAATATTAAGAAATAAATATATACAATACAATTTCTAATAAATGGTTTCCAAACATCCTCCCCACCTTGAAGTGTATGCTTCAACTAAACCTAACTAATTTATTGTGAATTACTAAACATCAACTAAACTTCAGGATGGGGGCGCTGGAAAAGGGCAGACCTTCACAATTGGTCTGACAAAAGTACCGTCCTGTGTTTTTAATTTTACAGCACGTACTTTGTTATCTGGACCTTGAATTACCTCAAGTATCCTACCACGGGGCCAATGTAGTGGGGTCGTATTACTTTCAATCACTAGCACCAACTCTCCAACTTTAAGGTTCTCTGAAGGAGTATGCCATTTTGGACGGTGTTGCAATAGATTTAAATACTCGACACTCCATCGTTTCCAAAATTTTTGCTTTATTTGTGTGACCTGTTGCCAGAGAGTTAATCTACTAATAGGAATTTCTGATACATCAATTTCAGGGTGAGACATTAGATGTTCACCTACTAAAAAATGTCCTGGGGTTAAAAAATTGATGTCTGAAGGGTCATTGGAGAGGGGACACAAGGGTCGCGAATTCAAAATGGCCTCTATTTGAGCTAATGCTGTAGATAAATACTCAAATGTGAAATGAGAATCACCGAGGACGCGTTTGATATGAAATTTTGTGCTTTTCACAGCCGCTTCCCATAATCCTCCCCAATGAGGACTACTTGGGGGTATAAAAATCCATTTTATTTCATTGATACTTAGAAATTCTTTGATGCTATCAAGATTAGGACGGGATTTAAAAAATTTATACAATTCATGTAAATGATTTCTAGCTCCGACAAAGTTTGTAGCATTGTCGCTGTAAATCTCAGCTGGATTTCCTCTACGAGCTATAAACCTTTTCAGGGTGAGTAAAAATGCGTCTTTGGTTAACTCAGACACAAGTTCAAGATGGATGGCTTTCGTAACCATGCATACAAAAACAGCAAAATACGCTTTTAGAATAGGGGCTTTTCTCAGCTTTGAAGTTTTGATTAAGATCGGGCCTCCAAAGTCAATACCAACCTTGGAGAAAGGGCGTGAAACTGTGATACGAACTTTTGGTAAATCAGCCATGATTTGACGGGCAGCCTGAGCTTTAAACCTGTGACATGTTAGACAACTTTTAATTATTTGTTTTGTTGCCTGAATTCCATTCAAAGGCCAATAGCGTAATCTTAAATTAGATAAAACTGATTGGGCTCCTGCGTGATATAGCCGCAGGTGTTCCCTTTTGATCAAGAGGCGAGTAATGAGGTGTTTTGCCGGGAGTAAAATGGGATGTTTCTGTTCAAAAGTCAAATCTCCTTTTGAGAGTCTTCCCCCCACACGGAATATTCCGATATTATCTAGAAAGGGATTTAAGGGCAATAGAGCTTTATTTGAAACAACTTTTCCCTTTTTCATATCCTGCAATTCCTGATTGAAATATTCAGATTGTACACATTTAATAATTACAGTCAGTGAATTCCCTAATTCCTGTACTGACAGTGGTCCAAAAAGTTTTCCTGTTGTGCATTTTAAATTATGACTAAATCGGAGGCAAAAAGCTATAACTCTTTGTAATCGAGTAAAATCACTAAATCGATTGAAAATATCGTTAGATGATACTTGAGGGATTACATGGGATACAAGAACTTTTCTTTCTTCGGGAACATTCTCTAAGTCATCAGTGACAGTGATAGTATTGTCATCAGAACTTAGACGCTGAAGAAACCCAGGGCCCTGCCACCATAAGGAGCATTCTATAATATGTTCAGGAGTTAATCCACGAGAAATAAAGTCAGCAGGGTTCTGAGAAGACCTCACATGCTGCCATTGATAGTGTGCAGTGAGTTCTTGGATTTGTGTTGTCCTATTTGCAACAAATGTTGTCCACCGAGAGGAATGGGAATTAATCCAACAAAGAACTATTTGGGAATCGGTAAACAAGTTTACCCTGTTTATTTTCAATTTTGATTTAAAAATGGATACAACCTTTTCTGTGAGATTTGCCAACAAGAGTGCGCCGCATAACTCCAAACGGGCCAAAGTTATGGTTTTTATGGGAGCAACTCGCGACTTGGAACATATTAGATGAGACGAAAACTGATCGTTTTCATAGATAGTTCGAAGGTAAATGCAAGCTCCATAAGCCTTTATACTTGCATCTGAGAAACCAAAAATATCTATACTAATAATTTTATGCGAAGAAAATACATGTCTTTGAATTTTAACTGCTGATAATTGGGATATATTTGAGATGAAATGAATCCATTCGATTCTCAAATCGTTGGGTAATGGATCGTCCCAATTTATTCTGCTGATCCATATTTTCTGCATGAGTAGCTTGGCTATGAGAACAACTGGGCCTACAAATCCTAAAGGGTCGAATAGTTGTGATATTGTCGATAAGACTTTCCGTTTTGTGGGAAATTGTGATACCTCTACAGAGGGAAGTTGAAGTGAAAATTCATCCATTTTAGCGTTCCATGAGAGACCTAAGACTTTACTAGGAGAATCATCCAAATTTAAATCATGTGTTGTAGGTTGGGGAGACACGTCAATCTTTTCTAAAAAGGGTTTTGAATTGGATTTCCACTTATGTAAACTGATACCAGCTAACTTTAATAAATCTACAAGTTGATGATGTAATTCATATAAGTTGTCCAGTTCATTGGCACCTGCCAAAATGTCATCTACATAACACTGATGCACAATTGCATCTGCAGCTAGTGGATATTCACTTTCCTGACGGTTAGCTAATTCATTAAGAGCTCGTGTGGCAAGAAAAGGAGCACAATTTGTGCCATATGTCACCGTTGATAATTCAATGCATTTAAGAGGTTGTTGAGGATTGTCTCTCCATAAAATATTGAGCAAAAATCTTTGCGAGGGGTTAATTTCTATTTGCCTATACATTTTCTGTATGTCGGCAACTAAAACAAATTTGTATATTCTGAAGCGACATAAGATGTCAAAAAGTTCGGGCTGTACCGTGTAACCCTTGAATAAGATGTCATTCAATGAAACTCCAGAGGTTGTTTTCATGGAAGCGTCAAACACAACTCTGAGCTTTGTGGAACAACTGTCTTCTCTAAGAACAGAATGATGGGGCAGAAAGTATTTGCTTTCATGAAGGGCGTTGGTTAATGACAAAGGAATATATTTTGCATGGTTTAAAGCAATATACTCATCTATGAAACTTTTATATTGTAAAAATAAATTGGGGTTATTTACAAATCGTTTTTCTAATAAATAAAATCGTTTTGAGGCTTGTGAGAAGGAATCCCCGACCTTTATGTGTTCAGTAGGGGATTTTAACGGAAGATCGACTTGAAAACGACCGTTTTGTAAAATAGTAAGAGTGTCAGTGAATATTGTTTCGGCAATTTCATCATCAGGGTTTAATTTGGGGTTGCAAGGCACTTCTTCTAACTTCCAAAATTTTTCGAGCATATCAGTTGAACTCGAGGTTTGTGTACAAAGAGTTATTGGTGTATTTACAGAGAAACAATTTTTCATTTCGACAGGACCACCTAATACCCAGCCGAGGTGCGTATTTTGTAAGCGAGGCATATTTTCACCTAATGCTATAAAACCTGGGATCATTAGATCGTAATAAATATCTGATCCAAGTAGTAAATCGATTTGCGACGGAGTATGAAACGTAGGATCGGCTAATTGTAAATTGTTTGGTATCGGCAATGAAACTTTTTCGATACAAACTTGCGGTAATTTACAAGTTATTTTCGGTAAAATTGCACAGGAGACCTTAAAAACGGTGTTATTTGAGTGTGAGAATATACGTATATCAGTCAATTGATTTAGGTGTGTGGAAGTTTGAGAAATACCTGAAATTTCCATGTGTTTTGTGTAAGTGGGACTTTTTAATTTTTCAAAAAAATCTCGGGTGATAAATGACGATTGTGATCCATTGTCAAGTAATGCCTTTGCATACAATGTATCGCCATTGGGAGCCTGTAATCTAATAGTAGCAGTAGCTAATAAAATGTGTGTGGTATTGGTAGTCAAAAGTGACACGTCTAAGGGGTGAGTAACTTGTGAGTGAGAGCTTTGTATTGACGGTTGTTGGAAGACATTTGGACCATTTTGGGAGTGTTGTGAATGATTCTGTGAGTTTGTATAAGTACTACGATCATTATTAGATTGAGAGGTATTAGGAGAATTTAGTTGTGAGTTGGAACGATAAGTCGCCTGCGGGGATGAGTTGTTTGTCTGAGAAATATTATCTATGTGAAGTGTAGTGTGGTGCTTCTTACCACAAATTGCGCAGTTTCTTGACTGACAATTTATGACTAAGTGCCTATTTCCTAAACAATTAATACATAATTTATTTGAGTAAATGAATTGTCGTTTCTGTGCATTATTCAGTGAGTTGAATTTAACACATTTGTAAATAGTGTGATTATTTAGTGCACAATAAACACATTTTACTTGAGTTGAGTTTCTGTTATCGTATGCTGGAGTGATTGAAACGTGAGATACCTTTTTTTTCAATTTGTTGTCGTCAGAAGATGTTGAAGAGCCTTCGAAGTATAAACATTTACCTTCAAGGTACAAATAAAAATCAGACAATTTGGGAAGTGACTTTTTCAATTGTATGTCTTTTATTCTTTCCTGTTCAAAACCGGTTTTTGTTCTCTGATCTAATTTTTGGGAAAATATTTGAATTAAGAATAATTCGAGCAGGGTATCTGAATTAATATTTAAATTCTTAAGACTGTGCAAGTTTTGTTTCAAGTGAGCAATTAGCTCACGTAAATTTTTTTCCGAACATTGACCAGTAATTGCCGGGTAATCAATTAATTGTTTAATGTGGTTGGCTACTTGAGAGAATTCATTTCCATACCTGTCATCTAAAATGTTTAGTGCAGCTTCAAAATTGTCATTTTCTACTTTTAAATTATTGATAAGTTTCAGAGCTTCATCATTCAACGATGTTTTTAAGTGACACAATTTTTCAACATTAGTGATATGTTTATTGTCAATTACTAGAGCAGTAAATAAATCAATAAAACTTTTCCAATCTTCCATTTTTCCTGAGAATACAGGAAGGGAAATTTTTGGTAACTCAGCGGTTGAACTGTTTATGGTTTGGTGAGAGGAAATACTAGAATTTGTGGGAGTATTTTCACAAAATTCATTTAATTTTAATTCAATTATAGTTTTTATGCTGCAGTAATCATTTTCTACCTCCTCCCTATCAGAGGATTGAGCATCACTACTTAATTCTATTTCATCCTGAATTGCTGTGTATTTACTAAAACTATCATCTAACAATTTCTGCCGTATTTTTAACTCAGGAGCCGTTAATATTGTGTCTTTATTTGCCTCTATAAAGGTAATAATTCGAGTAATGGAATTTTTTTGAATTCCTCTTTTTTTAATTAACTTCTCCATTGTTAAAGAATAAAATGTATTTTAAAACCAATAACAAAAAATAAAAATAAAATAGCGAAAAGTCTTTATAAATGCTTGACAGGATATTTAGGTTCCTATCCTAAATAAACAAATGTTACCTTTTGTCTTTGTGCTGGGCTGGAAGCTGGAAGGAGGATTGGGCACGCCTGGGAGCGACGTTGCCACTTGTTGTTACCTGCTGCTTACTGGTGCAGTAGGTATGTTCCTGAGATGAGTTGACAACACTGTCAAACTTCTGGAGACGGTGGTTGCTCGAAGGGTAGCGGTACCTGCTATGTACCTACTTTAGCTGTGGAACTTGGAAATTTCCTACAAGTCGTAAACCTTTTCGATCCTTTTCTGAGAACGTTGGTCTTGGGACAGACGATCAACGTAGAGGGCTCGCTTTGTTGTGTAAGACGAAATTTCGTCAAATGTTCTGAGACGAACAAAGTATTAATCCGGGACCACACACACGTATAAATCCGGAAACACACACAAGTATAAATCCGGCTCGAAGGACCATTAAATGTTTCGTACAATTAAAACATTTTCACTCGACAAAATGTGAGCTGATTCAATTTTTGGACTTTGGTGAAATAAAACCATGTGTTTGGGTTTTCCACTTCGTTTACTAAAAAACTAACGAACAACAAGTCAACTTCACTAAAATCACAATTTTACCGTGTTATGAATAAAGAGAACTAACTAGTATCAACTTAAAATATAAAAAAAACATAAGCGATCTTTACAAGTCGGTGGTCGAGCAGTGAGAGGCATCCTTTTTTCCCCAAAGTAGGTACCTACCCATCAAGAGGCTGAAGATAAAAATCGATTTCTCACTCTCGACCTAAGGGTAAAATATAACTAAATTGCCTATCTAATGTTAGTAAATGTTTATGAGTAAACTGAACTCGCGCACTGACACTACGATTAAAAATATTAAGAAATAAATATATACAATACAATTTCTAATAAATGGTTTCCAAACAAATATCTTAAATTTTATAAACACGACGATAAGAAATAACGAGAAAAACGAAAAACTTTCATTATAAATGAAGGAAAAAATCACTAAAAAGACATGAGAAACGGGAGAAATAATATATAAAATATATAAAATACTTTCATAATACAGAAATAAAAATACTAGAAAATAACTTGAATGACAATTACTTACCAATATTACATTTAATTTTATGTACGATTGACCAATAAAACGCTGTTTATAGAACAGTTTTGCGTCAATAAAGTAATTGCCAACGTCACTGACAAGACAACTCATTTGACATGTTTAAAAAATAAACATCTACTTATCATCGCAACTGCTGTCAGCCAAAATCGTATCCAATTTTAATTTTTTCAATTTATTATTATTTTTTAATTGCAATCGAACATAAAATCATGTATATAACGCGTACATAAACAGGCTTTATGGACTCATCATTTTATAGCCTCTCTCGCAAGCTCGCTCGGCTATAAAATTATTCGTTCAATAAAGCCCTTGTTTATGTACTTGTAATATAAATAGCTATTTTTATACTGCTTTATGACTAATTTATTCGCAGTCGCAAACAATCTGTAGCAGGTTCGATGATACCCATGCAAATTGTCAATTTCTTCCGGTAGAACCTCAGCACTATATTTAATATTGCACGTTATTCTAATTTCTAGTTTGTCTCTGCAGGTTTTCAATGTCTTTTCATTAAATAATATTACTTTTTCATTTTCAACCTTGCAAAATCTAAAAATACACGCCATTTTAATAAAATAAATTATTGTTTTGTTAGGTCTAAGCAAGCGTGTGTCAATTATCTATGTGAGCAATAGTTTTTAAAAAGCTACTGATCTTGATGCTTGTGTATAAAGGAATATTATAATAAATCAACAAAATAAAACAAAGAACTCTTTTACAGTAATATTTTGTATATATGTTCATTTTTAGAGATTATATATTTTTAAAATTTTGCAACTTTGGAACAAACGAATTTAGTGGTTGAATAATATACTTGGAGATTCAATATTATATCTATCTGATGATATACATATAATTAGTACCTATGTTATAAATTATTATAAAATTACCCAATAAACATAAAAATGTTAATTTTCAGATAAAAAATTGAATTTGTACGAGTTTTTATCGATAAAATACGTATGCATATGATAAACGTGAATGGCGCGAGGCTCGGGGGCGCGTCTATAAAATCCCATTTTACTGCCTTATGCACCAACATAGCTGTCGGAGATTTTCACACATGATTTATTATATAATGAGAAAGCAGTAGTCAATTTCTCCGACATATCAGTTGTGATTTGTTTTTTTTTTATTTTTGGCAACTTAACCCCTGTCAGCCACCAAGTTTGCACCACCGTAGCTGTCGGAGAGTTGGAATATATAATAAGTAGCTTATAATCTTCCATCCTAAAAAAAAATCACACGTATCATCGATAGTTTGCATTTAAGAAAAAAATGGCCACTTTGGTCATCCGTACCTAAGTCCTGCACCACTGAAAGTGCTCGGAGAGCTCGGATATGTAATCCTGTTTAGTAATACAATGAGTTTTAATCGAGTTTGCCCATATCAAAGATCAAAGAGTTTTTCGGCTCCAGCTCTCCTACCATTTAGTTATGTTCAGAATTACAGGCACCACCCAAAGTTCCACCGAGGGAGAATTGTTATTAAAGAAAACAAACGTGTATTGATTGCTCTTAGACATGTTCAAACACTTCCACTTACGTTATTATTATTTTAAATTACAGATGAAATACCGAGTAATCGTTTAAAGGTTTTTCCCTTGTTCAAAAAGAATTCATATATTTACTCTATATATAAATGGAGAAATATCTTCTAAGAAATATTTCTATCACTTTTTTTATTTTATTCGGTCTCTACTGACCGCGATATCCCATCTGTTTTGTTGACTGGCGTATTTTTGTGGTCAATAGAGGAACATCTATAAATTACTTTAACGACCGCGAAAATCTAGGGGGCTTTCAATTGTCGTTTATATGTTGGTCAACAAATCAAAAAATATAGAAAACTTGTTTGGGAGTGAATAGCTCGAAAGAAGCAAAATGATACTTCACACTAAACAAACCAACTTGGCGGATAGCCAAACAGTGACGTAGCAAAAACCGGAGGGGAAACTGACAAAACACAATAAATCGCGTGATCGGACAAACGGAAGAGAAGTGTGTAGTTTTCGAACAAAAGTTGTAAAAATGGGATGGCTCTCAAGAATTATACACTTTTCAGTGTTTTTGTTAACAGTTAACAACCCTTTACGTAAATTTACGCAGATGAAACTACAATAATAGTTAATGTTAAATGTTAAAACGTTTATTGAAGAAAATAAGTACAAATATGTCTGTATAAATACAAAAAAATTCAATAAACATTACAAATAACCCACAGAAGTTGTTGAGAGCCTCAACAACTTGTACAGGGTGTCCCAAATTGATGCGTTTTGCAGGGTATCTCGTAAACTAGAAGTTATGACTTCTTTTTTTGTTAAAGTAACGATAGCCTTATTAAATCTTTAGTAACTCCCTGCAGTTGGAAGATACAGGGCGATTATTGAAAACTGTCGAAAACATACTATATATCTATTTTCAATGGTTGGAGCTACAGTGCAAATAAACCATTTATGGATGTTATCAGGTGAAACACCCTTAAAAAATTGAACACTCAGTAACGAAATTTAACATTTTATTATAAGGATACTGATGTGTGATAATTTTATTTATCAAAATTATAATTAATCAAAAATAAAACCAGATTAAAAAAATAAAAACAATAAACTTATGAATTTGATTTTAAAAATTCAGTTCTTTGTTAAATTTTACGTAAATACCTTAAATTTGTTAGTAAAAATCTCTTATGGGCTTTCAATGTTAAATTTTGATATGTCAAATTTTATAGATTCTTTTACAATTACCATGCTAGAACTAGTTTAAAACATTGTTTTTAAATTACATTCTGTCCGGTGATTACTCAAAATACAATAAGTAATGATTTTATTCATATTAATAAACTTATCTCTTTCTTTATAATTCTTTGTGCTAGATATTAAATTTTTTATTCTCTTTTCGAGCTATTGGAATTAGTTAACCGTTACAATATATAATTTAAAACATTACACATACTATTCTATCACCTAAAGAGTGTATAAATATATAAAAAGAAGGAAATAAAGTTACAATTAATTTGGATTGAAGTAACAAGACAGCATCATTTAATTATAGTTGACTAATAATTATTCTAACAACCCTCTCAAACATGTCATTTTGTTTTCTATCGTTCATTTCATCATGTTTTTGTAATTTTGGGTCTCAATTTTTTTCATTATCAATATTGGATCTCAATCAACTCATGTATCTCTCTCCTGGATCTACTTCTGATGTAAACTATAAGACTCCTGTTTAATTTTCAACAACAAAATTATACATACTACTCAAACCGAACATTGTACCAAATATAAAACGGAATTTTTCGACAACAAACTGGCAACACCGTAAGACACGTAGAGCTCTCAACGAACCTTGTGATTACATGTATTTTGACACGTAGCCCACTTCGACAACAAACTGACAACATCGTACGACATGCAGAAATCTTAACGGATTTTGCAGCTACGATCATTAGATCACTTACACCTTAAAACCAAATTAATTTTTGTTTTCTCCAACGCGAGAGAGGAAGACGGACATAACACTGCCATTGCCGCTACACGGCTTATCACGTACGACAAAGATATACACAAGCGGAACGCGAATTTTTAATTAGTGCTTCTTCACCACTCAAAGACAAAACATCTCATAAATTATACGCGCATCATGAATTAAGTTAAAAACGGTTCATTCTTTACAATTACATATTTTCTGAATGATATTTTCGTTATTTACTAATATGGTTTAGTAAATTAACCATGTACCTTTATTGTTAATTTATGCGTTGTTTCTTCGTTATTTTAATAAATCGTTAACTACAAGGTGTTTTTGTTCTTGGAGTTGGTAAAGACACAAAAAAATTCTTCAAATCTACAGTCCATTTTAGAAGCTTCGACATAGTTTAAAAAAGCGACTTGGCAAACTGATGCAGAGCAAGGTATCTACATCTGATCCCTCAACAACTCCTTTTGAATTTTCTTGAAGAATTCTCACTTACACAGTTACATGTACTATTATAAAAGACAAGAGTTATACAAGAAATAAAAGAAATTTCTAGTTCGGAGCCAGAGCGATAATCATAGAGGAAATCACCCTGTATATTTATTTAGTCATTAATCAGTATTGTTATTTTATAGAATTCTCAGAATTGTTGACGAACAGAAATTTAGAAATGTACATTGCCTAGTAGATTCGGCATAATATTTTGTAAAAATCTACATACGCAGCACCTGTTAGTTGTCTGTCTATTACTCCTATCAAAAGATTCACTGAAAATCTATACTGCGAACCAGATTCGCGAATCTCATGAGGATTTTCGTCTACCCAAATATGCGAATAACGAGAATTATTTATTACATCCCTCGTAAATTGGGCCTCGTCAGTGAACAGGGTCCTATACAATAAGCGATCATTATTCGCAACACACCCAGCAAATTGTAACCGTGGGATTTCATCTTCTAGATACAATCGTTGGACTTGTTGGATGTGATAAGGGTGTAAATTATTGTTTCTTAAGACTCTGTCAACGGCTAAACTTTTATTAACTCCAAAACGGTTGTATTATTAAAAAAATAGAACGAGCTAGTGACTAAAAAATAAATTTTTGCAAGAAAAGTTATATTTTTTGAAATCTATGGTGCATTTTGCTAAACTTTGCTAAAAACAAATAAGCCGCTTTTGTTGTCTATTTGTGTACTTTGTAAGATCCTTATTAGGGTTTTTAAAAACCATATACAGGGTGACATTTTTTATATGAACAATAGGGGTCTCAATACGAGTTCCTCATGACCCATCCTGTATTATAAAAGCAATTGAATAATGCTTCAGTGGATAGTGAAATTATAATAAATGTTTGGCTTTCTGCCTAATAAATTCGCATGAATTCAAATTACAGGGATAGTCAACAAAATAACAATTAATTACATTTTCAAATACACACTTTACATATATTGAAAAAGCGTTTTATATCGTTTTTATTTATAAAATGATAAAATAAATATTGCCAAATTGGTTATCTAGAATAATATGAAACTTTTTTAAATCTAGATGATTTTAAAAGATGAATTTTTTCAACCGCAATATCCAAGTGCAAGTACCTCAAAATTTTTGCCGTGAATCAATTCAATTTTAAACATTTCAATACAAAAATTTTACAATTTTTGAATTTATTTTAATAACCCCAAAACCTTGACAAGAGTTGTCTGTTTTGCAGTGTACTAAGCTTGTGGTTATTTTATACAGATGGTAAAATTTTAACGGAACATACGATTTTCAATGTATTTTGGACAAGAGCTCATGTAGAAGTCGACCAGCACAATATACAGGGTGCGCCAATTATTTCCACTCGATCTCTAGCACCGAAACTAAAAGAGATATTAACAAGATTTTTTGTAGGGGTAGACAGTGTCACTCGGAATACAATTTTAAAATATTTTGATGTATACAGGGTGGCTAATTTTTGTGGAATGAAAATTAATTTGGTTTTTTTAAATTGATTATGTCTTCTGATTCTACTTAATATTAGATTTACGGTAGTTTTTGTATTTGTAAATCCGACGCGGCGTTGACAAGTTATTCCTATTTTAAGCAGATTTAATGAAAAAACAGCACTTCAGAAATATTAGCACAAAAACCACATTTTTTAAAAAATTCCTCAAAAAAGCTACTACGATGTAAATGAAACATGCACCTATCACAATAATCACACAACATCTTCACCTGTTGCACAGGGTGTTTGCCGATGGCGTGCCAATAGTCTAGTTTTCAAATGGCAATAACTTAATTTTTTCCAATGGGACACCCTGTATATTTTTCTTCAGTTAGAAGCTCTCCCTAATACGCATTAAAAAATTTTAGGGTTTTGCACATCTACTTTTACTATTTACTTTAATAATTGACGTTAAGTGACAAACAACATATTTTACACAATTTTTAATAAGAAATCAAGTTACCTATGAAAATGACAGTAGGTATATTTTGTTTTGGCATTAATTGTCAACATAAAATTTTGTATTGTATCACGTCTACTATATTTAATCGATATTGTGTATAAAAAATGGATTTTAATAAGAATTATAGTATTCAAGAAAATATTGATATGATATGGATACTGGGTGAATGTCAAAGATACCCAGAAAGACGTCATCCACAAAAGGATACTTTTGAGAATTTAAAGAATAGATTTGATAGAATAGGAACCGTCAAGTATGAAAAACATTCACGTGAAACTACAGCTGTTACTATTGACAACGAATATAAGGTAATGATCAGTATAGTTGAAGATCCCAATATAAGCACAAGGCAATTAAGCAATCAGTTAGATATTTCCAATACCACAATTAGACGCATAATAAAAAAGAATAAATATCACCCCTATCATATCCAGCTTCACCAAGAATTGTTATCACGTGATTTCGCGCGTGGAGTGGAATACTGTAGATGGTTAATAAACAAGATAAATACAGAACGTAACTTTTTAAACGAAGTTTTATTCTCCGACGAAGCCACGTTTCA
Source organism: Crepidodera aurea (assembly GCA_949320105.2). Classification (NCBI taxonomy): domain Eukaryota; kingdom Metazoa; phylum Arthropoda; class Insecta; order Coleoptera; family Chrysomelidae; genus Crepidodera; species Crepidodera aurea. The sequence continues at coordinate 14,780,817 of OX439480.2, forward strand.
TAAGAACGGTTGTGTAAATAGACACAACTTCCATTATTATTCGGAACACAATGAACATTTATTTAGAACCACATCACAGTATCGATGGTCTTTGAATGTGTGGGCGGGAATAATAGGTGATTATGTAATTGGTCCCTATTTCTTTGATGGGACTGTAAATGGAGCTATATTTTTTGATTTTTTAGAACATGATTTTCGCAACTTATTGCAAAATGTGCCTCAAAATTATCGCAACGGAATGTGGTTTCAATTAGATGGTGCCACACCACATTACCTATTAGATGTTCGCAATTGGTTGAATAGGGAATTTCAGGATCGTTGGATAGGAAGGGGAGGACCTATAAATTGGCCTACTAGATCGCCTTGCCTTACACCTTGCGATTTTTTCTTGTGGGGTTTTATTAAAAATATTGTTTACAAAGAAGAGGTTACCACAAAAGAAAATATGAAAGAAAGAATTACTGCAGCATTTAGACAGGTGACCCCTGCAATGCTAAGAGATTTGCGTAAATCAATGAAAAAAAAGGCAAGAAAATGTATAAATGAAAATGGAAGACATTTTGAACACCTACTATAAACTTTGTAAAATTTTGTACAGGGTGTCCCATTTGAAAAAATTAAGTTATTGCCATTTGAAAACTAGACTATTGGCACGCCATCGGCAAACACCATGTGCAACAGGTGAATATGTTGTGTGATTATTGTGATAGGTGCATGTTTCATTTACATCATAGTAGCTTTTTTGAGGAATTTTTTAAAAAATGTGGTTTTTGTGCTAATATTTCTGAAGTGCTGTTTTTTCATTAAATCTGCTTAAAATAGGAATAACTTGTCAACGCCGCGTCGGATTTACAAATACAAAAAACTACCGTAAATCTAATATTAAGTAGAATCAGAAGACATAATCGTATACAGGGTGTTCAATTTAAAAAAACCAAATTAATTTTCATTCCACAAAAATTAGCCACCCTGTATACATCAAAATATTTTAAAATTGTAGTCCGAGTGACACTGTCTACCCCTACAAAAAAATCTTGTTGATATCTCTTTTAGTTTCGGTGCTAGAGATCGAGTGGAAATAATTGGCGCACCCTGTATAAGAAATCTGCGCGACGACGTATATGTGCCTGCGTTAGCTTACCAGCTGTATTGACTGGCCGATTACGAAGAATAGTATTGTTGTAATTTATGTTGATGTGTTAATATTCTGATAATAAATAAATTCTATATTCATAAAACAACTATAAGAAGAAGAAGAAATTATTACACAAGAACCAACATTGGAGGAAGTAAGAGATATTATCAAGAGATGTAGTAACAGAAAAGCACCTGGGAAGGATGGAATAAATTCAGAACTGATAAAACACGGAGGAGACATGTTACATAAAAGGATACATAGCTTGGTTAAGAAAATATGGAAGAGGAAAAAACTCCGAACTAATGGGAAACTGGACAAATTATAACGACACATAAAAAAGGAAACCAGCAAGAATGTAAAACCTATAGAGGCATTTCACTATTAAACGTAGCCTATAAAATATTATCATCACAAATACAAAGACGACTAATAACTGAAACTCAAAATATCACAGGACAACATCAATGTCAATTTATAAGAGGCAGATCAACAACAGATGCAATAAACACTATTAAAAAAATTATGGAAAAACACACGAACATCAAATTGAAATAGAAATGTTATTTTTAGATTTTGAACAAGGCTATGGCTCTCTAAAGAGGTATTATCAAAGCCTTAAAAGAACAAGGAGTAAGTAAAAAATTAAGAAACCTAATAGAGATGACAATGTGACAATCAAAGGCGTAAAAAGGAGAAATGGAAGAATTCGAAATAAACAAAGGCATAAGACAAGGAGACTCACTGTCAGCTACGTTGATCAATCTGGCTCTAGAATTTGTTTTAAGAAAGTTACAAATGGGAAATCTCAGAACAACAGGAAGTCAATTAATAGCCTATGCTGATGAGATAGTAATAGTGACAAAAAAAGGAAAATCATGGAAAAAATGTTAAGGGAGATTGAGGAGGAAGGGATGAAGTTGGGACTGAAAATTAATGTGAAGAAAACGAAAATAATGAGATTTGGGAAAACAGGACAAAATGGGGAAATACGAATACGAAATAAACAATTCTAAGAAGTACAAAAATTTACATACCTGGGTGTAATGATAGACGATAAATGGGAAAGAAGAACAGAGTTCCAAAAAGAAAATGGTAACAAACCGAGCGTACCAAGCTAACAAAAATGTGTTAAAAAGCAAAATATTGACTAAGCAAATAAAGCTGAACATATACAGAACAATAATAAGGCCCATAAGCTAAGAACTAACGTAAGATATTAAGATCAATTCCGGGTCCAGTGAAGATAGGAAAACAGGAATATAGAAGGAGAACGAACCAAGAAATATTAGAAGAACTGAACGGAGAAGACGTAATAAAGAAAATTAAAGCTCAAAGAGTCAAGTGGCTGGGACAAATATGGAGACAAGCGCCAAAAGCAGTAACAAAGGCCATGCTACAATGGCAGCCGGGAGGAAGGAGAAAGCGTGGAAGACCTAGATCGAAATGGTTGGCAGAGGTAGAGAACGACTTGATCAGGTCAGGAGTTACAAGATGGAAGGAGGAAACAAGAGACCGGAGTTGTATAGTTTCTTATATATTTAAATATAAACAGTTTAGGTTCTTTTTTATTATTTATGGAGATCAAATTATAAAATTTTGGGCCAAAGAAAAATAGCGATCTTTGGGTTACAGAAGAAGAATGTGTATCGTTCAGAAGAACATGTTGATTTAATATAAACTGGTGTCTAACATATAATTCCAAAATCAGGAAAAACAAACGAGTATGTGAAATCCCTGAAATAATAAATAAATTGGTACATTTTTATTACTTAAATTGCTCATTAAATTCTGTCTGTATTTATAAAATTAAAGATTTTTGTTATATTTTCCTATTTTTTGTTTTTTTTGGTAGGCGAAAAACAGTTGTGTGTCACACATGCAGAAAACGCTTTAGCAGCCCTTAGCTATTAGCTACCCTCGCTTCGCTTCGCTTCGCTTCGCTTCGCTCGCTCATGCAGCTAATAGCCTCGGGCTGCTAAAGCTCATTTTCTGCCCTTGTGACACAATATACTATTAATCACTTATTAGCTAGCTACTCTAATCGACTTTTCTTCGATGGTCCAGGCTGTGGCTCAGAATCTAAATTAACGTCAAATGTGAAAGTTTGAGGAATGACAGAAGGAGTATGTGAAATCCCTGAAATAAGTTCGCGTCCTTTGTCAGCACCACCGAAATGAATGGTGCGAGGGGCTATAACAAACTGGATTTAAGCGATGAATAATTCGCAAAAATTTAATTTTCTGTAACATTTCTTAACGTTACAGACAATATTTTGGTATATCTGGTTTAAGTAATTTGTTTTTAATTGAAGAACCTTTAATTTATTTAAATTTTAAAATACTGGCATCCAATTATCGACTTACTGGAATTTTACGTAAATGTCACTAATTTTAAATGACTCCCGGATTAAACGTGTTTGAATAAACATTATTTAATCACGATCCGCAAAAAGCTAAATCATAAAAGAAACGTTTTACTCGAACAGCGCTCTCTCTCTCTCTTTCTCTCACTAACAAAGCATAATATTAATTGACAGTGAATCAGCGAACTGAGAGAAAAATGTTTTTCAGCGCCCGGAAAATTGATACAAAAAAAAAAGAAATGCTTCAGAAGTAGACGCTCTTGGTGTTGGTTTTTGCGTTTTTGTGAGCTGTAGTAGAATTTAAAAATTTAATTGATGTCTTATTTTAAAGAACTATAATTGCAATAAAATACTAGATCAAAGGATCCGTTCAAACATACAACAACGTTCTATTAATTTCTCTTTTTTAATTTTCATTTGTTAAATATTCATACTCTGAGATAGTAAAATTTGTGATAATTTTATATATTTTTAGAATAAGTAGATGGAGATTGAGAGTACAGTCATTGAACCTCCAAATAACTGTGAAACTAAACACCCTATACAATTATACAAATAAATGAAGGAATGTTTGTATATCTAGATATTTTTCGCATGCCTAAATTATGATATGTATGATGTGAAGAATACGATCATACAGCGTGCGCCAATTATTTCCACTCGATCTCTAGCACCGAAACTAAAAGAGATATCAACAAGATTTTTTGTAGGGGTAGACAGTGTCACTCGGACTACAATTTTAAAATATTTTGAATTTTTTTTAAATTGAATACCCTGTATACGATTGTCTTCTGTTTCTACTTAATATTAGATTTACGGTAGTTTTTTGTATTTGTAAATCCGACGCGGCGTTGACAAGTTATTCCTATTTTAAGCAGATTTAATGAAAAAACAGCACTTCAGAAGTATTAGCACAAAACCACATTTTTTAAAAAATTCCTCAAAAAAGCTACTATGATGTAAATGAAACATGCACCTATCACAATAATCACACAACATCTTCACCTGTTGCACAGGGTGTTTGCCGATGGCGTGCCAATAGTCTAGTTTTCAAATTAGAATAACTCAATTTTTTCAAATGAGACACCCTGTATATTTTTCTTCAGTTAGAAGCTCTCCCTAATACGCATTAAAAAAATGTAAGGTTTTGCACATGTAACTTTACTATTTACTTTAATAATTGACGTTAAGTGACAAACAACATATTTTACACAATTTTTAAAGTAAAAAATTTTACAAAGTTTAATCGTAAGAAAACTACAATAGTGAAAGTTAAAATTTATAGTAGGTGTTCAAAATGTCTTCCATTTTCATTTATACATTTTTTTGCCCTTTTTTTCATTGATTTACGCACATCTCTTAGCATTGCAGGGGTCAACTGTCTAAATGCTGCAGTAATTCTTTCATTCATATTTTATTTTTTGGTAACCTCTTCTTTGTAAACAATATTTTTAATAAAACCCCACAAGAAAAAATCGCAAGGTGTAAGGCAAGGCGATCTAGTAGGCCAATTTATAGATCCTCCCCTTCCTATCCAACGATCCTGAAACTCCCTATTTAACCAATTGCGAGCATCTAATAGGTAATGTGGTGAGGCGCCATCTAATTGAAACCACATTCTGTTGCGATAATTTTGAGGCACATTTTGCAATAAGTTGCGAAAATCATGTTCTAAAAAATCTAAAAATATAGCTCCATTTACAGTCCCATCAAAGAAATAGGGACCAATTACATAATCACCTATTATTCCCGCCCACACATTCAAAGACCATCGATACTGTGATGTGGTTCTAAATAAATGTTCATTGTGGTCCGAATAATAATGGAAGTTGTATCTATTTACACAACCGTTCTTATGAAACGTGGCTTCGTCGGAGAATAAAACTTTGTTTAAAAAGTTACGCTCTGTATTCATCTTGTTTATTAACCATCTACAGTATTCCACTCTACGCGCGAAATCACGTGGTAACAATTCTTTTTTATTATGCGTCTAATTGTGGTATTGGGAATTTCTAACTGATTGCTTAATTGCCTTGTGCTTATATTGAGATCTTCAACTATGCTGATCATTATCTTATATTCGTTGTCAATAGTAACAGCGGTAGTTTCACGTGAATGTTTTTCATACTTGACGGTTCCTGTTCTATCAAATCTATTCTTTAAATTCTCAAAAGTATCATTTTGTGGATGACGTCTTTCTAAGTATCTTTGACGATAGACCCTACTAGCAAGAAACGCATTTTTTTGACATTCACCCAGTATCCATATCATATCAATATTTTCTTGAACACTATAATTCTTATTAAAATCCATTTTTTATACAAAATACCGATTATTTTCTTGAACACTATAATTCTTATTAAAATCCATTTTTTATACACAATACCGATTAAATATAGTAGACGTGATACAATATAAAATTTTATGTTGACAATTAATGCCATAACAAAATATACCTACTGTCATTTTCATAGGTAACTTGATTTCTTATTAAAAATTGTGTAAAATATGTTGTTTGTCACTTAACGTCAATTATTAAAGTAAATAGTAAAGTTAGATGTGCAAAACCCTATATTTTTTTTAATGCGTATTAGGGAGAGCTTCTAACTGAAGAAAAATATACAGGGTGTCCCATTTAAGTTATTGCCATTTGAAAACTAGACTATTGGCAAACACCCTGTGCAACAGGTGAAGATGTTGTGTGATTATTGTGATAGGTGCATGTTTCATTTACATCATAGTAGCTTTTTAGAGGAATTTTTTAAAAAATGTGGTTTTTGTGTTAATATTTCTGAAGTGCTGTTTTTTCATTAAATCTGCTTAAAATAGGAATAACTTGTCAACGCCGCGTCGGATTTACAAATACAAAAAACTACCGGAAATCTAATATTAAGTAGAATCAGAAGACATAATCGTATACAGGGTGTTCAATTTAAAAAAACCAAATTAATTTTCATTCCACAAAAATTAGCCACCCTGTATACATCAAAATATTTTAAAATTATAGTCCGAGTGACATTGTCTACCCCTAGGGTGCTAGAGATCGAGTGGAAATAATTGGCGCACCCTGTATAAAACTATCAAAGATTGATATAAAACTGTACATAATCAGTGTTTACTTTGGTATACTATATGTATACTAACTCTTCTGGTTTGATGTCCCTAATAGTGTATGGTGTGAGAAGGAAGAGACCTCGAGAAACACAAGGAATTTTGTTGGCACCCCTCCTCCCGTTTTCGAGGATGCTGAACACGATGGCGAGGGTGAAAATTCATTTAGAGTTGGCCCCACCCCCCAAACGGCCAAAACCACAACCAAAAGCGGATTTCTGCCATTTGGGGGTATGGATAAATCGGGAAGAAGAACCAACATCAGCATCGTGTTCACTATTCTCAAAAACAGGGGTTAGATTAATTTTGGCAGTGGAAGTCGCTGAATTCCCCTTTTAGGGATGGTTTTTGGCGGTTTGGGGGTGGGGCCAACGAGAAGGATTTTAACCCCCGCCATCGCGTTCAGCATCTATTATTTACATTACAATATAACGAAATAATATTTACTACTTCACTTTATGGTCTATTAGGTAAAAATTTATTTCGATTCCAAATCCGCCGATTTATAAAATTAGCCGAAAACTTTACAGTCAATAGAATCTATTTACCCGGCGATAAAACGACGGCCACAGTAGTCGGCTCTTTACGCGACCGTTGATAGTCGCCTGTATTTTTCCTTCTTGCATTTGAATCGCTCCGAAATGGCATTAAATTGGAGCTATGAATACTTGATTTGTTTGTTTAGGACACCAAGTGTTCTTTTTTAACGTTAGAGGGAGCCGTCGAGATGCTGAGAAAATATTTTTTTCTATTCTCAAAATTGAATTGGGGAGAAGAAACCCTTATGCGTTTTAAAGGTCCCTTGAAAAGTTATTCTTAAACGCCGTTTTTAGACCCCAGCTACGTGGTAGTATTGCCGAATGTGTACAAATGAAGATGTAAGGCTACAGCTGAAATATTTTGTAGTCGTTTTTATAACCCACAGTGGTTTTTTTATGGGTTCGCAACAATATGGAAACGTTAGACATCAAAATATCTTTTTTATATATAAAATGTTATTAGATGTGCTACCATCTATGGTAAGAAGATAGTATTGACATTAAATTTTGACTGAATCTAGTCAAGATGTCACTCTCTTCTTTTTTATCCCTTTCAGAGATTAATACAAAGTGAGTAAACCAGTAAGGAATTTTAATTTATTAGATTCGACATCCTAAGACCGGTTTCTTTCTTTCGACTTCATCAGTTAGGCTTTTCGAATCCAATAAATAAAATTCCAAACTCGTACAAGTCAATAGCTATATCCGCTATAAGATAACATTTTTAGATGTGCTACCATCTATGGTAAGAAGAGAGTATTGACATTAAATTTTGACTGAATCTAGTCAAGATGTCACTCTCTTCTTTTTTATCCCTTTCAGAGATTAATACAAAGTGAGTAAACTGAAAGGGATAAAAAAGAAGAGAGTGACATCTTGACTAGATTCAGTCAAAATTTAATGTCAATACTCTCTTCTTACCATAGATGGTAGCACATCTAAAAATGTTATCTTATAGCGGATATAGCTATTGACTTGTACGAGTTTGGAATTTTATTTATTGGATTCGAAAAGCCTAACTGATGAAGTCGAAAGACAGAAACCGGTCTTAGGATGTCGAATCTAATAAATTAAAATTCCTTACTGGTTTACTCACTTTGTATTAATCTCTGAAAGGGATAAAAAAGAAGAGAGTGACATCTTGACTAGATTCAGTCAAAATTTAATGTCAATACTCTCTTCTTACCATAGATGGTAGCACATCTAAAAATGTTATCTTATAGCGGATATAGCTATTGACTTGTACGAGTTTGGAATTTTATTTATTGGATTCGAAAAGCCTAACTGATGAAGTCGAAAGACAGAAACCGGTCTTAGGATGTCGAATCTAATAAATTAAAATTCCTTACTGGTTTACTCACTTTGTATTAATCTCTGAAAGGGATAAAAAAGAAGAGAGTGACATCTTGACTAGATTCAGTCAAAATTTAATGTCAATACTCTCTTCTTACCATAGATGGTAGCACATCTAAAAATGTTATCTTATAGCGGATATAGCTATTGACTTGTACGAGTTTGGAATTTTATTTATTGGATTCGAAAAGCCTAACTGATGAAGTCGAAAGACAGAAACCGGTCTTAGGATGTCGAATCTAATAAATTAAAATTCCTTACTGGTTTACTCACTTTGTATTAATCTCTGAAAGGGATAAAAAAGAAGAGAGTGACATCTTGACTAGATTCAGTCAAAATTTAATGTCAATACTCTCTTCTTACCATAGATGGTAGCACATCTAAAAATGTTATCTTATAGCGGATATAGCTATTGACTTGTACGAGTTTGGAATTTTATTTATTGGATTCGAAAAGCCTAACTGATGAAGTCGAAAGACAGAAACCGGTCTTAGGATGTCGAATCTAATAAATTAAAATTCCTTACTGGTTTACTCACTTTGTATTAATCTCTGAAAGGGATAAAAAAGAAGAGAGTGACATCTTGACTAGATTCAGTCAAAATTTAATGTCAATACTCTCTTCTTACCATAGATGGTAGCACATCTAAAAATGTTATCTTATAGCGGATATAGCTATTGACTTGTACGAGTTTGGAATTTTATTTATTGGATTCGAAAAGCCTAACTGATGAAGTCGAAAGACAGAAACCGGTCTTAGGATGTCGAATCTAATAAATTAAAATTCCTTACTGGTTTACTCACTTTGTATTAATCTCTGAAAGGGATAAAAAAGAAGAGAGTGACATCTTGACTAGATTCAGTCAAAATTTAATGTCAATACTCTCTTCTTACCATAGATGGTAGCACATCTAAAAATGTTATCTTATAGCGGATATAGCTATTGACTTGTACGAGTTTGGAATTTTATTTATTGGATTCGAAAAGCCTAACTGATGAAGTCGAAAGACAGAAACCGGTCTTAGGATGTCGAATCTAATAAATTAAAATTCCTTACTGGTTTACTCACTTTGTATTAATCTCTGAAAGGGATAAAAAAGAAGAGAGTGACATCTTGACTAGATTCAGTCAAAATTTAATGTCAATACTCTCTTCTTACCATAGATGGTAGCACATCTAAAAATGTTATCTTATAGCGGATATAGCTATTGACTTGTACGAGTTTGGAATTTTATTTATTGGATTCGAAAAGCCTAACTGATGAAGTCGAAAGACAGAAACCGGTCTTAGGATGTCGAATCTAATAAATTAAAATTCCTTACTGGTTTACTCACTTTGTATTAATCTCTGAAAGGGATAAAAAAGAAGAGAGTGACATCTTGACTAGATTCAGTCAAAATTTAATGTCAATACTCTCTTCTTACCATAGATGGTAGCACATCTAAAAATGTTATCTTATAGCGGATATAGCTATTGACTTGTACGAGTTTGGAATTTTATTTATTGGATTCGAAAAGCCTAACTGATGAAGTCGAAAGACAGAAACCGGTCTTAGGATGTCGAATCTAATAAATTAAAATTCCTTACTGGTTTACTCACTTTGTATTAATCTCTGAAAGGGATAAAAAAGAAGAGAGTGACATCTTGACTAGATTCAGTCAAAATTTAATGTCAATACTCTCTTCTTACCATAGATGGTAGCACATCTAAAAATGTTATCTTATAGCGGATATAGCTATTGACTTGTACGAGTTTGGAATTTTATTTATTGGATTCGAAAAGCCTAACTGATGAAGTCGAAAGACAGAAACCGGTCTTAGGATGTCGAATCTAATAAATTAAAATTCCTTACTGGTTTACTCACTTTGTATTAATCTCTGAAAGGGATAAAAAAGAAGAGAGTGACATCTTGACTAGATTCAGTCAAAATTTAATGTCAATACTCTCTTCTTACCATAGATGGTAGCACATCTAAAAATGTTATCTTATAGCGGATATAGCTATTGACTTGTACGAGTTTGGAATTTTATTTATTGGATTCGAAAAGCCTAACTGATGAAGTCGAAAGACAGAAACCGGTCTTAGGATGTCGAATCTAATAAATTAAAATTCCTTACTGGTTTACTCACTTTGTATTAATCTCTGAAAGGGATAAAAAAGAAGAGAGTGACATCTTGACTAGATTCAGTCAAAATTTAATGTCAATACTCTCTTCTTACCATAGATGGTAGCACATCTAAAAATGTTATCTTATAGCGGATATAGCTATTGACTTGTACGAGTTTGGAATTTTATTTATTGGATTCGAAAAGCCTAACTGATGAAGTCGAAAGACAGAAACCGGTCTTAGGATGTCGAATCTAATAAATTAAAATTCCTTACTGGTTTACTCATAAAATGTTATATTTATACAAACTCACTCAAAGATATATTCAGTCAATCAACAGAAACGTTGCATATTTACTACTCACTGTAGTGCTAATGGTGAGGATTCTTCAAATCTGCCAATTAGCAATGAAGTACCTCAAGGTTCAGTATTAGGTCCAATTTCATTTTTATTATTCATCAACGATATCACAGACTTAAAAATAAGTGAAAGAATTGAAGAATTACTTTATTTTCCGATGACACGAGTGTAACCTGGAGTAGTTCTGATATACAGACATTAGAATCTAGCATAAACAAAGATCTAGTAACTATCAAGTCCTGGTCTGGACTAGGGCTTTTCTTCAAGAAAGACCATTTGACACAGTGGCAGAATTCTATAACGTGCCTTAGACTTTTGGGTTGCAGTATATAGAAGCAATAATTTTTCTTTGACAATAAAGCATATTCTCTCTCTCTCTTCTCTCTCTCTATCTCTCTCTTGCTCTCTCTCTCTGTGCACAACAGCATCTGAAAGTAGGCACTAATTCAACTAAATATTCTCTAAAGGAGATGAAAACAAATTCAGTGCTACGTGCCCAAGCTTGCAATAATTTTACTGAAGCTTTTTGATGTAGGTTGATATGTGGCATTTGGGATATCGAGTACTGTTTCTGAGTCATTGAAATGTTCGTTAAAATCTTTCCTATACTTTGCTTCAACCTCTTTATTTTCTTAAAAGTTGCTACGTCCTTGGACCCAGACAATTTGAATGTTATAAGATCGTTAAAACACGTTTTGGGTCAGTTAAAAGGCCAGGACAATTAAATCTGCTAGTGGTAAATTCAGATTTGTTGTTTGAAATATCTTTATTAAAGATTTTTATTGGAAATCCGACACGTATGCACTTTGTCGCGCCGCGTTTCTTTCGGAGTAAAGAATACATATAAAAAGAGATTGACTTATCCAAAGCTGCGTAACGAAATCTTTCCAGTTTAAAATTCAGTAGCTCGTTAGACTCTCCCGCTATGACCTCGCACATGTCTAGTGGGTAAATTAAAAGTTTTTTAACTTATACGAGCAGTAGGATGTACCAAGCCTACTGCACTTTGGTTCAGGGTTTCTTAATGCCCAATTTAAATTAAAAGTAACAATCAAATTCATTCACATTAATAACCATCTCTTTCACTGAACAATTGCACACCTTTCTAAAACCAGTCGTTAAGTTTTTATTGTTACTTTGTCACTTGAGTGAATTAACTAATGACAGCAGTAAAGATTATTCATTCTGGAAAGCAACCAAACGATTAAAAAGTCCTATACACATAACCCACCAATTAGAAAGGAAGACGGGAGTTGGGCACGAAATAATATACAAAAAGCAATCAGATTCGCAGAACACTTAGAAAAGACTTTCCAGACCAACGATGGTGAAGAGACCCAAGACTGGAATGAACCAGAACAGGAAGATTCAGTCGTTAGACCTACTTCTCCAAAAGAAGTTTATGAGGAAATCGAAACTAATATAAATCCTTGATCTCATTACCGGGGAAATCTTGAAACAACTCCCACGTAAAGCTGTTGTCAAACTGACCAACCTTATCAATGCATCATTTAAGATGAGATACGTACCTCAGCTATGGAAAGTAGCAGAGGTTATAATGATACCCAAGCCAGGTAAACCTCCCCAAGGAGTAACGTCATACACCGACCCATCTCTTGCTTGTTATTTAGAAATTCTACGAAAAATTGCTTCTTAAGAGATTAAAACCTACAATAGAAGAAAAGGACCTGATTCCCTCCCATTAATTTGGTTTTAGAGAGAAACACTCAACTTACATTCGTAATTGAAAAGTCTTTAGAGGAAAAGAACGTCTGTTCCACCGTCTTCCTAGACGTGGCCCAGGCTTTTGATAAAGTTTGGCATGAGGGCCTTAACCACAAGTTAAATTTGTTACTACCGCGTCAGTATTCAGAACTCTTAAAATCCTATTTATCAAACAGATATTTCAGAATAAAACAGGAAGATGTATATTCTGATCTAAGAGAAATTAAGGTAGAAGTACTCCAAGGTAGTCTAATAGGTCCACTACTGTACTTAAGTATACCAGTGATACCAATGAAAATAAATCTGCTCATGTTAACTTTACTAATAAACGAAACCAACACATTCCCATAAGCATAAATAACGCTCAGATTCCCTATGCTAATACAGCAAAATATCTTGGAATGACACCTGATGCTAGACTTCGCTGGAAAGTCCACATTAAAAAGAAACGTGAAGTGTTTGGTATAAAATATAAAAAGATGCTCCTCTACATGCAGATATTGAAACCCGTTTGGACGTATGGTAGCCAGTTTTGGGGCTGCGCATGTAAAAGTTATCCAACGTTTTCAAAATAAAGTATTGAGGAACACCGTCGCAACAGCGATCTTCATAGGGACCTGGATGTAGAAACTGTTGACAAGACTATATCTAAATCTGCCAGCAGCCATGTACAACGGCTGCTCCAACATGGGAACGTTGAGGTCATCCAGCTCCTCGATAATACCAATTTAGTAAGAAGACTCAAGAGGACCAAACCTTTTGAACTAGTTCAGTGACAGTGCTAGTTACAAACAGAGTATTGTGCGGATTTGTGTTACACGTTACCGGTAGTGTTACTAAAATTATGAAACCCTAAGATACACTAGTGAGTAAGTAGGACCTTAGTATTTAATTCTAGTTAAGTTGGGTTAGAACAAAATTGCTTATTGATCTTCATGATCAGATTGTAATTATAGAATGTTTGCGACGAAAAAAAAAGTAGTGTTAATAGAAATTTATGAATTAAAACAAGTGCATTATTTTACTTTCATTCATCAAATACAGTCTGTGCAACATTGCTAGTTTAAGTTAATTTAAACTGGAACAGAGACATCTACAGGGTGTCTTCTAATAAGTTTGGGTCTACAATATCTACAGGGGATTTGTAACCAACCAAAACAATTTTCCTGTGCACATATTTTTGTCTTATAGACTGTAGTAAGCTCTCTAAAGAAGAAGGTGTTTTTTTTCTTTTGAATGACAAACTCCTTCTTTAATGTCCTCACTAGTTTTGGACACTTCTGTAAATCTCTTTCTGAAGATACAAACTTTTCTATCTGGTCTTTTATTTGGAAATAACTGCAGAGAGAATATATATGAAGTATTTTCACGCTTATAATACTACTGATTTAAAATACTTGCCTCTTCTTTATCAGAAATATTGCCGTTGATAATATTTAGGGTATGCAGTCTGCCCGTGTGGTAAAATACCCTTTTTGAGATCTATCTAAATATTTGATAGCATTTATTATGATATCCGTTTTATATTCGGATTGGTTGTAATCCGGCAAAAGGTTTACTTAAAATTTATCTTAAAATCATTTAAAAATTACATCCTTCTAATAAATAAAATATAAATGTTGTTTTTGTGCGTCAAACGCCATTTTTCGGTACATTTATACTAAGAGATTAAATTTTCGAAATCCAAGAGCAGAAAGGCCTCGCCATTATTCAATTAACTATTTATGAGAGCTCCGGAATCGAATCGTGATATACAAACCGAAAACTCAATATTGATCAACAAAATAAGATTGGTTACACAAACGTTTCTTGGTAATTTTGTTTGTAAAATAAAGGAGATGCTCGTTAGGGGATTTTCTTCGCTAATATTTTATGATTAGGCCCAAAATTGAGAGAAACGTTTTCGTCAAAATAAAATAAGTTCAAGAGGTATTTTCTTGCCAAAAAATATTTCATTTGGGAAAGATTCTTTTACTTTCAAAAAAATAATGTGGTACCTTCTACTAAGCTTCTTCGGACCTTATTAAACGGAGATTAGGAATATTTCTAATTAATTTTATTAAAATTTTGGTGGATTCACCAATATTTTAAATGCGACTCGAAACTTTTAGTGAATTCACCAAAATTTTAAATGCGACTGGAAATTTTCAGTGAATTCACCAAAATTTTAAACGTGACTGGTAACTTTCAGTGAATTCACGAAAATTTTAAATGCAGCCGGAGATTTTCGGTGAATTCACCAAAATTTTAAATGAGGCTGGAAACTTTCAGTGAATTCACCAAAATTTTTGGTTTAATAAGGATGCATTCTTCGTTTTATTAAGGATATGGGAACAACATTTGATCAGAAATAGGATGTCACTTGTCCTTTTTTTCCAAATATGATTTTAGCACTTTAAATACAATTTATTTACCAACGAAAAGTTTTATGGGGTTATATTTTACAAATATAACTAAAAACTTGTCTGAACTAGGAATTATATAGGAATATTAGAACAAAAATGATTTTTCCTAAAGGTCTTAAATCTCCACGAAGAAAACGTTTTGTTTCTTCTTCCTTTTATAAATAAACTATTTTCTTTTTCCGATTTTTGTTTTAATAAATTTCAATAAACTATACGTCGATTTATAGCCCTACCAAAATTTATCGTCAATTCTAAATACTACGACTAATGAACTAAATAATGTCGATACAATCTTGATACTCTGAATGTTTAATAAAGCGACTATCCTAATTAGGAAGTAAATCATGATGGATTCGAATGTCACCCTTCGAGAAATTAGTGTAACAATGTTTACGCTATTATACATATTTAGACAATTTGCCAATATGACATATACAACGCATTAATACCTACTTGTTTGGGCTTATTATCAATTAGAACTTCATTAGGAATAATCCTAATTTATATTTAATTTTGAGCATAAAGTGAAGCATTGGGTGACAGTTTCTATACATTAAAATGCGGACCAAAAAGGGTGGACTACCTGCCACCAGAAGAGGTCCTATAACCCTATATGTAATTTAAGCACCTTTCCGATGATATTAAAATTTTAGATTTGATATTTATGCATTGCACAATATTTAAATTTTGCTGGATTCTTCCGTGAATTCACCACAATTTTAAATGCGACTGGAAACGTTCAGTGAATTCACCAAAATTTTAAATGCGGGTGGAAACTTTCAGTGAATTCACTAAAATTTTAAACCGGAAACTTTCTAATCCGGTTTGTGGTTATGCACGACTAAAAGGTCCTTACTGGGATTATTTTCACTACAAATGTCTCTATAATTATTTAAAAAATGTATATTATGTATAGGTACACTTTATACAAACAAAGTTGTTCAATAACTAATTTGCCAAATATTGCATGATTTGTAAAATAAGCATAAGCAAGATGAGTTTGGGGGGTTTTACCAATGAACTGTTAATCGGTAAAAAAGTTCTGGTGCCCAAATTTGATCTAGGATTACAGGACCATTTCTAGTGACAGGTAGTCCACCTTTTTGATACGCATTTTGGACCAGTCGATTTAAATTTCTGCTTGAATGCTAAAGAGCGAGGTTAAAGTGAATATAGTCTGGGTAAGTTGGCCCTGGATTTAGCCAATTTGTTTTTTTGTGTTTGGTTAGACGATATTCGAATGTCACAGGAGTGGGAAAAGTGATTTTTATACTTCGAGTGCAGATATGTGTCCACACAGAAACTGTAACTGACATTCTTGTGACCTGTAGAATTTCTCGGAAGATTTGTATATTTTTTTGAAGTTCTAATAATCGCACAGTCTTACTGGCAATTTGTTTTATACTACGGTTGTACTGCTAAAGGTTTGGGAGTCTTAAAAAAGCCTTACTTGCAATTTTGTCGATTTCCACAACATATTTGGTACATTTTTCGTTTTTGTAATTAAAAAAATATATAATTTCACTACAAATTTGGTGAACAACAGCTGGAATAATTGTGTAAAATCTGTAAATTCTTCTACACAATATCAGACTGCGTCCTATACATTAAAATATACACGCGTAGTGAACTAGATATCTCAGAAACATACGCGAATCAATTGTAATTAATATTTACCCCTTCAGGCTTTGTAAATTGCACAATCCGTAGCTTGCGATGTATACATGACAGGAGTACATTCTGCGGGACACCAAAATTCCTTGTTGGGTGATCGACTACAATTCTCAGATGCATGAGCAATAATGTGAGAGGAACATTAAATTCCGACATGCAAGTTAACAGGGAAACTTAGTTTGAGCAGATCATCAGTGAGGGAAGAAAAAATAACTTTGATGATTTGTGAAATTGTAAGATTTAGTTTACTCTTTTATTACAGCGTTTATTGTAAAATCTAGTAGAGGTTTTTTATTTTGGGTACATCGGAAAATAGGCTCAGAAGAAAAGCATAAAATAACTGTTCTGAGAAACACAGAAGCAATAAGCAGATAAAGAAATAAATAAGGGCATCACAGAAGAGACAATGATGAGTAGACAAGGACATCACTTGTCAATAGCGGCACCATCTATATGTCATCCTAAGAACTTATTTAGTGACCAGATATATTGCAGTATACTTGAAAAATAACATTTATATTGATTAGTTTGCGTTGTTTTGAATTTTCCTCCAATTCGCAGGAAATATGTCTAACAACACCTTTCGTTCGATGTAGAAACCGTAAGTAATTTTCTTGTCAAAGTAGCCAAACCGTAACCCACAATTTATACGTAACAAAAGTCAATTATCTTCACAGTTCCAATTTCAGTTCATATTTACTTGAATTACAAGCATTTCTATAGAATTATTTCAATTACACGGATATTCCCGAACTTAATCAAATAGATGCAGACACAGGTATTTCGATTCTCATTAGAGGCCACATGCGGTTTATAGTAAAGCTTGTATGGGGGATATTCTATTCTAAAATTACTCAGAAGCTCGTCAACACAATAATCAGAAAATTTAATATTCCCAATTTACTTTCATTCACTGTATAGTCCGAGCGCATATATTAGTGCATTTTTAGCTATGTATCCACTAAAGTTTTATAGGAGCGGTCTGAAGGCTAGTAGTTTTCTACAAAGATCAGTCCCTAGAGGGCGTTGTCCTAGCGGCTTATATTAGCGCGAATTACCTTTGACTAAAATTCTCGGGGCTAATCTGATCTTAGTAAATAACTTTTTAAATGGTACTGGGATTTACTGAAATAAAATGCAAGCAAATCTATTAAAAACTAATAAAAATGGCTAACAAAAGAGAATGATAAACTTACAAAAAAAAAAGAAAATTAAACTACTTCTCAATAAATAAAACTATAACTTGGCTTATGCAACAGGGCTTAGAAATTAAGGAAAAATTCTATAACTACAATGACTGTCAAATAAAAAAATGAAAGAAAGCCCTATTTACTAAATGAACTTAATTTACCCCAATTAAACTAAGACCACAATTGGTTGGCTTTAAGCCACCTGACTAATATTAGTCTAACCGTCAAACAGACAGATTAATTATTTTGTTCATGAGACAAAATGTGCGTTATAAGACCACTCGAATCCTGAATAAATTATAAAGTTAAGACAAAATACTGTGGCTGTCAAAAGACAGGATTTTTCTATCTAATGAGCCGTGGAAAAACAACTGAAATTTTACCCAACAAGGCGACACCGTATGTAATTAGCTGGCTGGATTGCAACCCTTGAAATTCTCTTGGTAAGGACGTTGCAACACTTTTGTCATACAGAATGAACTACCGATTTTCCGCGAGTACCCACAAAAGAAAAACTCAAAACTAAAAAATATACTTTGACCCAATTAAGGAAAAGTCTACAAAAACATAAAATAATTGATTGCCCCAAAAACGCGCCCTTAAGCCCGGCTTTAAGATATCATTCTTTTGAGTGACCACTTCCCCTAAAAATTTAAAAACGCGGTTTTGAGAACCTCTGGTAGATTCTTTAAAGCCACAGGTGAGTTTCTCACTGACGTGAAAAAAGTTTCTCCCCAGCCATTTATTTCTGGGAACAATGTACCCTCGTGATCGTTTGTTTTATGAAATTTAATATTTGTTTTTCGGCAGAATAAAAAATAAAATATGTTGCAAATGAATCTTAGATTTCGTTGCAAATAATTCTGACTAAATTCTGTTTCGAAAGATTTGTATTAGTAATGAAAAATCGTACCTACTTATTTGACCATTTCATTGTAAGTTAAATAAATTTAGTTATATCGAGTGTCTCAAATAAAATTTAATTAATTCTCTCAAAATTCTTCTGCCCATTACAAAATTTCATTTGATCACACTGAACACCAATTATACTATTGTTACTTACACTGTCCCGTATACCTAAACAGAACCTAGTTGATTCATCGTAAATTACTTGTAAGCTGATGGTGAATAATTTATTATTTTTATGCTTTAGGCACATAATTCAATGAACCAGGAAAATATTTTTATGACAGGAAGAGGTGCCAGGATACACAGACGATTATTAGTTAGCCTGTCAACATAACCCTATTCTTTTAAGACTGACGGGATAAATTATCAGGTATATTGTTTAGATTTTCATTTATTGAATTATATTTCTATGATGTTCATGGGGCAACGATTTCTGGTAGACTGGGACTATCGGAGAAATTGATTTTGATCGATTTGGATCTGAACACCAATTGTTACTTATACTGTCCCGTAAATCTAAACAGAACCTTGTTGATTCAAGGTTAATTGCTTGTTAGCTGATAGTAAATAATTTATCATTTTATGCTCTATTTAAACTTGTTTTTACAGGAGATATGGCATATTTATTATTAATTTTATTAAGGTTTTAGATTTGATATTTATGCATTTCACAAGATTAAAATTTTGGTGGATTCTTCCGTTAGTTCACCAAAATTTTAAATGCGACTGGAAACTTTCAGTGAATTCACCAAAATGTTCAATGCGGCTGGAAACTTTCAGTGAATTCACCAAAATTTTCAATGCGGCTGGAAACTTTCAGTGAATTCACCAAAATTTTAAATGTGATTGAAAACCTTTAGTGAATTCACCAAAATTTTAAATGCTGCTGAAAACCTTCATTGAATTCACCAAAATTTTAGGTTTAATGATACATTTTCCGCAGGGATATATTGTAATGAAATATTCACCTTGTATGTAGAAGGTAACCAGGAAACAAAAAAAATAAAGGGGTGACAGAAGGGATTTTGAGAGTTACTGAAAGAAAGGGGATGTCAGAAGGTTTTTTTTTGGAAAATTAAGGAATATTGAAAAGAATAATTTAAATCCACCACCAACAGAAAGTTGCAATTGATTAATAACAATAACTTATGTTAATATTAAGTTGTATGATATATGGAAGTTTGTAACTACCAAGAAGAGTTCTGCTAATGTACGAGGACGTTTTGATGAGAAGATTAGTTTGATTTTGGCTTAGAAGGACTTTCACATACAGGTCAAAGGTACTTGAAACTTTCAGTGTTTTAGTATTAGACTATTTTTGTTATTTTTATTGTTCAATATTATATTATAGAGAGTGAGTGAGTGTGAATGTTTTGTTAATAATTATATTTGCAATTTTCGGCAATGTTCAATGTTATTATCTGAAATTGTTTTAATAAAATTTATAACTTTTGACATTTCGTATCAATGTATGACACACATACACCCAACATTCTTCGTTTTATTAAGGGTATGGAAATAACATTTGATCATAAATAGGATGTCACTTATACTTGTTTGTCCAAATATGACTTTAGCGTTTTAAAAACAATTCATTCACCCATTTTCGGGTTATGTCTGGGTAAACAGAATCTAGTTGATTCAACGTAAATTGCTTGTTAGCTTATGGTAAATAATTTATCATTTTTATGCTTTATTTAAATTTGTTTTTACACTTATTCATTTTACTGATATTTAAAGAGTTAATTTTCAATTATTTAACCTGAATCATTGTTTTATATGATCACATAAATAAAAGTTAATTTAGTTTATATATCTTTGTCGATTTTTACAAACCCCATTATCCTTATCAGGGTAATTGTTAAATGAGTCTGTAGAATTTATAAAACTCATACTAAAATATAAATAACTTACCTGTTGATAGTCCCCAAACTTAGTTTGATAATCAAACACGTACAGATAGGAATTCCTGTGCTCGGCGGAGTGCAAATCCGCCGTGTGTACAACAGGAGCCACGTATTGTGCATCCGACAATGCCTCGAGGGTTTCGTCTCTAATGTTAATCGGATGTTGAACCGGCCTTTCCCAGTCCGTGTACTCGTTTACTATCGTCGCCAGAATTTCAGACAAGTGATAACTGTAAGTATTGCGAACGAAAGTCCTGAGTATTTTCGAACGTCGATCTGCCTCGATGCCGTATTGGACGTCTTCGCCGTTGAATGCAAAATAGGCTTCGGCCTTTACGACCCCTAGCAGTAAATCGTATCTAGAAAGCTTCGAAACGACTGATTTCCGCAGCAGGACGTTATTTAGGATGGTGATGGCGTTTGGGGGTTCGGGTTTCGACGGTTTCGAGTTGCTGTCGAATTCGTTATAATGGGGATTGTCGCCACCTGAAAAGAAAATAGAAACTGATGAAAATGTATGAGCGTAATAGATTGATACTGATTTATGGGTTAGGTTAATATCATTCCCTTCTGAAATTCAACGAAAGCGGAACTTTGGACTTTACCTGAAGGTTTGAAGGCGGCTGCGTCTTTGGTTTTTTCTTTTATATAACATAGGATTTGGATCCATCTGATTGGTTACCGTTAACGCGGAATATACATATTGTTACGTACTAACTTTGTTGTGATAGGATGTTGCTTAATTTATTTTATTTTTATTGACTTTTAATTTAAAATTTTAGTACATAACCTATAAAATGTTGTTATTTATTTTTGAATCAACTAACCTCGACTACTGCTATTTTCCTTTTTTCTTTAATTTAATTTATTTATAATTTACTTACTTTATTAACCAACTTTTCTTTTTAAATAAATTTACAATTTATGGGAAATATTTTTATTCTTACCTCCTTCGTAAGCTCAGACAGAATGTAAATTCTTACGTTTGACAGAATGCATTGGGCGCCATCTACTATGCAGAGTAGGGTTTCTTAACCTCAGGTATGTTTCTAATTGGCTTGTAATTTTAAAAATCAATAATAACGATTACTGAGATAAATTCATAAACATTTATTAGTAACAAAAACAATAAAATCAGTAACGAAAAACCTTTTTGTTGAATGTGCACCAAATATTTGATCGAATAAGGTAAGTAAGTGTATTTTTATTTACTACAAAGAAAAATTAACAGTTACAAGTCTGGCGTCTGTGGGCAAACAACTGTCTGAAGTGTCATAAGAAAGCATTTGGTAGGTGGTGACTAAATTGTTTACGGCATTATCTCCAAAGTTGTGTGAGTTTGTGGTTGTTGATATACTTTTTAAGATACAGAGTAATTATTTAAAGACATTATTGTTACAATTTTGACTTTTAGTCCGGTACGTGTCAAGATAATTACAATTTGCATAACAATAACTGTAGGGGGTGGGTGGCTCAGCGGTAGAGCACTGGACTCATAATCCAAGGGTTGTGGGTTCGAATCACACCAAAGGCAGAAATCTTTTTCTGATTTTTAATTAATTAAAAATTTAGAAATTGATTTTCATATACCACGTGTGATTCCTCACTCGACCATTCACTGTTGGGTTCTAATTAACAGTGCTGTTCCTAAAGTGGCGCTGGGAAACAGTAACAAAGCCTACACAGAACACGAGGCTAATGGCCATAGTAGTCGATGCCGTTGACACAGAAGTAAAAAAAAAAAATAACTGTAATTTTTTATTGTAAATTTTTTATATAAATAAATAAAACATAATAAAATAGTTTTTCTTTTTATTCTAAACTGATATATATTATCAAAATCCCCAAATACATAACACTTAACACAACTTCAGTTACATTGTAATATAGTGGTTTTGCAGCTTATATAGAAAGAAAAGTAACAAAAAACAACTTTTTTAGGTAACCTGTATACAGCTAGATAAAAGAAAGATGTGAATGATTGTTTAAATCTTGATCAAGGTTATTAAACACAATGAAGTCAACACTTTAATCAACTTTTTAACAGCAAAATAACATAACACCAATGAATTGTTTGCCCACAGCGGCCATATTGAATTTGTTTTGACAGGTCATTGGAATGCCTAATTCTCCAATACTGTAACCTAAGTTATTTATAGGTTAAGTAATTTTTAACCTTAGAAAAATTAGTTATGGCCTTTTATTGTTTTGAAATGTTTTTAAATATCGATATTTAATGAAAATTGGTACCTTTATTTAAGACTAAGTGTTTCTTATTCCTACATTTATTGTTGTTAAATGTATGTTCTTCAAAAATGCAAATGGAATGTTTTTCAAAACGGAAACTGGATAAATTTAGTCAGGATACAATTCGATCAGGATACTCTGGATCTATTAATCGGGATGCAGGATAGGATGGATAATTGTGGCTTCTTCTCTTGATTTAAAAATTTTTCTTTATCTTGAAAAATAGGGTCACTTCTTGACAGGTAATGATTTTTATTCTTTTATCAGTGTTGCTTTGACTTGACTTCGTTTGTTTTAGTCATGCAGAGTGACGTGAACTGTTCAAGAGTTTTTAAGCAGCGAGAAATAGTTTTTATAAAAGCCCAAGTCATAGCTTACTAGATTGAAATTTGACAGTTTTTTAACTTAAATTTTTACAAAATTAAAAAATTATTAATTTTTATACAATTTTTAATTAGCACCAAATTATTCTAGAGACAAAAAGAATAATTTTGATGTAATTTTAGTACAATTCCTACTTATATTAACTTTATACAAATATTTTTTATGTAAAACTTTATTATTGCCTTTTTTCCTGTATTTCTTCAATTTTAGAAGTCTCAACACTCTATTTTCCCGATTTATACTATTTCACTTGAATTTGAATTGATGTATCATGATATTGAAATTTGAGGTTAAGTTTAAAATTTCTTTTTCTCCAAACACTTAATATGATAATGTTCTCATTGTTATTGTGATCGCAGACTTATCTGAGATTATATTATTTGAAATTTTTCTATTCAGGTCTTTGCTAGATTATTTGTAAATACCCTAAATCTGTTGAAAATCTCTTATGGGATTACCATGTTAAATTTTGACACATGAAATTTTATAGTTTCTTTTACAATAATTACTATGTTAAAATTAGTTTCAAACATTAATTAATAGTTATTTTATTAGTTTCTTTCGTATTGAATATTAAATTTTGCATTCTCTTTTTGAGCTGGTCAATTTAGTTAACCGTTACAATATATTTATGTTATTAATTTACGATAGAAGCAAGATCAAATAAGTGTTTTTTTTAGCGTCAAATAGTAGTTTATGATGCAAGGACGAGAAGTGTTACTTTTTCGGACGATTATGGAGTTTGCCGGCAACGTCAGTCGAAGCCGGCAAACCATAAGAGCTTTTAAAAACCAAGCCAATCCTGTGAATCTCTTAATATTATGGTAAGAGATTGCAATTTTTTGAACCATAAAAATTCCAAAAAGGACCATGGGAGTGACAAAACTGCACAAAGGATGTGAAAACAAGTTCCCAAGACCAAGGACATTAAAAATGGCATTATTGTGCCTCATCAGTAAGAAGCAGACAAGCTCGACATCCTATCACTAAAGGCATATAGCCCAAGGAGTAGTTGTTGAAGTCCAGACGCTGGTGCAGTGTAGGACATTTTTAATGTCCTTGTTCTTGGGAGCTTGTGTGATTTCATTTCACATCCTTTGTGCAATAAATAAATACATACAATAATATCATCAGAGATTTTATTGTATTATTATTTTTTCTCGATATATGAATCATTTGAAGAAATAAAAAAAAGATAAAAATAAAAACACATCCGGCGACGACAGGGGTCGCATTAATGTATGAAGAATGGGATTCCTGGTCATCTTCTATAGAATAAAAGTTTTATTGTTATTTTATTTTTATGTTTCTCTGGAGGATGGGAATCCATGAAAGTTTTCGTTAGGTTACGCAAATAAATTAAATTCGAACACTTCGCTTTGAAAAGGGATATATATATTTGTGAATATTACGTAACAATAAAAGTAAATTTTGCAATAAATTTATTAATATATGTACAGGGTGTCTGGTAAACCTTGTACAATATTGAAACTGGCGACTAACCAGGTCATGACAAAAGTTTGACATTATTTTCTAAAAAAAAAACATAACTAGGTGGAGGTGGACATTCACTACAAAAGAATGCCCATTTTGTCCAGACTCTACCATTGTACAAAACATACTATAATTTTTTTTTGGAGGGAGCGATATTTCCATTGAATTAGAGCGTGGTTTTATTCTAGGATGGTATATCAGCAGTTCCAGTATTGTTCAAGGTTTACCGGACACCCTGTATGTTTGTCATCATCCCACAATATTTAAACTTTACGATTTTAAAGTAAAATTTGTACCATTTGTTTTTGGACATTAAAAACTATTGTCTAATTTAATACTTACATGCATTTCAGTAACATTCTGTATAGTGAGTATGGAAAAAATTAATCTTATTGTTCTTTTGTTATTTACTATGGAGTGGAAGCTATTAAATAGAATTATGTTGTACAATATTAATTTTGTACAGTAAATTACCAATAAAATCATTTATTATTATTATTAATTATGATTTTCACTGTTTCAGAACTTGGTACAATAATATTACAGAAAATAAAATAGTCTCAAAATATAACTATCTATAGGGCGGCCAACTAAGAATGCAGAAAAAAAGTGATTATTAAAACGGCCAAGAGAAAAACCTGGAAAATATTTCCAAGTTTCTGAAATGGCCGCTAGGGGGCGTAACTGCAATAGTGAATCTAAGAGAGCATATTAATGCAGTATTACAACACCGATGGATTGGAAGATGAAGTATGTTTCCATGGCCTGCGCGATCACCATAACTTGTCTTGATTTTCAGACCAGAGAAGATATGAAAAACCGAATTCGTAATGCATGACGTAACATACCGAGAGCCGAAATTGAAGCTGCAGTTTTGTCTAGCCATGAGAGGCTTCAGCAATGCATAGAGCGTGATGGTCAGCATTTAGAGCATTTACGGGGACATTAAAAACCTTTCTTTTTTAAATCGGTCCTTTTTACTTACATAATAAAAGGAATTAATTAGTTTAAACAATAAAAATTTAAGGGATTTCCGTATAAAATTTTCTTTGGCCTAAATTTTAGGTTAGGAACAAGATATCGAGATGCGGTTTTCGCGAGCTTATTTAGGCATCAGTTAACCACTTTTTCATGAAAAAGAAATCATACCAATGCATTTAATTTTTTTGAGAAAATTAATCACTTCTGTCGGACTATCGAAAAAAGTCCTCTAGCGGCGACATCTGAAACTAACAAACCTTCAAATATTATAATATTTGTAGCCCAAGAATAGCTCTTTTCAACTAGCCTAAGTTTGTTAAAATCGGTTCAGCCGTTTCGAATATACAGGGTGTTGTTTACCACCACTTTATTTTTAGAGATACAGCAGAAATTGTCAAACAAAAAGGTTCAGATTATCCTCGACTTTAAAGATCAGTTATGTTAATATAGCGGAATGATCAGAAACGTCACTTTCTTAGATTCAAGATTGCAGTTACGCTCCCTAGCAGCCATTTCAGAAACTTGAATATTTTCCAGGTTTTTCTCCTGGCCGTTTTAGTAATAACTTTTTTGCCGCAAGCCCCTACGATTGATAGTTTCCCAGATACAGTACCTCGCATTCTTAGTTGGCCACCCTGTACAAAAAAGATATTTAAATTTAAAATGTGTCCAATAAATGTAACATTCAACCGTACACATAAACTGTTTTTTGCAATAAGCAGTTCCAAAGTTGAAGTAACAGTCCATCCAATAAAATAAACAAGGAAAACTTTAAAAAACATTTAACTCCAATTTGTAGTTGAATAACAGTAATTCCACGTCTGAAGGTGAAAACTTTCGGTAAAGAGCTCTAAAGCATATCCAAGTTACTTGTAAGTATGGAAATTCTCTGTAACAAGTTAAAATTTTTATTTTTCGCAAATTGTGGAGCTCGGAGACACGTCTCCGTGCATTGAAATGCATCACTCGTCGTGTTGATTGTTCTTGACGTAACAATAAACACTATTGTAATTGGGTAGTGCCAACAAAAACAGAGTATGTTCGTAGGCAAAATTTAGTAGAGTGATGCATGATTGGGTGATTGTTGTTTGGTGTTTGTATTGGTATATTATGATATAATTTAAATTTCCATTATGAACGCCTTAGACACACACAATGGATTTTGGACGTACGGTAAGAAGTCGTACACACATTCCTTTGATATTTTGCCGTCGACGTGCTGTATGAAAAGTCCCATTCAGTTCTTCACGCCACTAATAGTCGAGGCAATGAAGCACAAAAGTTTTAATAACTTTGTAAATAATAGTCAGAACTGGCCCAAATCGGGTTTCCGGGGGGTTTTCGAGATCGCTGATCACGATTATGATGTTCAAATTGACTCACAGCCGACCTTAAGCTCAGGAACGCCGATGAACGTCATCTCCGTGGGACTCTCCCAAAATTCACCCGGGGAAGGAGAGAAACTCGGCGGACGGTGGTGTTTTGGGTCGCTGAATTCAAATATGGCATCGGTGAACACCCCCCGGACACCTGGTGGGCCGGAACCTGGACGTGGACGTCATCTTCGAGAGTTTTCCTAACAAGATTGCCAAAAACAACCCGAAAATAATTGTGGGGGCGTTTTTTGGGGCGATGAATCCAAATGTCACGTCTAAAACCCTAGGGAACTCGATTTGGGCGAGTTCTCTTATTTACAAAGTTCTTAAATCTTCCAAAAGCCGTCTCACAAAATACATTTTTGGAATGCATTTTTGGCTGCAGCAAGTGTATGTGTCTGAGACGTAAGGGTACTGGGTTTTTTATTCGTATAGATTTTACATTAAATTTGACTTTGATTCGTTTTTTTTTACACTTTATTACTTATTCATTTTCAGTTTGTTTTGTAAAATAAAAATAAATTATTTTGAATATTTATAACGGTGCTGATGACCTGAAAACAAATTCTTTGAATAAGAATTTTTTTGTATATATTACAAATTTTTTCTTTGGACCGAATGACTTTTTCCGAAAAATTGTACCGGGTGTTTCATAGTTAAACCGACATACGTTAACTGTAAATAGAGGGTACTTAGGTTATTCCAAATAACCTTGCTAATTGGGTCTAACGCCTTTAATAACCGAGATACGGGGTGTTTCATCCATTTCGGCCAATATTTTGATAAGCCGCAACTTTAGAACCACCCTGAAGATTTCTCTCATACCTGGTACAGGTAAAATGTGTTAATAGCCCAATCCTATAGTGTAAGAACTATAAGTAAGATCCAGGTCCGGATTAAGAAGTAAAATTTAAAAATCTCCAAAACAACACTCTGTATATCAGATTTTTTAAAATTGGGATAGATATTTGAAAAGAACGGAAAAAATGAGTTAAAGTGAAAATTTTTTGCACATCCCATTCTACTACTGGAGTTTTAACGTCAAATTACATCAAATGCATTATTTTCATTTTCACAAGCGGTAATTTTCGTAATATAAGAACTACAGTTAAAATCCAGATCGGGATTACGAAGTAAAAGCTGGTAATTTTTAAAATAGCATCCTGTATATCAGATTTTTTAAATGTAATCGGATACCTATTAAAAAAAAGGGAAAAAGATGTGTTATACTATATTTTTATATGTGCACAAGAGCTTTTTACAAAAAAAAATACAGATTTAATTTTTCAGATTACTTCCGGATACAAAACTATCAAGTAGGCTTTGGCAATAACATCTCTTTTCCTTTTTTTTCTTTTGTCAAATAGATATCCAATTAAATTTTAAAGAATCTAATATACAGGGTGCTCTTTTTGAGATTATAATTTTATTATAAATTTATAATTTTTAATAAAATTAAACCAGTTGTTCTAGATATAGTTATACATCCCAAACTTTGAGTAAGTAAATTTCATTTTTATTACTGTTAGATATCCAATATTCAACGGCCTTTTATTACCTATACTGTATGTTCCACTAACTTATTTATGACTTTTATGCAACTGTAATAAAAATTATAACCAATAAAACTGGAAATCGTCCATCACATTTTTGCGAAATTAAACTTTATAGTTTTTACTTTCTTTACAACCCTTTCAATATGATGAAAATATTTAAAACTAAAGCTTTCCTTTTTAAAAAGATTCATTTTCAAGCACAAGCCAAACTTTTATATTTCAGGCCAAACTACTTGGCTTGGTGAATCCCTACAAATGGTCCTTGTGGTACTGGCCAATGACTTGTATTTGACCATCAATTGGTCTACGAGTTATTTCCAGATCCATATATCTATCAATGTCAATTTTTCATCATTATTGTGCTCGGAAGAACGTATTTTTAAAAACATAAGTAGGTCGCCCCAGAGCGCCAAGGCAAATAATAATAATAATAATAATAATAATAATAATAATAATAATAATAATAATAATAATAATAATAATAATAATAATAATAATAATAATAATAATAATAATAATAATAATAATAATAATAATAATAATAATAATAATAATAATAATAATAATAATAATAATAATAATAATAATAATAATAATAATAATAATAATAATAATAATAATAATAATAATAATAATAATAGCAGGTCAGGTCGAATTTCGATCTCTAAAGAAATTCTGAAGATCGCTTTGAACCCACCAACTCTTAGTTCAAACGGTTAAGTCGAGAAAGAGGAGGTGAGTGCAACGCCATCTCTTCACTTTTATAATAAAATCAAAGCTTGCAAAACTACAGAAAACTGTAACGGTGGTGGATCTTCAGAATTTCTTTAGAGATTTGAGCTAGCCTGCTTCTTACTGAAGAGGAACAATAATTCCGAAACCGGTCCTTTAATAATAAAATCAAAGTTTTTGGTTTAAAGCCCCGACTTGGTCGGGCGCCAAACCACCTGGACTTTCGTAATTCAATACCTGGGGGGGCATATAGCCCAAGGAGTAGTTGTTGAAGTCCAGACGCTGGTGCAGTGTAGGACATTTAATGTCTTTGTTCTTGGGAACAAGTGTGATTTATTTCACAACCTTAGGTAGTTTTGGTACGCCCATGGTCCTTTTTTGGTATTTTTATGATTCAAAAAATTCCACCACCGTTACAAAATTTTATGTTGACAATTAATGCCATAACAAAATATACCTACTGTCATTTTCATAGGTAACTTGATTTCTTATTAAAAATTGTGAAAAATATGTTGTTTTTCACTTAACGTCAATTATTAAAGTAAATAGTAAAGTTAGATGTGCAAAACCCTATATTTTTTTAATGCGTATTAGGGAGAGCTTTTAACTGAAGAAAAATATACATGGTGTCCTATTTGAAAAAATTAAGTTATTGCCATTTGAAAACTAGACTATTGGCACGCCATCGTCAAACACCCTGTGCAACAGGTGAAGATGTTGTGTGATTATTGTGTGTGTTTAATTTACATCATAGTAGCTTTTTTGAGGAATTTTTTAAAAAATGTGGTTTTTGTGCTAATATTTCTGAAGTGCTGTTTTTTCATTAATTCTGCTTAAAATAGGAATAACTTGTCTACGCCGCGTCGGATTTACAAATACAAAAAACTATTGTAAATCTAATATTAAGTAGAATCAGAAGACATAATCGTATACAGGGTGTTCAATTTAAAAAAACCAAATTAATTTTCATTCCACAAAAATTAGCCACCCTGTATACATCAAAATATTTTAAAATTGTAGTCCGAGTGACACTGTCTACCCATACAAAAAATCTTGTTGATATCTCTTTTAGTTTCGGTGCTAGAGATCGAGTGGAAATAATTGGCGCACCCTGTATAACAAGCAATTCCAAATCCTCAATAAATAGTGAGTCTCGAAATATTTTTAATAATTGCGTTTTTCATTGTACCTACTAAAAGATTGTTAAGTCTTTTAATGTACTCACAATGTTCCAACGATATTTTCGTATATTGTAATAATTAATTAAATTTATTGTAAAGATTTGTGAATCAAAAAATAATCTAGTCAAATATAACTCGCGAGTTCGATAAATTATTTTCAATTTATTCTCACTCTCTTGTTATATTATTACTGAAAATAAAATTACAGTTTTTTCTCGATAAAAGAGAATCCTTACATATTAAAATTCCCTTTTTTGAATATATACTGATCTCATCCTTTATCCTAGCTTGAAAATTTTAAATTGAACGAGACTTTATTAAAAATGCCACGGGGATTTAAAATGTCTGCCGAAATATGTATTAAATCAACCGATTATATAAACGTATATGTAATCAAACATTCAGTAAAGATAATAAGGATAATTTTAAACGGAAAACTACTTTCCCCAGTTCACGGAAACCCCACGAAAAACTATTGCTTCAGCATGTGTTTGCGTTGCGCATTAACAAGGGGATATTCTTATCTTTGGGAATCCGACCCCAGTTTTTCCTTGCAATTTTATAGCTCCACGAACTGAGCCTCTAAGGAGCTTACTGCCCTAAAGCGATAATACGGAATTTCAGAACCTTGTATTTTACCGCGCTTCCGAAACTTTTCTGTTATGGTAAGATTTTAATTTTTAGAATGGCACCGAAAAGACCAAATCCGTCGAGAAAATCATTTTGATTTTAAGGGAAATGTTTCCTTTAAAATAGATTGGAAGTGGAAAGCATTGGATTATACCGTGTGTCCATATGTTTTGTTTTTAAAATTATTTTGAATTATACAGGTTATACTAAAAAAGTGTGGAGTAATGAATCTATTTTTCTCCGGCCAGAAAAGTTTAATAATTTCCGGATAAATGAAAATTTAATTAAAAATTAATTAATTAGCCGTTCCGCCGTTTAAGAGATATTCCGAGGTATAAAATTCTTATTTTTAGATGTGCTGCCATCTATGATTAGAAGAGAGTATTGACAATTATTAAAAGCAAAAAATTCCCGGTGTATTGGGGTTGCATACACAATTTGCATTGTGTGTTGCAAAGCTTTTATTTGACTGATTCTAGTCAAAATGTCACTCTCTTCTTTCGTATCCCTTTCAGAGATTAATACAAAGTTAGAAAACGAGTAAGGAATTTAATTTATCAGATTCGACATCCTAAGACCGGTTTCTGCCTTTCGGCTTCGTCAGTTAGGCTTTTCGAATCCAATAAATAAAATTCCAAACTCGTACAAGTCAGTAGCTATATCCGCTATAAGATAAAATTTTTAGATGTGCTGCCATCTATGATTAGAAGAGAGTATTGACAATTATTAAAAGCAAAAAATTCCCGGTGTATTGGGGTTGCATACACAATTCTTAGTATTGTTTTCCGTAATTTTTCATTTGATTTTGCTGTGTTAATAGGATAGATTAGAATCGCGTTAGTTTTGCTCCGAAATCACATTCGCTTATTTTAAAATATAAGACGCCGTCACCGTTTCACTGTTTACGTTTTTTTTAGTTTCGACATTTGCTTTTCTTCAGATTGTATTACCGGCAATTAATTTGGGAATAATTTAGTTATTAGGAAAAAGAATTCATTTAATTTTTACGAAGAATTATTTAGATTTTGAAAATCAAAGTACCGAATTGCGTGAAATTTTCATTTTAGTTTCCGTTTCTATTTACTGAATAATTGGATGAAATAGTTTGTTTATTTTTCTGGTTTTATAATTTAGTTTACAGCATCTCACTTTATTCGAATACATTTCATACATTTCTATTTGTACTTTTGTCTTTCGTTTACATACATCTTTTTTACATACATATTTTTACGCTTGCAATAGTGTATATAGAATGTCAGAAACTATACCAATGTAGATTTTACATAATTTGAACGCCTGAAGCATTTCAAATTTCACGTAAGTTGACAATCGCAACCAGGATCGCTATCAGGGGTAGCGCGAGCTCCGGAAGCTACAAAAACAGATTATTACATTTCCCTAACAAACTTTCCAAGATGCAGATGCAGATGTACAAGCTTCTGGTGAAACTACTGCACTAGATTCTATGAAATTATTTAGTGATAAGCAATTTTCTTATATATTCGAGTTGGTAAATGAGTTATGCATTTATAACTGGCACATTTAGATTGATATCGCATCATAATATATGCGAAGTAACAATTTGAGTTAGGAGGATATAGAAGATGATTTAAAATAAGTTCAACATTTAGACTATTGCTCAAACTAGGCTCTTAGGTATTTTAAAGGGTATAGAAAACGATAAAAAAATATTTAAAAAAAATTCAGAAATTGATTTATAGAAATAATAAACACTTTAAAGTACCTAAGAGCCTAGATTGAGCGATATCACATTTTATGAGAGGTCAAAGTCTCTGACAACTGGGCTATGGAGCATATGACGTATTTGTCTATCAATAGACCTATTTCCTTTTATAATTTATCAATTTTACATTATTCTTTGGCCCAATCAAATGCAAATAAAAATTGATTTTAATACATAGATGTTTTCGTTTCAAATAAAGTTCGTAATAATTTCAACTTTCCCGAGAACTTGAATACGAAGTAACCAAATTTATTTGAAAGAAAAATGAATATTTGCATTCGTAAAATTCTAACAAGCTTCAATTTAAAGGCCAATTTCCGTATCAAAACTTCGAAAAGTTAAAATCAACACTGCAAATTTTTATAATAACTACCCAGAATGATACTTTAGGGTTTTTATTGGAAAATTTGTTAAGTTAAAACATAAGAACGACTCGTGAAAAAAAGTATCAATCAAGTTATCTGGCTTTAAATAATCGACATTTACCATCAATATTGTTGAAAATTGTTAAATGTAGAAGAAATTTACTAAAATGGATTGGGAGTAGGATTTATTACCTTAAATTTTGGTGAAAAAATCCAACTTGGCTTATTCGCGATTTATTGTATTGGCGCCAATGGAATAGCTGAATTTTATTCTGAAATTGTAGTAGAAAAAGTATGGTGTGCTATTCGTGCCAAAAAAACCGATTGTATGCTCTCAAAAGTGGAAAGGTTATAAAAGGTATTTTCAGAATTTTAACTAGCTAATCATAAAAGTTAAAATTACACACTTTTTTGAAGAGTTTTTGGCTAGATCTTCCTATGATTTGTAAATAACACATGAGCATTTTGTGGAGTCTTTTACACTTAGATTATGACAAAAAAAGGCTTACCTGGCGGTTCTCCTGTATCGATAACAACTCCATCCACGCTAGGACCGAATGCGAAGGCAAATTCTGGTTGATGCAGAATCGATGTAGACATCAAAGTCTCAAGAGGTTTTTCTCGAAGGCACTTAAGTAGATGAGAATGTGGCAGCTCCGGAGAGCAGTTGGCGTGGATGGCTACTTGAGCAGCAAAGCGAGATGGTTCCTGGATAAGAGCCCAAGGAGACAGCGCTGATCCAGACATCAAAATGGCACGATGGAAGAGAACACCTGAAAAAAAAGAGATTAATGAACAGATTGAACAACGATTTAACTTGCAATTTTTGGTGAAACTATCAGGATATTTAAGGGCTTCAAAAATCAAAGTTTTGCTGCTCGTTGTTTTGCCATTCATGCGGTTGTCCACCATGAAGTTTTTTGTGAAAGACAAACAGTGAATGTTGCCTTCTAAATGGAGGTTATCAAGCGCTTGATGGATGGTGATTGATGGTTGCTGCGTCATGACAATGCGCCTGCACATTTAGCAGTGATTGCCCGCGAGTTTTAAAATTGTGTGTGAGTAAATTTGTCACTACACTCTCAAAACTTTTTTTAATGATTGTAGTTCATTAATTTTAGACTGAAAAACACATGGTATACGAAGTTTCGTATCGATTTGGTAGAAGTTTTCATCAATTTCAAACTAAATTTAAGGCTCAATTAAATACACATTTCAGGGAAAATTCAACCGCATTCCGGATGAATGTTTTCGATTAATAAAACCGGCTTTGATGCATAATTTAATAACTGCATTTTTATTTGCTTTATTTCTTTAACACATCTTGAATAGAGGATTTTCGTTTTACTGGAAAAATCTGAATTGAATTCGATTTTCTTACTTTCAACCGGTGACTTAGAGAATAGATTGTTGGAAAAAAGTAGATTTATATGTTCGAAGAGTTTGCTTTCGGCTTTGACCACGGCAATTTTATATTTTTCAAGGTAGGTCAACTCAATAGACTCGAATAAATGTCTGGGAGAATGCAATTTATCTTAAGAGCTTTAAGGTTTGTTTCTATTGGATTTGCAATCATTTTTCTATATGAACTTTAAACAAGTTTTTAATTATTTAACGTATTACTATAATACCGGGTGTCCCAGAAGTTTCTGAACCATTTTAACTGCAAATATCTCGGAACTCAGAAACGATAGGGAGGAATGCAAATAACGTCGATTTTTTTAACGAGACACCCTATATATTCTATCTGAAAGATGAACTCTTTCCCTTTCCGAAAATGTATAATATGTTGAAGTTTAGATGAAAAATAACTAAGTTATTTGATTTTTAAGGATCGGCAGTTATATATACCATTAGATAATTTATATGTTAATTTTTAGTAAAATTTGGTATACATTTTTCAAGTTTGTCATGTTATTTTCTATAATTATTTAGTTATCAGATTTCTGATAACTAAATAATTATAGAAAATAATAAAACAAACTTGAAAAATGTATATCAAATTTTACTAAAAATTAACATATAAATTACACATGTCATCATTTTATCTAGGCTTGTACACGGGGGTTTTCGGGGTCGCTGATTACGATGAGCGGGTCAATTAGCTTCATCAGGTCAGGTTCAAGGTCATTTGAAGGTCAAATCCAGGAATTCATTTACTCGAAAACAGAATAAAATCACTTATAATTACTCGATCGACAAGGATATGCTCCCTAGATCAAATTCTGTTCGTGACCTTGGTATTACCTTCGATCATAAATTATCTTTCTCAACTCACATAAATAAAGTCACCAATGAATGTTCAAGGGCCTTAGGTTTCATTATCAGAAATAATAAGAATTCGTATGTTCGATCTAAAACAGAGTATGGTTCTATCATTTGGTGTCCATATTATATTATAATGTTCATTCAAATAGCCTTGAACAAATTCATAGACGCTTTATCAAATATCTCTCTTTCAAAGAAGATGGTGCCTACCCTACTATAGGAATACCCAATCGAGCTTAATTCAGTGGAAAGAGAGAGAGAAACATAACTTTACTTCTCTTGCAAGTAGGAGGAACACAGCTGCTTTGATTTTTCTTTACAAGGTGATCCCTGGCCAAATCGACAGTAATACTGTTTTGAATATGCTCAATTTTCATGTTCCAAGAGTAAATTCAAGGCAGAACAATCTATTTTATCTCGAGGCCCCTAGAACAAATGTACAGGAAAACTCACCCTTATTCAGAATTTGCAACAACTACAATGCTATCAATGATAGGTCTGACATTTTCTCTTGCAGCATTGCTTCATTAAAAAAATAGATTTTAATATTTTATGTATTTTATTTACTGATTTTATTTACTGATTTATAAGTACTGTAATGTATGAAGGAAAGATCTTTAATTCAACGGAAAGTTCCTGTTAAATCGATACTACAGTTCCGATTAATTACTGGAAATTCCTGTAAAAACTGTTGTTCATTATACAGGAAATTCCTGTTAAATCGAAATTTCAGTAAGTTCGTTAAAATAAGTGGAATATTCCAGTTGAATCAATGTAACGATTCTGTAAACAGTACAGCATATTCCGGTTGTTTCTAGATGAATTAAAAGACCGGAATCGTCTCGTAAAATTAACAAATATTCCTGCTGTGGCTTATATAGGTGGAATTTCCTGTAGAATTCGCCGAATTCCTGTTGTATATACTGATAAATTTCTTTTATTGCAGAATATTTTCCAAACAGACATTTGTCATATTTTGAATTGAATTCTTTAAACAGTAAAAAGACTAAACGTACTAGAAAAAATATTTATTTTAATTAAGTGGTTTTATATGTTTAAGTTGGCTCGGTGTCCAACCAGAATATTATAATGTCATAATAAATGCGTTGGACGCTCGGGATATGTTTAATTTTCTCTATCTAATCCCATATACTCGGGCTTATATTCAACGAAGGATGTAGTAAAAAACATTAAATAGGGTTTAGCGAGAAAATGAAAATTTTCTACTTAAGCAAAAAACATTCATTACCTTCCATTGGCGTTGCGATGTATGATGATAATTGTACCAAAAATATTCTCTTGAAAATGCAAAGTTATTTTTACCAAAGCGACTAGCAGTAATTAACAAAAACGAATTGAAATATACAGAGTACGCTCCAAAATAGTACGTTATTTAATATACAGGGTGTTTCATACGTAAGGGGAAATATATTAAAGGTAGGTAAGATTCACACAGGAGATTATAATAATAATAATAATAATAATGTTTATTCATTCCATAATCTACATAATACAATTCAATATAATTGTTTAGAATATAATATATATCGACCATGATTAAATAAACATAAACATCACCACTGAAGTATAATAAATACTTAGTGAGTAAACCAGTAAGGAATTTTAATTTATTATATTCGACATCCTAAGACCGGTTTCTGTCTTTCGACTTCATCAGTTAGGCTTTTCGAATCCAATAAATAAAATTCCAAACTCGTACAAGTCAATAGCTATATCTGCTATAAGATAATATTTTTAGATGTGCTACCATCTATGGTAAGAAGAGAGTATTGACATTAAATTTTGACTGAATCTAGTCAAGATGTCACTCTCTTCTTTTTTATCCCTAACTGATGAAGTCGAAAGACAGAAACCGGTCTTAGGATGTCGAATCTAATAAATTAAAATTCCTTACTGGTTTACTCACTTTGTATTAATCTCTGAAAGGGATAAAAAAGAAGAGAGTGACATCTTGACTAGATTCAGTCAAAATTTAATGTCAATACTCTCTTCTTACCATAGATGGTAGCACATCTAAAAATGTTATCTTATAGCGGATATAGCTATTGACTTGTACGAGTTTGAAATTTTATTTATTGGATTCGAAAAGCCTAACTGATGAAGTCGAAAGACAGAAACCGGTCTTAGGATGTCGAATCTAATAAATTAAAATTCCTTACTGGTTTACTCACTTTGTATTAATCTCTGAAAGGGATAAAAAAGAAGAGAGTGACATCTTGACTAGATTCAGTCAAAATTTAATGTCAATACTCTCTTCTTATTATAGATGGTAGCACATCTAATAATAAATACTTGTTTGTGGTTACAAAATTGTAATATATAATTTAAAACTGTAATTAAAAAAATTTAAAGAATTTTTTTTTTTTTTTTTTTTTTTTTTAACTTATGTAACAAGAGACTTAAAGTAGAAAAACATGGCCCCTTTTTTTAATGTGTTTAACCATCTATAATTTCGTGTATATCGGTTCGTTTACTTTGTTTTAAAAATATTATTAATTTCTTTTTAAACCGTTTTAAGGTAGTTTCATCTTTTACTTTTTGTGGCAAGTAATTAAATAATTTTGGAGCTAAGTACGAGTAGTTTCTTTGTCCAATCGTTTTAGAGGCTAGTGGTATGCAATGTAGATGTTTTGTTCTTGTTGCGTACGGATGGTTTAATACTATATAATTGCCTAATATCTAATATTTCTGTTTTAGAGTACAACAGATGGCTGGAGTATCTTGCAGGTTTGTTAAGCATTAATCTTAGAAATCGTTTTTGGGAGACTTCAACTGCCTGTAGGTAAGTTCTTGATACCCCTCCCCAACCAATAATGCCATAGTTGAGGTGTGACTCGACCAAACTATGATACAAAATTTGTTGCTGTTTGTAGTTTACAAATTGTCTAATTTGTTTGAATCTAAATAAAATGCTGCGGAGTTTTTTTGTTAGATACTCCATATGAGAGTTCCACCTAAGATGACTGTCTATATATATTCCTAAATATTTGATTTTTTTTGCAGGTTTTATGGAGAAATTTTTTTAGATATTTAGGATGTAATCTGGTAAAGATGTTTCAAGGCTGCTAAATGGTACGTATACAGTTTTATCAAAGTTAATTGAAAGTAATCTGCTGTCAAACCAGTCTTTAAGTTTACTGAGATCGTTTTCTATGTTTAATTTAAGGGAATACCAGTTGTCATTTTTGTAATAGATAATGGTGTCATCCGCGAAACTAATAATTTTAACGATTGTTTCTTGTAAGAATAGATTGTTTAAGTAGATGACGAATAATACAGGTCCCAGTACTGTTCCTTGAGGTACACTGCATGTAATTTTTGTGTCTGTGCTTACTTGGTTTTTAATTTTCACTTTTTGCTTTCTTTCTGTTAGAATAACTTTCAAATAACTTGTGCGCTGTACCTCTCACACCCATATCTTCTAGTGTGTCTAAAAGTATAGAATGATCGACAGTATCGAATGCATTTTATAGGTCTAAAAAGACAGCTATAGACGGAGTACTTGAGTCCAAGGATTCATAAATGTTTCTAGTTAAGGAATGAATAGCATCGTCTCTAAACCCATACTGAGATTTTGACAGCAGATTATGTTTAGATAAAAAAGCATTTAATCTTGTTTTTAAAATTTTTTCAAAAACTTTGCTAATTGATGGCAAGACAGAAATAGGCCTATAGTTCGAAATATTTTCGGTGTCTCCACTTTTGAATATTGGAGTTACAATTGAATATATATATATATATATTATTAGATTATAAATAACCTATATATAAAACTCTCTGTAACTCTGTTATGAAAGGCAAGATACCCTTAATTCATATATGGGTTACTTAGAACCCCGTATGTAACCTCTACCTCCTTTAAAATATTTTCCTTTACCGATGAAACGCCCTGTATAAAATAATTTTAGTAGATATCAAAAATATTAACATGAAAATTGTGCTCTTTCAAGGGAATTCTAATCAACTAATACGAAGAGAAGGGCCTTTTCTGCAAGGGTCAAAAGCTAAACAGAAATAATCTGACGAATTTCATGATGAGGTCGTTTGGTGGAATTTTCTATGCCAAGGTTCGGCACGAGGGCACATCAAAGGAAATTAATAATAACTGAGACAGCGTGGTCGCGCATTGGTTGATCAATTATTGTTTGAGGAACAATATAATTCCGTGTATTACATGTAGGGATTTTGGCTTTGGTGGAGATGTTCTAAGGAAACTTTAGCAATTATACGGGGGATGAATAGCGTAGCCGAATCTGCGGGGGAAATTGAAGGTGAGGATGAATAACAAACTTGCTACCGACATGTTTGACGGGCGAATGCCTTATACTTACTATCAAATCAGTAGCAAATGATCGGGGATTTGAGCGGTTAAATCTATTCATACGTTCGTCAATTAGTTATGCCTACGAGATTTTGATTGTTTAGTTACGAACCCTCTTTTGTGAAATCGTCTACAATATTCATAGCGTATGCGACGCCGTACAATAAATTAATTTTAAATCAGAAAATAGGGTAAATTATAAAAGAAGGTTAGGTTTTGATTGATTAAGCTGCAATACGATACAGGAGGACAAATTTGTCAATATTTTAAATATCGGTATATTATAATTACGGCCCTGCGTTTAAAAATTAGTCATCAAAAACAAACAAAATATTTTTTACATTCTACCGTAGCTACTAGTGGCGTCTGTGAGTCGGAAAAAACTATGAAAAATGGACCAAAATTCATCAAGATTGAGAGTACCTTCCCCCCCCCCCCCGCCGTTTTTGAGGATGCTGAACACGATAGTGGTATCAGAATTACCGTTTTCGATTGCTGAACCCCCTAAAACGGGAAGCGCATCATTTTCCTGTAAAAAAACGCCTTTCCCCCCGTTTTCGAGGATGCTGAGCACGGTGGTAATGTTGAAGATTACTTCCGACCCTCACCAACCCCTCCACAGGCCAAAACTCACCCCCGAGAGGGGTGTTTTTTAATTTTTTATATCAGCGGCAAAACGTCTGTTTTCGAGGATGCTGAACAAGATGGTGGTGTTCAATATGACTTCCGAACCCCCACCAACCCCTCCCTCCACAGATCAAAACTCTCTTCCAAAAGTGTGGTTTTTTTTTTTAAATATCAGCGGCAAAACGGATGTCCCTCTATTTTCGAGGATGCTGAAGACGACGATGGTGTTGAGGATTAATTCCGACCCTCACCAACCCCTCTATAGGCCCAAACTCACCCCCGACAGGGGTGTTTTTTATCTTTTATATCAAAACGTCTGTTTTCGATGATACTGAACACGATATTAGAAAGAAATTCTCCCACCTACAGGCCTATAAGCCTTCTACCTTCTAGACGACATAATCCCTGTACATCAATTTGGATTTAGAGAGAACTATTCTACAACCCAACAATGCCATAGAATCGTCAATAAAATCAAAGAAAGCATAGAAGCAAAGAAAATGTGTACTTCAGCCTACCTCGACATTCAACAAGCTTTTGGTAAAGTATGGCATTTAGGACTACTATATAAATTAAAAAGACACCTTGTAACGTTTAAATTCGGTATTAAGACCTTACTACATTAATTAGTTTCCATACCTTGTCTTTCTTGGGTAGATGTGAGCCACTGTAGGGACCGAATTATATTATTTAGGAACCATATATCACATAAGATATTTTACATTTAGCCTCAAGTCTTTGACTCACTTTATATCCATTTGTACGAGCTAGTTAGTTTCGTAGAAAGTATTTCGAACATCAAAATAGTTTGTTGTTTACGTCTATTTTAACGATGTCATGTGTTTCGATCTGTCGTTCCGGTCATTTCTTCTGTTAAATTTGAGGTACTGTACGGCTGTGTTAGCCAGTCACCTGTTATATGATTGGTTAAGTCGCAGAATTTG
Organism: Crepidodera aurea; assembly: GCA_949320105.2. Lineage (NCBI taxonomy): Eukaryota > Metazoa > Arthropoda > Insecta > Coleoptera > Chrysomelidae > Crepidodera > Crepidodera aurea. The sequence goes on from OX439480.2 coordinate 14,822,467, forward strand.
ACCAGTCATGTTATATGATTGGTCAAGTCGTTTTTAGTGACCCGTGGGGTTAATAGGTGAATCTCTTTCTGGACTTGCGTGGTTGAATTCGTTCTAGAAGGATTTAGAAGGAAATTTCGGCCGGGTTGTTTTTCTTGCTTGTTGGGTGATAAGTATAACGTGGCTTAGACAAAATTTTGAGGAATCGCCCGGTGTTTTATGAAGATTATTTCGTGCCATTGATTGGGATAGACGAGCGATTCCAGTATTGTTAGACTTGCAGGGTGCCTATTTGATTTGGTGTGTTTACCCTGGTCTGATTCTTTTGAAAAGGAATTGATATTTTGTACCAAACCAAGCCACGTTCGTAACGACGCCATTTTTGTCAGGTAAAGCGTTTTTCATGACAGTCGAGTTAATATTATAGGATAGTACCTTCCACGGGAGACGATTTGATTCTCCGAGGATTCACCTGCCACGGAAGCATCTCTCAGGAAAGTTCCTGATTCGCCGAGAATTCCCTTTCACTGTATAAAAGGGTATGTTGAGATATTTAAATGTTTTTATTGTATAAACTGTTACGAGTTTGTAAATTTCTTTTTGGGCCGAGGGGTATTCGATCAGGGGTTTAATGTATATTATTTTAGGGTTCTCGTATTGGGCGGATGTTAACCACCTTCTCGTGTTGGGCGGAGTGTTGACCACATTCTCGTGTTGGGCAGAATGTTCTCGTGTTGGGCAGAATGTTAACCAGATTTTCGTATTGAGCTGATCTGACCCGACGAGTTAGTAGCTGCAAGTTGCCGCAATTTAGTTTTAGAACAACCGCAAGTTTTTCATATTTTTTTTATATTTGTTCATGTACATTATTTGTTAATTAGTGATTTTTAAAGGTCTCTAAATTAATATTTTCATATATTTTCTCTAATTTTTTTTGGAATTTTGTAAGCGACTTATAGGGGCGAGTGGTATTTTTTTTACGCCCAATTCCAACGACCTTGAGAGCTCTCGCGGGCGGTGTAACACCCCTATTGTTCGTAATCATTTAATTAATTTAATCATTTTTTTTTTAAACTAGCGCAATTTTCTTACAATTTTAGTTACTTTTCTTTCATTTACTAATATCACAAATAGTCTTGACCCGAACTAAGGTAAGCAAATTTTTGTTGCGACGTAGTTTATTTTTTTTTTTAGTGGGCTCAATTTAGATCCATTCTGGAGGTTGAGCGACTAAATTGACTATATTTTGGATGAGGGTAAAACAATCTCCTGGCGCCTATTTTTCTTTTTAATTAACATATATCAATCCACACCCCACTTCACTGTGTTTAGCCGGCATCCAAAGCGGATTACATAATCCCACGAAGGAATATCTTTAACCGAGAATAATAAAATCTTATCAAGCGAACGCTATTTTCAAGTCAAACTCGACGATGAACTCTCAGCATACCAACCTATAAACGCTGGAGTACCGCAAGGTAGCGTTGAAGGTCCAATTCTCTATCTTATATGTACAGCTGATATCCCATCAACGGACGATACGGTAATTGCTACATTTGCGGACGTCACAGCAATACTATCATCGGATTTTGATCCAATAAGAGCTAGAAAGATATTACAATATCACCTCAATCTGGTGCAAAATGGAAAATTAAAGTGAATCCCAAAGTCTGTCCTCAAGTATATATAAACAACACGCCCATACCTGTCAAAGCTGAGGTGAAATATCTTGGACTTCACCTGGACCAAAAATTAACATAGAAGACGCACATAAAAATACAAATGACGACAACTGGATCTCAAAACAAAAAACATGAACTGGCTAATAAACAGAAGATCTAAATTATCCATGGAAAACAATATTATATAAGGCTGTACTCAAACCAATCTGGACTTAGGGCATAGAGCTGTGGGGATGCAGTAAACCTAGCAATATAAAAATTCTCCAAACATACCAATCAAAAGTGCTTAGAATGATAACCGCCGCCACTTGGTATGTTTCAAATCAAACGCTGCACAACGACCTGGACATTCCATTCATAACAGAAGTGATAAGAACCAATGCCAACAAATATATCTGTCAAATAATTAAAATAAAAACTAATAATATAGTTTATAAACATTGTTAGGACGCCCATGAAAGCATAGTCATCGCCCTATAACAAAACACGTGTCGACTTTTGCCCAGAAAATTTCTTTTATCGTTTACTTCCCGGGGTTTTCATATATTTTTTTTTTATTTTCAGCTCAGCGTGAATACTTGTGAATAACAATTGGCTCTTATAAAATATGACAAAAAGTTTTGGTCGTATATGTAAAAAGTGGAAGAAAAAGAAATTTTAGTAGAATTTTGAAGGAAAATTGTGACTGCTTTTAGGGGATTTGTCTCCACAGATTATATAAAATATGAGCAATCGTAATTGAAGCGTCGAACAAAGACATTTTTACGAAGCCATTTTCAAATCGATGATTGGAATCCTATGAAAATTAATAAGTAACGATTTTAACTTAATTTTAACTTCAAATTTTTTTACAGTATTTAATATGTTACGTAAAATTAATATAGAACTAGAAGATTTGATATATCCCAGATCTGCTTTACAGTACCTCGAGGTCTCCTCAAAACCTCTCTACAACTTCCTAGGTCTCCTTTAGTTACTTAGGAAATCCCTTACGTCTCCTTTATTACGCAACACTTATGCCTCCTTTTAATAGGAAATAGATCTCCTGGTCTCCTTTACTTAGGGTCTCCCCAATGTCTCCTTTATTTGAGGTATCTCCAATGTCTCCTTGACTTAGGGTTTCCCCAAGGATTTATTATGGAACAATTATGCCTCCTTTCAATACGAAACAGATCTCCTGGTCTTCTTTACTTAGGGTCTCCCAATGTCTCCTTTACTTGGGGTATCTCCAATGTCTCCTTGACTTAGGGTTTCCCCAAGGATTTATTATGCAACACTTATGCCTCCTTTTAATACGAAACAGATCTCCTAGTCTCCTTTACAATGTCCCCTTGTCTCCTTTACATAGGGCCTCCCCAATGTCTCCTTTACTTGGGGTCTCTCCAATGTCTCCTTTACTTAGGGTCTCCCTAATGTCTCCTTGACTTAATGTTTCCTCAATGTCTAAAAGAGGATTTATTATGGAACACTTATGCCTCCTTTTAATAGGAAATAGAGATCCTGGTCTCATTTACAATGTCCCCTTGTCTCCTTTACTTAGGGTCTCCAAATCTCTCCTTTACTTAGAGCTCTGCAATGTCTCCTTTACTTAGGGTCTCCCGAATGTCTCCTTTACTTAGCGTCTCCCGAATGTCTCCTTTACTTAGGGTCTTCCAATGTCTGAAAGAGGCCGAACAGCTTCGTTGTCGAAACTATTTGGCAATCGGGGATCGACGATCGACAGCCTTCGCAATCTACTTGTTTCAATCGATCGAACAAGGTCGACAATCAATCTAAACTACCATAGGTTATAAATTATTTGTAACCCATGACAGGGCGCCAAACTTGATATCTCCCAGATCTGCTTTACAGCACCTCGAAGTCTCCTCAAAACCTCTCTACAACTTCCTTGGTCTCCTTTAGTTACTTAGGAAATCCCTTACGTCTCCTTTATTACGCAACACTTATGCCTCCTTTTAATACGAAACAGATCTCCTGGTCTCCTTTACAATGTCCCCTTGTCTCCTTTACTTAGGGCCTCCCCAATGTTTCCTTTACTTGGGGTCTCTCCAATGTCTCCTTTACTTAGGGTCTCCCTAATGTCTCCTTGACTTAATGTTTCCTCAATGTCTAAAAGAGGATTTATTATGGAACACTTATGCCTCTTTTTAATAGGAAATAGATATCCTGGTCTCATTTACAATGTCCCCTTGTCTCCTTTACTTAGGACCTCCCAATGTCTCCTTTACTTGAGGTCTCTCAAATGTTTCCTTTACTTAGGGTCTCCCTAAGGTCTCCTTGACTTAGGGTTTCCTCAATGTCTAAAAGAGGCTTTATTATGGAACGCTTATGCCTCCTTTTAATAGGAAATAGATATCCTGGTCTCCTTTACAATGTCCCCTTGTCTCCTTTACTTAGGGTCTCCTCAATGTCTCCTTTACTTGAGGTCTCTCCAATGTCTCCTTTACTTGGGGTCTCTCCAATGTCTCTTTTACTTAGTGTCTCCCGAATGTCTCCTTGACTTAGGGTCTCCCCAATGTCTAAAAGAGGACGAACAGCTTCGTTTTCGAAACTATATGGCAATCGGGGATCGACGATCGAGAGCCTTCGCAATCCACTTGTTTCAATCGTTCTAAACTACCATAGGCAACTGATATTACATTAGGGCGCGATGCGTGTTGTCTAATTACAGACGGAAATTGTACTGTTTTAAAATGTAAAACCAGTAGCGTTAGTTATAACGTTACAGTAGTCTTCCTGTAAAATAATTAAACTTCTAGATATACAACAAAAACAAATCTCCAACGTTTTACATCGCACTTTTACACCATTAAAATATTTAAAGAGAATAAAGTAAACAAAAGTCTTTTGTGCGTAATCGCTCCTTCTTCATTAGGTCCACCTTTATGCATCCGAACGTGGAAAATACCCTCTTAATTAAAACCCAGTCCGCCCTGAATTAAGAACGTACAAGTTGGGTTAAAATTGCTAACAATTTTCTCCAGCAAAACGATCTCATTCTCCTTGAATACTTGAGATAAATGTTAACGGCCTCATTTACTCACTTATTAATCGTATTCTCAAGTCACCACTTCCATAGTTAATTTTTTCTTCGCTGTTAAACCCGCCTATTTAAATAAAAACAAATGGTTTTAATATGTTAATCGACCGTTTGCTTGTATTACGTTTTAACAGAGGAGGGCAACAACGGTTTTACACTTGGCTATTGAAATTATCTGCGGGCGTAATGTTGTATTACATTTGACCCCTTTTGTGGCTTACCGCGTTATAGCCCAAATAAAAATGGAGCAATTTCGAATGTTATCGGTGCTGAATTAAATTAAAATCATCATAAACTGATTTTATACGACAGATTCTATTCTGTATTGTTTAGTGGGGGTGTGGATACATTGCGAACTGTAAAGTCTATAGTGTACCTTCTGCTGCCCAGCCTTAATGATGTCTCAAGGATTAGAGCAGTTCCTCCAGTTCTATTGCTTCCAAAAAGTTCAGGATCTCGGTAGGTTTCAGGTTAGGTAGATCTTCCTCTTCTATTTGATATTCTCCGAGTTATCATACCCTCCGATTTTGCAGGGTGAAAGAATGTGGATAGAGGTTTCGTCCTCTTCCTCTTTTTCTACTAATCCGAGTTTCTTTAGGTGCCCACTCAACCGGCAGTGCCCTCTTAGCATTCCCGTTAGTATCCGGCGCTTGTTCTTACCTTTGCTGGTGCAGTTATCTAATCTCTTCTGGTTGTAGCTTCCTGCCTCATTTCTTGTAGCCGTATCCAGTATTGGGATCTTCTTTTTTAAGTTCATGAAGTATTATGCTGGTGCTTATTCCGCAGAAGTGTTTTTGGCGAGTACGTCTGCTATTTTATTAACCTCCACTCCAGTGTGTTCCGGAACCAATAGGGAGGTAATAGTGTTGTTCTTGTCTAGATCATTTACTTTCTCTAGGCTCTCGCAAACTATCTTGGAGTTGATTATGTGGGAGTTCAGAGTATTAATGGCTGCAAAGCTAGAGCTGTCAAAAATACAGAGACTGACTTATATTTCTATATCTCGTGAGAAGCACTTCATCTGCAGCCATGGAAACTATTTAAAACATTTTAGCTATAAGTATTTTAGCCATATTGAGCACTGAGCTATTGGTCTAGGTCTAGTGCACTCTGATATAACAAGCATAATTAGAGAAACATACACCATATGTCAGTCAGCCTGGACCATCTTCCTAGATGTACAGAAAGTTTTCGATCAACCTCCCCATCACCAAACTCCTACACATCTCCGAATCATTCACTCCACCGTCTGGAGTACCACACGGACGAATTCTAGTCTCTCTTCTATACCTGGTCTACACTTATTGCTCCAAGACTCAGGAAATATGCCAAATTTGGTCACGTAAAAACAGATTCAGACTGGAGAACTCTGTGTAAGAATATCGACCTAATATGTGGGAATAGAGTTACAAAATCGGCACCAAAAAGCTTTAAGTGGAGGACAAGTTATTGTGGATATCAAATTTCCCAAAACTATGGATCTACTCGACCAGTATATGAATTAAAAATGGGCTTTATCGATTGATTTTTCTCAACTTCGAATTTCGAATGTCACACAATTCTATTCATAATTTGACTGGACTATAAAACTATTAAATCGAGCTTTGATTGTGATTATGCTACACATAATACACTTCCTGGGCTATCTGTGATAACGTCACAGTTAGGAATAAAGAATGGCCATTGTATCCCTTGGTTCGGCACGTATTTATTTACAAATTCAATAAACGAACAGAAAATCCATATCGCCATGGGTGTGTACATATTTTTTGCGAAGGTAACGAAAGAGCGTTTGGAATTATCAATTGTATTTACGTGGTACCATCGACAAGATCAATTCGACACTCAAGACCTATTTAAATAAAGCGACATAAGAGTATTTTTACCGGACTATAAACTTAGCACTCATTCTGAGCACTTTTCTGAGATATATTGCTTTATAAAAAATGCAATAAATATCAAATCAAATATAAAACAATAAAAACTTTCAAGCAAGATTGAAATTACGTGCCACGAAGAACCTTAAGAGAAAACAACATCTTTGAGATTTAAAATACGTTAAATGGGCGCTCCCGTAAAAATTGCAACCATCTTGCTAATGAAACACCACTTAAAAGTAAGTTAAATAGAGCATATTTATGTTAAAGGGCAGCATCGTAAAATTGCTTATACATTTATTCATGATATCCTCGGACTACCTGAAAATTCATGATTCACTCAGTTTACTCATTCTGACAGATGTCCGTGGCGACTATATCAGATTTAGACCCGAGCCAGACCGATTTTAAATACCCGAATTATTGAAAAATCCTTTTCTTGTTTCATTGTAATCGATGATCAGTTAGTTGATGATTTTGAACCATTGATTAGAGTTTTCAAAACGAAAATCTAGGGAACTGTTTGTCGATTGATGACTTGAGTTTTAATTTTGCCAAGTTAAGTTTACGCTTGGAAAACCAAAGTACCGTTTCGCTTTGTTGAAGTCGACACAATTCTGTAGTCTGCGATATTTAGAAAAACAGTGAAAAATACTTCCTGACAAACCAAGTGTTTTCCACGTACAAACAAGCGTTCGTCGAGGTTTTTTCACTTGGCGGGACGCTTTAATATATCCTCGCTCATAACGACACGATAGCGTCGCCTGCAATTCTCCGATATTGCGACATTAAACAAGACCCTAGGGTAGTGTAGCTGCGAAAGTGTTTTTGACTTCCGAAATGACCATTTAACTACTTCAAAATACGCTGTAATCGTTAATGGTGTGCTGGGAGAACGAAGTAAATAAGTAAATTAATAAGGCAGTACTTATACGTTTCGATAAAGCAAGACTCAGAAGTTGATGTCGTTGCTACATCATTAATCTATTAGTTTTTTAGCTACCATATTATTGTGTGTGCATGAGTGACTCAGTGGTGATGGTCCTTTGAGTAATTCTGTCTTTGCCCAGGGAGTTTTTTTTCACCATTACTGAGATTTATAATTCCATAGAAGGAAGCCTCAATATTGTACACTCTGTATCCTGGTATCCAAGCAATCATACTATCTTACTCAATGTAGGTTCTGCCAAGAAGATGTGGAAACCTCAGGATAGGAGAGGAAAAACCACAACGCTCCCAATATATGGAGGACCTGGTCTGGCCTATGGGGTCTAATAGCAATGACGGGTCTAGGCAGGGCACTCTAACATAACATGAGGGCACATAGATCTGCAAAGGTCGCAATGGAGAGACATCCATAAGCACATAAGCCCCATACTAATCTAATATCTCTTCACAAGCCCATAAATAAACATTTGAATTCTCTTCCATGCAACAGAACATCGTTGATGCTGCTTGCATGAATACGTCTGTTCTTCCTACCCTATTGATAGACTATGCGGAATAATTCTACAGATGAGAAATCGAACCAGTTTGGAAATTACGAAGGAAATTTTGTTTGCTCTGATGCTACTTCGACCTGTGATTTCGCCTTGCATTTATTGGTATTTAATGTTATAGAAGATATGTCCGAGTAATTCTGCCACGAAACTTTTGGATGCCAGTAGGGTCGTGGGCGCCAGCAGATTATTACCCACATCCAAAAACAAACCAATGTAAACACTCAACCTTCAGAGTGAATTGAAACTGGTTCCACTTAAAGTTTTATTCCAGAAATAGGAGGAGAATGTAATACTACATATTAAGGTATAAAAACCTATTCAAAAGAGAGAGATCCTAAAACTAAATTTAAAAGTTTACATTCTCTATTAAATATACAAACATTCGTTTATTCTATTTAAAACTTGTTGATTTATTTATGGTTTATGGTTCATCAATGATACTGTCAATCTGTAATATTTGACCACTCTTGTTCTTCTTCTTTTCATTTTTGTCCGGTATTCTTTCATTTTATCTTTTATCTGGCTATTTTTGTAGTAGCACTTACTCGAGGGGTAAACCGCGAGTTAAATTTTTGTACACTAATGGCTAGTAATGACTATTAATGGCTAGTAATGGCTGAGTAATGGCTACTAATGGACGAGGTCTGTACACCAAAATGGACCTCGCGGTTTACCCCTCGTGTTTATTATTCCATTGCGTTTTTTATATCTACAAAAACTTTTGTAAAATCCTCTTGCATATACGCCTCTGTGCACCTCTATAAATTTGGAGCTGCAAATTTCGTATTTTATTTTCGAAGCGCTCGGTTTTTGTAATAGTAGATCGGTGTTGATTTGATTTTTCCAGGGGTGAATTATAAATTGTGGAAACAATTAATGTGGAACATGTCTCAATGAAGGCGATTATCATTTTTTCAATTTCCAGTGGAATATCGATTACGGTTTTATTAATTCACACTTGACTTTTAGAGAGAGAAAATTGGCGAACCAAAAATCGTTTTAGACACATTTTGGTTAATCGAGCGATCGCAAACAAATGAAGTATTATTTTTAACTTTTATTGGAAAGATTTACATACAAAAATTGCTTGTCATGTTTTATGATTGATAATTTTTATTTGGTAATTATTTCATAAAGCTCTAAGGGAGTGAATAAATAGACCATTGATGAGGATACGAGGATACTAACGACACTCTTAAAAATGGCGAAGAAAATCCATAATTGACCAAACAAATAAAAATAGTTTTGAAATTAACCACGTCATATTAAATATGCGTACAGAATCTCAAACTAACTGACCGTTATTACAAAACTTTTTACGCTGGTAAGCGAGAAACAATCTATCTACAAAGTGTCAGTTTTAGTAACATTAAATATTCCAGACTGTAATGAAGACGAGTTACGCTATTTAGTCAACCAAAAAAAAAGTATATAATGCATGAAATATGGTACGAAATTGTCTTCCACGTAATTACCCATTCTTATCTGAAGCCAGGCTCTAAATTACTATGATTTAGCGCATATAGAAGTGGATTTCGTGAGCTGTTTTGTAAATACAACGAGGCATTGCATCAGCTGGTTCAGTCTGGTTTAGAGGTGTTCATTAAATTTTGCGGTTGACGCTCTGACTCATTACGAAAGTGTAGTTTGCGAGTATAAAGATATTCTTATTTGATTTCGAAATAATGGTACCAGCTATTATTTTTGAGAGCAGGTTTTGTGTTTATTTTTAGATATTCCTTTGTGGAAAACTCACTTTTTAAATTTTCGAGAACACTATTCGGGAAGCGAGTCGGAGATTCTGAGTTGAGATGCATCAAATGAAACTAGTTTGATTTGTCAAGTCAAGTTTGATTTCACTAATTTGATATGATATACAATTCGGGAGTTCGATTTGAAATCAAACTTTTTCAAACTGTTTGAAATATGAAAAGTGTTTCCTACCGAGATTTTAATTTCTCAAGGTTAAGCAATGACACGTAGTAGGTGTAGGGATCATCAATCGTGTGGCAATGCATCAACAATCGCCTGTGTTTCGGGTGTCGATGGTGGATGTAGGTCAACAGAATATTGCACTGTTTCAGGAAAATAGTGCAAGATAGCGAAATGAACAAGCACGGTACAGTGCAAGATGTGTCAAATTTACTGGAAAACATCATACCAAATATTGTACATTGCGGCGGTAACCATCCTGCTAATTATTGAGGGTGTACCTTTGCTGAAGCAAATACAAAATATTAGAGCTGATACTATGAAGACACCATCTTTACCTAGACAACCAGTACGACAAGTACAACAGGTAAAAACTGACTCTTCAGTACAAAGAAGGAATAACGGAAATCAAGTTCAAAAAAGTGAAAATAGGCCATCTTCCTACAAACAAGCTGTTGCAGGACTATCAAATGCCAGTAAAAACAATAATGGTAGAACACAAATTAAAGCAACTACTGACCCGACTTTACAATTGATCTTATAACTTAGAACGACTTAAGAAACACGAGCAGTTATTCCAAAAGTTTGATGAACGATTAACTCGTTTAGAACATACTGCCAAAGGAGATATTCCAAAGCAGAGGAATGGCTAATTTCAAAATAATGAAATGGAACGCTAATGGTCTTTTGCAATAATCAGTCACATATTAAATTTAGAAATTACAAAATTTATCATACTAATCATCCTGACAATGCAGCGAGATGTGATAGTGCCATAATAATTAAGGATAATATGTTACATCATGAAGAAATAGAATATAAGATCTTTATAGGGATCTGGAAATGGACACTGTTGACCAGACCTTCAAGAAATTAGCCAAGAGTCATGAAAAAAGACTTCATCATCATGTCAATGTCGAGGCTATCCAGCTCCTTGACAATACTGGGTTAGAAAGAAGACTTAAGAGGATCAAGTCTCTTGGGAAAACTAGTCACAACAATGTTGTATTAAAATAAATAAATTAATAGCAAAGCTTACTAATGGTTACCCGATTTACTATAGACTTCAAAGATAGATTTTGTTTTTTGTTGATGAAAAAAAGAGAGTGACAGAAATAAAACTAAGTGTCACACATCTTACCACTAACTCTAAAAGGAAACAACCCCCATAAAAGAACCCCCATAGAAGATCCCCCTAAACAGTAAATCGAGTAATCATTAGAACCCTCAGATGAATCACATTAAGAAGTAAGATTATTTTCGATTTGTTAAGTTTACTTAAAGTTTAAATTGCTCAATAAACTTTGTAAATTTTGGACCGATTTGTCACGAGTAATCATTTCACAACCACAGAAGAAATCACGAACCACCAATTATTAAAATAGTCAATCATAGATGGCAGCACATCTAAAATAGTCAACTTTGCTCAATGAGCTGGTCCTTCAAATTTTAATTTCTAAGAAAGGCCTGAACCCTAAGCTTTAATAAAGAGGACCTGAGCTTGGGTTCTCAACAAAGCCCTTTGAGTTAGTTTAGTGTTTTTTAGTGCAAAAGCAGAGCTTGTGTGTGCACGTTAAACTTTAGTGCAATCCATTCTACAGAACCTAAGGAACGCTGATGAGTATTAAGTTTCAAACTCTATTAGATTAAGTTAGAATTAAATTGCTCACTGGTCACTGTTGACCAGATTCTAATATACTAATTGCCTTTATGGGTGTTTAATAATAAATATCTGGTCACCGAGCTTCGCTCTTAATATTCAAATCTACATTTTTAAGCAGCCCAATGAGTATATAATTTAAGTATATTTATAACATGACAAATTATTAATTAATTCGCGAAAATCACGGAGTGGGCGACATCTACTTGAACTACTGATAGGGAGATAAATAAAAAGTTGATTGGCGATTGGCTTGAAAGTAGGCGGGAAAATTAAAAAAGCTGTCAGTGTTAATTTTCAATTGGCTGCAGCTGTTGTTGACGTTTATCAACTGCTTGTCACAGAGATTAGTTAAATGCATTTCACCCTTTTAGGGCAACATCTACTGATGCTTGATCTTCGCGAATTGTCACGGTGGACAGGCCCTGTTTCCGGGGCGGGCAACAGCAGCGTGTAGGGCAACAAAAACTCTATGTTCAATTGATTTTATTATTTATTGATCTGCAGTGAAGGAAAATTATAGGTCTGATATTCATACTTGGGTAAAAACCTCCACAAAAACCTGTGACCAGACTCTCGACGTGTGGCAGATATTGATATCATATTTTTTCAAAAATTTTCAGTTACAAAAATAGTTCATTCGTACATTACATTACAATTTGCTCTTGGAAAATACAAAGTCACAATCAACCTTAAAATGTACTATGAAAATAGAGAATTTTAAATGCCTCTTTAAAGTTTCTTGTAAAATTGAAATCTATGTTAATAGTACACGTGTACAAGCATTCATTCTTTTTCTCTCTCTTCTCTCTCTCTCTATGATAATGAAAACTTAAATATTAAAACTGTCCGCATAATAAAATAGTAGCCGTAAGGGGTAGTCTCACACTATAGGGGAAGGGAAGAACCTTTAGATTAGCTTTAGGTTAGGTTAGATCTTTGTAATAAATAAAGAAAAGTACGATACGTGTGACATTTTGACATTTGTTACATTCTGACAGGTGTCATATTTTGACATTTGTTCATTTTGGGATTTGTTCATTTTGACAGTTGTTACATTCTGACACGTATCACATTTTAACAGTTGTCACGTTTTTACAGGTGTCACATTTTGACAAGTGTCCATTTTAACAGTGTTACTCAACGTTCCTATAAATATTTACCTAAACTCATGATTTCTGAAATTGAATTGGCAACGTTGTATTTTCAACTTTGAATATATGAGATGGCTGTCATTTGACAAGCAAATTATTTATGTCCGTCAAATGAACCTTTCCTTTTTTATATAAAGCGGCAAATTTAAAATTGAATTCTTTCAGATTGAAACGCCAGAAATTAAATAAAGTCAAACCTTTTTACTACTATACTATACAGAAGAAAGGAGTGCAGTATTTAATTTGCAGAACGTAGTACAGGTTCAAGAGGTAGAAATATTATTTTTACCTGATCCTTCAATGCTTATTTGTAGTTAAAATTTAAATTTTAATAGATCTGATCGGCCTAATATAGTTTTTGTCTAGATTCAATCTGTTTCCATGGTTTTTACTGCAATAAACCTGTTCTTTTGACAGATAAGTCAGACTTTATTTATTCATAGCCGTATCGTATGTATTTTAATTGATTCAGAATTTTGTATTAATATATATTTCAAAATGGCTTCATTTTAAAAATATTATCAGTTCTCCTAAATCCTTGAAGGCAGAATTATTAGTATTAGCAAGGCAACATAAAAACAAATTCAAAAAATATATTATAGATGAGATGGCCAGAGAAAAAGGAATTCAAATTCTCAGATTGCCTCCGTACCACGCAGAGTTAAATTCCATTGAACTGATCTGGTCACAATTATTAAAAGGTTATGTTTCTCAAAACAATAAAACATTTAAATTTCCTGATGTGCGAAATTTGTTTTTGAAGGCAGTTTCAGATGTAAATAGAGAACATTGAAAAAAATGCATTGATGATGTTAAAAATGTGGAAAATTCATTTAGGAAAGTGGATATATCAATGGATAATTTAATAGAACCTATAATAATAAACCTCAGAAAAGACAATTAGAGTGATACCAGTAGTTTTAGTGAAGACAGTGACTTTTAAAGACAGTTCTTGAACTAACTGTTTTTTTTAATCTTTTTGAGTTTAGGTAAGTACTGAAGCGTTACTTTTAATACCAAGAGATTAAAAAAAGTTTAATCCTCCTTGTTATTTATTGGTTAAATTTAATTCGTTCAATGTTAAAGTGTCAGATGCATAAGGTTTATTTTTATTTTTTGTAAATAATATAACTTCAAAATTTAATCTACGAAGTACGTATATATATTTTATATGCTGTGACCTAATTTATATTATAGAAACTTATTTCGCAAAGTACGCCTATGGAATGTGACGTTATATCCCCACTTTTACTGTACTCGTCTTTCCTTTATACTATATATTACTATAGAAACAAGTTATTATTATGTGCCGTTGCTAGGAAATAAAACTAAAAGCTTAACTTTTCTTGTAAATATCATGAGACCTACATTTTTTGCCGATTTAGATAGGAATTAGTCTACCCTGAAAATTTCATTGAATTCTGACGAGAGGATCTCGAACCTCTGGACACACACACACATACAAACCTTGCTCGTTTAATAGTATTTGATAAAAAAACCTGCTCTTAACATGTTTTGACGATTTTGAAGCGTTACAAACATCAAAGTAAAACTAGATAAATTCGTAAAAATACCCATGTTCCATTTCATTCGATTTTATTTCTACCCTAAATTCTAAGTAGGGACAAATCCGTTGAAAGCCAAATTTAAAGATAAAAAGTGAACATCCGTTTTGTTTTGTTTATCTTCTCGTTCTCATAAGCCGACACAAATCACATTTCCTAGAAAAAGTAGTGACTTTGATTCGGGTACAACGCAAAATCGCGATAAATGCAATCAATAAAAGAAAACTGTTATCTTTTAACAAAAACATATAACTCGACGTTGAAACAAAATTTATTTACTTTTTAACGGTGGAAGTTTTTTTATGAAAGGATTGATATCGTGTTTATTACCTATTGGATTGAATTGAAATAAAAGAGAAAGATCGTTTGCTACAAAATCCAATCTGTTTTAAATCGGATTTGCTCCATTATTTTTCTCTCTAACGATTTATTTGTTTCGGCCAAAATAAAGATGTACGTCTAGGTAAGTAAAAATTTACGTTATTTGTTTCGTAAAATAGGTTATTTCCAAAACACATTGTTAACGAAGAAGAATTGAACCTTTTCACCCTACATGATTTGAAATAGTATATTGTGCAACAAGTGGGGAAAGTTCGACTTCTCTCACGAGTATGGAAGTTTGTGTGCCACGAGCCTGAAGGGCGAGTCTAGCAAACACTTTGGTCATTCGTGTTGGTTCCTTGGTTGTTGGATACCCGTATGTGGTTATGTGGCATACGCGGACGCCATTTTTCTATTCAAGTGCACTATGCAGTGATTGTGATACTTATTAAAATAATTATATCGGCGTCAAGTGCTATTTCTACCTTTTTATACCATTTGGGCCCGATTGTCTTAGATGGGGTCGATGGGGAAGAGAGACTATATTCGGTAATTGGTTAACCGACTGATACAATAGAATTAGCAGCCAGTGTAGAGAGTGTAGAGTGTAGATAGAGAAGCCCTGGAAAGAATCGTCCCTATTGATGCTGACGTAGCAGGTATCGCCAGAAAATCTCGGTAATATGAGAGATACTGAAAATATGAGATTTATACAGTATGAAACAAATATTATAAAGTAAGTATAATAATGTCATACACAGAATCAAAAGGAAAATAAACGAAACTAAGCTTCCTCGTTATTTTCACTAAATTCCTTGCTGCCAGAAGACGTTTCTAGTGGATTATTTTCGAAATAATCTACAAACAACATCCCCAACGAGAAAAATTACACCCACATTTCTTTTGTAACGACATAATTAATCTCGCCGTGCAAAAAACTACGTTTCGAGCTTAAAAATCTCCCAGTGTCGTTTCCTGACGGAAAAGCTTCCCAGAAAAGTTCATTTAAAAACAATTTAGGGGCCGTTATGTTTCAAATTGAGCTTCTCCGAAATGACATTTATTTTAAAAAGACTGAGATCTTCATCGATCGTTTGATGTCTTTTCCCTTCATACCATCTTCCGAACAATAACTCAATTATATAAACCGATCCCCGTTTCTCGGTTGATAAACGTTTGATGAAGTTTTTGGAGATATTGGATTTTTTGTCAATGATTAAAAGATTTATAAATACAGGGTGTCCGATGAGTTAAACCTCATATTCTACTGGCTGAGTGGTGAATCTAGAGCAGTTTGAAATATTCTTATAAAAGTCCGAGTGACACTGTTTACCCCTACAAAAAATCTTGTTGATATCTCTTATGGAAATAATTGGAATAATTGGAAATAATAGAGCAGGATATCGATAATAACAAATACATTTTAACTTTACAATGCGAATTAAGCAAATTTGTTGAATGCTACGCTATTAAACATAAGGAATCTTATACAGTAGCGAAAACATTTGTTGAAAATTATATTTTGCGATATGGGGTTCCTAATGAAATTGTAACAGACAAGGGCACAGAATTTTTGTCGTCTATTTTAGAAGAAACATGTAAACTTTTAAATATCAAACATTTAAACTCAACCGCTTATTATCACGAAACTTTAGGGTCCTTAGAAAACTCACATAAAAATTTGGGAGCTTATTTACGTATGCAGGTAGCTAAACAACCAAATTCATGGAGTTCATGGGTGCCTTATTGGAGTTTCTCTTACAACAATACTGTTCATACTGAAACCAAATATACACCACATGAACTTGTATTTGGAAAAACAGCTATTTTGCCATCTAACTTAACTGATCAAATTGATACTATTTATAATTTTGATGATTACCCTATTGAACTAAAATATAGAATTCAAACAGCTTGTGATGATGCGAGAAATAATTTAATGTTATCAAAAGACAAAATGAAGGAAAGTTATGACAAGAAAACAAAAATTGTAAATTATAAAGTAGGCGATAAAGTTTTATTAAGAAACGATGCTGGGACTAAGTTGGAACCACTATTTAAGGGTCCATATGTAATTATTGAACAAAAGTCCCCTAATGTAGTTATTAATGTTAATGATAAGCTTATAGAAGTACATAAAAATAGGATAAAGTTATATTATGAATGATAAATATTAAAAAAAAAATGTTTATAGACGTCTAAACATTTTTTTTCTCGCCCTTTGGAGGTGTGATGATATTTATTATTTTAGATATTTAATAATTATTTAGTTAGTTAGTATATATGACAATTTCCTCTATTAGTGCATCGACTCCAGGTATAGTGTTATTGACTTATGAATACTGTTTAATCAGCAATAACACTGTTGCTACCTGAAGTACTTTGCGCTGATAGATGGGAATTGATATATGTTTTAAGGTGAAATGAATTATTGTACAAGGATTATAATTTGAACTATCAAAGAGAGTAGACATAAATAAATTGGGTTTTTTATAAAAAATGAGTTTAAATTATTTAAGTCCAAATTAAGAAGTTAGTTTATCACATGGTATGTGTAAATTTATTATTGGCGGTGACTTTAATGCTTAAAATACCCACTGGGTATCTAGATTAATGACCACTAAATGTAAAGAACTTTTAGTAGCAATGAAAGAATATAAGTGTGAAGCTTTATCCACTGGAAAGCCTACCTATTGGCCAACCGATCCCAACAAGATTCCAGACCTTATTGATTTCCTTATAATCAAAAACTTTTTAGAAATAGAAGAAGGATGGGACATGAATTCTGATCATTCCCCTATCATCTTAAAACTTAGTGAAAACATTATTAAAAAAGAAAATAACCCAACCCTGACTAACAAAGTAACAGATTAGAAAAGCTTCAAAATCATACTTGAAGAAAAAACTAATGTATCTGTTCCTTTAAGAAATAAACAACAAGTAGACGACGAATTGAAATTGCTTAATGATAATATCCAACAAGCAGCTTGGGAAACTACACCTGCTATTAATAGAAGGACGATAGGAAACAACTATCCCAGAGAAATATCTCTGAAAAAAAGAAAGCTTAGAAGAAAATGGCAGCAAACTAGAGCCCCACAAGATAAAACTATACTCAACAATGCTTCCCAAAGACTCAAAAGAGAAATACAACAAATTAAAGACGAATCGATCAGTATTTACCTACGAAAATTGACAGACGACAGCAGTACTGATTATTCACTCTGGAAAGCTACTATAAAAGACCCATAATGCGAATACCACATCTAGAAAAAATCTTTCAATCTCATGAAGATCAAGAAGAAGAACCCATTGTGGAAGAACATCCACAGATTGATCAAGAAATAGAATTTACCTCTCCCAAAGAAGTAATTACCGAAATAAAACAAAATATCAATCCGAAAAAAGATCCAGGTTTTAGCGTTAGCATATACACTTCTCAACGAGTCGACCCACCATGGCTCGGTCAGTACGTATAAACCGTTGGTCATGGAATCCTTGTAGGAGTATAAAAGAGTAGGGTTTAGATGAGATAACGTCACCCTGAAAAGGAGGAAAACTCCTATAGCAGGGAATTAGGAAAATGAAATGTCCTAGAAAATGTAATATATACCAAATGAAAATAAATAATAAACTAAAAAAAAAAAAAAAAATGAGATAACGACAAGTGATGCTTGTGCTGTTAAGCGTTCTCTTACAAAAATATTTCTCCATTGAACAATTATTTAGTTTTTTAATTTATTTCAAGGTGACTGGCTGTGTTTAACCCTGTTAATGAAACGCCCATGTCGGACATAGTCATGGTAACAAAAAAGTGATTAAAAAATGAAAAAAGTAATGTCAATAAAAAATAAATTCTTAAGTAATAATTTAGAAATCAAAATAAAATCTTCTAAAAGACGCTAAATGTGTGCGTGTGTGTGTATCTGGGTGTGTATGACATATATCCATCATATAAACCATAAACGTAAAGAGGTGAACGCCTAACTTGCCGATAAATGTCCATATATCGAGTTCCCCCTAATCATTTTAAACTCGCGCTAGCTCGAAATCTGTACATAGGATTGAGTTGGGCTTGTGAACACATTTGATCGGGATGGGATGAAGTTTCAGAGAAATCCACCGAAAGCCATTTTCCTATCAAGAACTGCGGGGTCCTTCCTATGTAACCGACGTGGTAAAATTAAAATCGTTAAAAAAAGTAAATATATTGTGTTACATCCCATTTCCTTCTCTAACGGTACGTCCATGCATCGCAGCATAAATTGGATGCCATGTTCACTCATTTTATATATCTATCTCACTTCATCCTTGGGCACGGAATATTTGAAACTTATGAATGACTTGTTGGGATGTGATACGACCCTATTTTTTAAATATCGATCCAGTGCCTTGTTGAACTTTGTAATCTGTAACTTTTTGTTTATAGATGCAATTTTTTTAGTTCTGTTTTCTTCTTTCCTTTTTTATATACATTTTTCGTTTAACTAAATCCTTAATTCTGTTTTTATCTGGTTCGGAGAAGAAAACACTGACTATTTTCAAATTATTGAAGAGCCAAAATCGGAAAATATAATTTAAATGCACTTACCAACTGTGTTTTCATTTAATTTTGTATAAGTTTTAATTTCGAGAAAAATAATTAACAAAATTTCAATTATTTCAATGCCTCTTGAGAGTCTTATAAATAACCGGAGCGGGCTGCTGGGAATTCTGTTGAGGATTCAGTATAATTAAGCATTTTTCTCTTGAGAAAATGAAAGAAAAACTTCCTTTGTTGTGTTGCACGTGATATTTTTAAAATTATAAAAATTTCGCGACCACGTCCAGTAGCTGCTGTGATGTTAATGTGTATGTAAAAAAGAAAATTGAAGTTGAATCTATTTTTTGTATGGTAACTGAAGTTTTTCCATAATTGCTTATTATAAAATCAATAGAATTTCAAAGCCAATGTGGAAAGTTTGCGGTTATTGTAAAGACTTCATCTGCCTATCTGAATAATACTTTCTCGGTTGAGCAAACTCAGAAGTTTCGTTAACATTATTTGTGTACTAGCCAGTCAATAACGCAATCCCAGGGGCTTTATTTGCTATATTACGAATTTGGTGAATTCCTCTAAATATATGTGTTCAATGTTCCCATAAAATATTACACATTTCTGAAATTGTTTCTTATAAAGACTGATTAATAGTTTAAAAAGTGTAATAAAACTACAAATTTAGATTTAAAGTTACTATCGATACCACAGTCATTAAATGTGTGCTCTGGGTTATTTGACTACTGTAGTATTTATATTTGGCAACGCCGCGAAGAAGTATGCTTTCAGTAACTATTTCACGCAAAAAGCTAGCGCGCTGTCAAATGCTCTAGTATGCTATGCATTTGACATTAGGTTATAAATAACTCAAACATAGATATACGTTATAGTACTTACGATAAAATTATAATTGCGGAAGAGAATTAAAAAAAAGGCTAGAGAATTAAGAAAAACTACTTTAGATCGAATGGCGCCATATCTTTTAAGAAAGAATATTTTTTGACATAGAGTGGCAGATCGTACATTTGTTTAATATAACACATCGTTTATATGGGGTGATTCGTTAAAGCTAAAAACACTATATGTCCTCTGGAACCACGTTTATGAGTCACCCTGTATAAAATAAGATTCATCGCCAAGAAGTCATTACTTAAACTATATATTCGTAATGCAATGACATTTGTTCGTATTTTTAAAGCTCTTATAAAAAAATTATTTCTTCAAAAAAACCGTATTACTTATTTTCGAACCACCCTGTAACTAACCAAATTCTGCGGTGATTGTTTATAAAATATTAATGCTAGATACTCTATAATTTATGTTTCCTAGAATAAAAGCAAATAAAACAGGTCTGTTATGAAAAATCTGGTTACAAAAAAGTGGTATTTCAGAAAATTTGACCACAATAGTAAACATACAGAGTTAGGGGAACATGGCTGCCACAAATTCAATAGTAACATTCTATCATCTGGGTAAACCAGTAAGGAATTTTAATTTATTAGATTCGACATCCTAAGACCGGTTTCTGCCTTTCGGCTTCATCAGTTATGCTTTTCGAATCTAATAAATAAAATTCCAAACTCGTACAAGTCAATAGCTATATCTGCTATAAGATAACATTTTTAGATGTGCTTCCATCTATGGTAAGAAGAGAGTATTGACATTAAATTTTGACTGAATCTAGTCAAGATGTCACTCTCTTCTTTTTTATCCCTTTCAGAGATTAATACAAAGTGAGTAAACCAGTAAGGAATTTTAATTTATTAGATTCGACATCCTAAGACCGGTAGCACATCTAAAAATGTTATCTTATAGCAGATATAGCTAGTGACTTGTACGAGTTTGGAATTTTATTTATTAGATTCGAAAAGCCTAACTGATGAAGCCGAAAGGCAGAAACAGGTCTTAGGATGTCGAATCTAATAAATTAAAATTCCTTACTGGTTTACTCACTTTGTATTAATCTCTGAAAGGGATAAAAAAGAAGAGAGTGACATCTTGACTAGATTCAGTTAAAATTTAATGTCAATACTCTCTTCTTACCATAGATGGTAGCACATCTAGAAAT
This sequence comes from Crepidodera aurea, assembly GCA_949320105.2. NCBI lineage: Eukaryota > Metazoa > Arthropoda > Insecta > Coleoptera > Chrysomelidae > Crepidodera > Crepidodera aurea. Next base: position 14,843,784 of record OX439480.2, read on the forward strand.
TCTATCATCTGGTTTCATTGATAAAAATCGAACGTTTGATAGCGCTTAGTTGCCGCTTCTTACACATTTCCGTAGAAATGGTTTAAACTTAAATCGTGGTAAAGTTTCTTTGTCAATATTTATCTATCAATATGATTTCTTGTGTTATTAGTTTCAAAAATTAGTAACTAGAGCCTCATAATGTAGAGCATAATAATAAAAAGCATAATTATAGGCCATATACAAACATTCCAGAACGTGAAGAGAATTCCATCAAACTTTTACTCTCACAAATAACTATTATTTTCCCAACAAACCATCTTGTTTAACTTTTGACCAAAATTTTCTTAATTGATCTTTGTGCGATAGGGTAAAATATTCACAACCTAAACGAAGGTCGTAATTACTTTACTGAGTGTTTGAGCGTTTTCATTGACAGGGGTAAACAAAGTGGGGAAACTTTACCAGCAGATCTGAACAACTTTTTTCGAACTCTTGTTTAATTTTCCCGTGCATTATATTGTATATAATTTGGTCACATGGTTGTGGATATTCTAGCTGAATAAATATTAATTATTGTCAAACTTTTTGAACAATAAAAAATTAGTTAAGGATGATAATTTGTCATAAATACAGCGATTTTAAAAATGTAGAGTTTTTTAATGATTTCCCACTCGATGTCTGCATTCTGTATAACCCAAGGTTCTAAATTCCACCGAATTACAAAGAAAATATTTTCCTTTTCCATTTATATTAATTAAATTTCGAAAGGCAAGACTAATTTATAAAAAATTCCATTATTAAGTGCTTCAAAAACATCATATCAAATAACCAAACGCCCCGATATAAAATTACAGTTAAAAAGGTGATTATAAGAAAAGTGTCCGCTATATATCATTTTAGTCGTCCTTTCTGCCCTCCGAATCCTTAACGTTTTTAAATTGAAATTCCGCTTGCACGGTTGCGAAAACTTTACGAAATTGATCCAGACTACTTGGTCTGTCACCCTTAGAAATTAAATTAAGTGTATCCCTTACGACGGAAAAAACACATCCAGAATGTTGGAATATTTCGGTGTCACGCAGCGATTTCAAGTTTCCTGTTGTATAGACCAGTCGACAGTCTTGTCGCTAGGGAAAAAACTCAAATTTTTTTCTACCAAATTTTCTCTACAAAGGTGCTAATGTGTAATTTAAGATTTTTGCTTAAGATTCTGTCTCTTTTATTTTCTGCTTTATTTGAAAAACATTCCTGCTGTGTTTTCAATTTATTCGTCAGATGTCGTTGGGTATGTTTTCCTTCCAGTATAGTCAATCATTTTTACTCTATTCACACAAAGAAATTTACCAGCATATACAACAGGAAATCGGCGAATTCTACAGGAAATTCCCCCTATATAAGCGACAGCAGGAATATTTAATAATTTTACGTGACAATTCTGGTCTCTTGAATCCTCTAGAAACAACCGGAATATGCTGTACTATTTACAGAATCGTTACATTGATTTAACTGGAATATTCCAGTTATTTTAACGAACTACTTTTACCAGAACTGTAATTTCGATTTAACAGGAATTTCCCGTTTAATAAACAATCTAGATAGTTGCATTCGAAGCTTAGGACTTCAGTTTTTACAGGAATTTCCAGTAATTAATCGAAACTGTAGTATCGATTTAACAGGAATTTTCCGTTGAATTAAAGATTCCGGAATATCTTGAAGAATTACTCAAATCAAACGACTTTAGTGACGAAATTACTCAGGAATATTTACTTTTGGCTAAACTTTGCAATTTAGAAATTAATTTTTTAAACAACATGAAGGAACTGCTATGGGCAATTGTCTATCATCGTTCATGGCAAATCTCTTTATGAGTAAATTCGAAACCAAGATTAGTCAAGAATTTGAGTATTTCCCAAGGATATGGTACAGATATGTGGATGATGTATTTGCTGTTTTCGATACTAAGAAAACTAACTTAGTTGACTTCGTGACAAAATTAAACTCTCAATTTCCATCCATAAAGTTTACCTATGAAATAGAAAACAATGGACAACTACCATTTTTAGACACTTTGGTTATCAGGAACGAGAATAAGTTAGAATTTGAGATTTTTAGGAAAGATACCGCCACAAGCAGGTATATCCCATCAGATTCTTTTCATTGTAATCAACACAAGATGGCTAGCTTACATTTCCACTTCCCACTAAGTAAAGAAAGATTTAATAAGGAAAAGAATTTGATTAAGAATATAGCTGCAATAAACGGTTATGACGAAGACTTAATTGACAAACTAATCAACAAACATAAATTTAAGAAAAACCTACGTGACACCACGTTTTTCCAACCCGAAAAACAGACTGAAAAATTCGTTTCAATGCCGTATAATCCCACTTACACCAAAGGACTTACCAGCGTGTTCAAAAAAGCGGGTTTAAGTTTAGTTTTTCAGTCTAACAACACTTTAAAACAGTTATTAGGTAATCCCAAGGATAAAAACAGTAATTTGGAAAAAAGTGGTATTTACGAAATTAGTTGTGGGGAAAGTATGTTGGGCAGACTAGACGCTCTGTACAGGTCAGATTTAAAGAACACTTTGCTCACTTAAAATATGGGCGTACGGAAAAATCTAATATAGCCGAACATGCTTTCAATAAAAACCATAGAATAAGTATAGACAATGTAATTTGGACGCATATGAAAGTATTGAAATAGGTAAATGTAAAACTAGTTTAAACAGAGACAAAGGACCAACTCCTCTTAGTCCGTTTTTTAGTTCAATCCATTAGGTACTTGGCTGATTAGGTCACCGGGGATGACGGTGCTCGGCACCGCCGGGGGGAGGGGGTGTTAGCCATTTAGTATAAATAGCTGTTAGAAATAGTTAATTGTTTAGTCTATCATCAACTCCTGATGATGCCAACATAGTTGGCGAAACGCGCGTAGAGTGTATTAAAATTGTGTTTTGGTTGAGTGGTAGACGATAGTGTTTCAATTTAAAGATCTTTCCTCCGTACATTACATTACTAGTTAGTTGTATTCAGACACCGTGGACGGCAAAATATCAAAGGACTTGGGTGTGTACTACTTTTTACCGTACGTCAAAAATCCGTTGTGTGTGTGAGGCGTAAGTTCTTGTTTTACCTAAGATTATCTTTATAATTCTTTTCTGCACGATATTCAGGCAATTCAAGTGTGCAGCATGAACCCCTCCCCAGCCTATTATTCCGTATGAGAATTGGGACTGTATTAAACCGTATTATACTGTTTTCAAGTGGGTAACATCTAGGTATTCCCTTAACAGTTTAAATCTCTTCCTTTGTTGGTTAAATCTGACATATGAAGGTCCCATCTCATGTGCCGGTCTATTATTATATATTATATTATTTTAAGGAAGTGGCTTTAGAGATAGATATATGTTGATCGATGTTCAACGGTCCCATATTCGGTAGATGATTGGTGTGGGAATTAAATATTTGGTTTTTTCTACATTCAATGTAAATTTATTATATTGGAACCATCTACAAATATTGATGAAGTCTTTTTCTGCCTTTCTTTTGAGTTGTTGCCATGTATCAGCACTATAGAAGACTGCTATGTCATCTGCAAAACTCAAGATACAACAGACTGTTTATATATATATGGCGAACAGTAGAGGGCTCAAGACCGTGCCCTGAGGAACGCCTTAAGTAATTGTTCTAGGATTACCTGTTACAGTAGAGGGCTCAAAACCGTGCCCTGAGGAACGCCTGAAGTAATTGTTCTAGGATTACCTGTGTCACCATCAATATCAACAACTTGTTATCGATTAGAGAGATATGATTTTAATAGTTCGTGAGCTTTACCACGGAAATGAATATTCTCTAATTTGTCAAGAAGTTTTGCGTGACAGACGGTGTCGAAAGCTTTATATAGGTCCACAAAGATGCAATGTGATGATTTAGATGTGTCTAATGATTTGTAAATATGAGATGTTAATTCAAATATTGCATCTTCTGTCGACCGTCCTTTTCTGAAGCCATATTGTTTTTTTGACAAAATATAATATTTTTTCAAGAAGCTTGTTATCCTTTTTTTAATAATTTTTTCCAGTATCTTGGCTAAATTAGAAATTAGAGGTACGGGCCTAAAGTTAGAAATCTCCAATTTGTTCCCACTTGTGAAAAGCGGTTTGATAACGCCCTTTTTCCAAACAACTGTTGAAAATATGTGTTAGGGTAGGTGATATTAGGTCTGCTATATTTTTCAACATTTCTGCCATGAAATTGTCGTGCCCAGGGGTTTTTTTTTGGTTTAAGCTGTTTAATTTCTTCCGTATTCGTTACATGGTATTTAACAACTTTTTTCTCTTGTCAGGAAATATTCCGGATAAATTAACAGGACCATATTACTGCTATACTTACCGTTTTTCCTGTTCATACGATTCAAGTCACTTTATCTGGAATCGGCTTGTTAAATTGCAAGTACAGATTGTTCTCAGAACGGTTTTTTCTTGTTATTATAACAGTAGTTGCGTTTAAACAACAGGAATTCATTTGACCCGAAATTCCGGGATCCAAGACCCCATTTGCTTGATATTTACCACCGTACTAAATCCCCTATTATCAGTTACTGTAAACTAATCGATTCTCTCAGCCCTATCTGACTTTTAATCCTGAACAATTACACAATTACGATGTTGTATGATAGACCTCACATTTTAAAATAAAAATACAAGTGACAAAATAAAATTTGCTTTGGATATTAATAATAATAAAGCTTTTATATGATTTGGTTCTTGTATTTAGGAGATTTAAATGAATCAAAAGAATACTTAAATGAATCCTAACGAATGCTCAAAATATGCCAAATGTTGGGATTTTATTCCGCATTCAAATATGCGTTACATGGGAAATCGTTTATGTGAATCAATTTGGTTTAAATAACCCCCAAGGAAAAGAATTATTAAGAATCAGCTGACTGGTCTATAAACTCGCACCGAGCTTATAAGCTTTCAGGAATATTCAATTTGCAAAAAGTTCCGAATCCGATAAAAAAAAACAGATACACATAAATAACTGAGGATTTTTTTTACGCAGGCAGAAAAGCTCCAGGCGCCGATTTACGTATAAATCAAGCGATAATATTGAGGTGTATACATTCAATTCGATACGTCTAAATGCGTATTTATATTCAGCCAAATTGCGGCCCCGCTATCTCTCGTCGATAAATCATATAATGTGGGCGTCTTGAAACTTTGCCAAGTTCCATTGTCCGGGGACCGACCCTGTAATTGACTTATTGGCCGGAAGAAAAGTAAAGGCGATCGATTGGAAGCGCACTCTTTTCGGATGTCATCTTCAAGAAGTTCCGTTTGAAACATTACCTCCTGACTGCAAATTGGCATTGGAGGACATGTCAGATATTGTTTATGTTAGTTGTAGTTTTGAGATTCTCGGAAAATATATGTATATATATTTTTAATAATATAGTGAAGGAGATATTAAATTTATTATTTGAATTTCAATAAATACGAGGGTTGCTATTTACGTATTGAGAACTGGCAATACTGGGGTTGCCAGGTAAAATCTGTCATAGCCATCTTAAAGTTTCACATTTTTGACATTTAGTATATTACAATCTGGTCAACAGTGGCAATGAACAATTTAATTCTAAATTAATCTAATAGAGTTTGAAACTTAAAACTAAGGTATACTCATCAGCGTTCCTTAGGTTCTGTAGAATGGATTGCATTAAAGTTTATCGGGTACACACAAGCTCTGCTTTTGCACTAAAAACACTAAACTAACTCCTCTTAAGTCTTCTTTTTAACCCAGTATTGTGATTATTTATGTTTATTTATCTATGTTTATTTATTTATGTTATTTATGTATATTTAATTCTTATTTGTAATTCTTCCTTTTAAAAATAAACATTACTTACTTACTTACTCTATTGTCAAGGAGCTGGACAGTCTCGACATTGACAAGATGATTGAAGTCTTTCTTCATGACTCTTGGATAATTTCTTGATGGTCTGGTCAACAGTGTCCATTTCCAGATCCCTATGGAGGTCACTATTGCGAATGTACCAAGGGGCATCTAATATTTTCCTCAGTGCTTTGTTTTGAAATCTTTGGATGATTGCTAAGTTGCTTGCTTGGGTGCATCCCCATAGTTAGATACCATAGATCCATACAGACTTAAGTATCTGCTTATAAAGCATAAGCTTATTCATACAGTCTTAAGTATCTGCTTATAAAGCCTAAGCTTACAGGAGTTTCTTCCAATTAACCAGTACATTTTTCTATATTTCAGTCCAAATTCCTTTCAACATGTACTTTCCATCACATGGCTCAGATATTGCATTTTTCTTTCCTTGATGGTGTTCGGTAATTCTTTTTATTTGTGCATGCACTGGAGTACTTCATCGTTGGTGATCCTTTGTACCCATGAAATTCGCAGCATCCGTCTATACACATACATTTCGGTCTGTGAATTTAGTTTTCACATCCGTAGAGCAGGACAGAGAAGACGTTCGAGTTCTCAGTTTCAAACTAAGGTCTAGTCTTGTAAAAAATGTCTTCATATTCATGTGTGCATTTATTGGAGTCTTAGAAAAGTTCAATAGATTGGTCTTGGAGACATTGAGATGCAATCCAAACATCTCGCTATAGTGAACTACGGAATCTATGATGCTTCGTAGTTCTTGTACATCGTTGGCTATTATAACCGTATCATCGGCGTATCTGATATTGTTTATTGGGGTTCCATTGATCTTGATTCCGTCCTGGACTCCATTCAGTGCTTCTCTTCCAATTAGCCAGAAAATTTTTCTATATTTCAATTCAAGTTCTTCTCTTTTCTTTTTATCACGCACTTTCTTCTTTAATTTGTTGTATTTCTCTTTTGAGTCTTTGGGTGACAGTATAAGTATTCAGAACGTTTTGACGTGCGAGCAATATTTGTATTGTTTACAGTAAGTTGAAAATTTAATCTTGGCTAAGAAATGGAATTAACTCGCGAAAATTTTCGAGCTATGATTTACTATGACTTTCGACGTGGTATACCTCAAGAACAGTGCATCAATCAACTGAATCAAACTTTTGGCGATGAAGCACCTTCTAAAGCCACTGTATATAGCTGGTACACCGAATTCAAATTTGGCCGTAGTTCCTTCACGGACGAAGTTAAAGAAGGTCGTCCAAAATCGGTCGTTGTGCCGGAAAACATCGATGCTGCGCGAAAACTAATTGAAGAAGATCGTCATGTCACATATCGTGAAATCGAGACATGTTTAAGCATTAGTATGACCAACATCCATAAGATTTTGCACGAACATTTGGGTGTTCGGAAGTTATGTGCGCGTTCGATTCCACATTTGTTGACAGATGCTCAGAAAACTACTCGTATCATTTGGTGCCGTAAAAAATACAATTGTGGTGCATCCAAAGCCGTATGCAGCATCGTCACAGGTGACGAGTCGCGGATTCATGCATATGATCCAGAAAGAAAAGGCCAGTCGGTAGTTTGGGTGTTTCAATGTGAAGAAAAGCCAACAAAAGTTACTCGTTCTCGAAGCGTTAAGAAGCAGGAAAACCGGTCATGTGGCAACTGTGGCTCTTAAAAATCAAAAGACTGATAATTCAGCGTGGTATACGACTATTTGTTTGCCAGAAGTTTTTAGCAAATGGAAAGAAACCAATCCAAGACGTTGAATCATTTTGCATCACGACAATGCGAGCTGTCATAAATCACATGAAACAAGCGAGTATTTGGACACACAAAAGGTCGAATTGATGGGTCATCCGCCTTACTTGGTACCAAACGACTTCTTCTTGTTCCCACTAATTAAAGATAAACTGCGTGGACAAGGATTTTCATCCCCCGAAGAAGCGGTTGAGGCATTCAAAAAGCATGTTTTAGAGCTATCATCTTCTGACTGGACAAAGTGCTTTGAAGGGTGGTTCAATCGCAAGCAAAAGTGTATAGATCTTAAAGGCGACTATTTTGAAAACCAATAAAAATATTTTTTTAAAAATTAATTTCTTTGTTCTTTCTATTCTCAATGCGCATTTTGCAAATAGTTTAAAACTAATAAACAAATCCTAACTGCAACTTAACCTTGCTTTAAAAAATTGTAATAAATCGCAAAGTAGTTCAACCAAAATTAAATAAATAAACCAATAGCTTACAGATCCCTTGAAGATTCAAATCCTTATTAAATCATTCAAATAAACCACACAGTAATTTTTCAAATAATAATATAACAGACATGTATTTCCAACATCAAAGCGATAAAGGATCAGAGGCCTAAATGATAGAAGGCCTATAGTAACAAACGCACAAAAGCGAAACCTCGTAATCGGTGATATCATCTTAAAGCATGGAAACCATAAAATGTCACACCGACGTTGCCAAACCGTTATTAATTAAACGCATTAGTTGTTTTAGGTCAAAACAAAAAAAAAATTGTAAAGCTTGTGACAAATATCGTCTGTAGCCCCTACAAATGAGGTGTCCCAAAAATTTTAGATATTGCACTTTAAAAACATAGATGTATCGATTTTTTTGGGGACAAACGATAAATTTGCTACGTCAGGAGTTCTTAAAAAGCTATAGTTTCTTGTCAAATATTGGACACGTTCTGTAGTCACTGTAAGATGCTGCTGCTTTCGAGAAAACTGTTCAGCCAGTTGGCTACTCTAAATAAGTTTGGAGAAAACAACGGTATATAGTTTTTAAGCTTAATACATGTTTAGTTTTGATACTACATTTTAATTTTCTTGTTAGCTTATGAATATAATATTCTACAACTAGCATTCTATAATCAACGGTCGTGCAGCTGAGGTTTGAAAACCGTTTTAAGTAATTTTTATTACTCCCTTTAGAGAGTCTGTTGAAAATGAAGACTTTTACTTAATAATTTATTCCTCCGTCGCATTTTTCGTTTTATTTGTACTTTCCTAGCTGTTAACTTTTATTTAATTCTCAGCTACTCTCGTAATGTATTGAAAACTTAGTTATTAAAAGCTTTTCTGAACTTCGCAAACTAAATGTATGGCGCTTTAATCCAAATTAGCTAGAAGCTGAGTACTTACATCATCAAATTATAAATATTTACTGCATACTTACAATAATTCTGTATGCACTAGTGTAGTAAAGCTTATTTAGCTATTTCAGAAATAGGTAAATAATGTAGGAATATTCCCGAATCAACGTTTTTGATTAATTGATGAAATGATCTAGGAGCTGGCTAATTATTTTGCTTCCATTCGAATTTTCCTATATTCGAATTTAACATTTTGAGAGACAAAATTTATTTGGCCAAAAGTAGACATTACTTCAGACTAATAACATCTAAAGGTAAAGAACTATTAGCAACATGCAACAATCTCAAGTGTCAAACACTCTCAACTGGAAAGCCAACGTACTGGCCCACAGATCCGAACAAAATTCCTGATCTTATAGATTTCTTTGTAATTAGAAATATATCCTCAAATTATATACATGTAGAAGAAGCTTGGGACACTCACCCATACTTCTCACACTGAGTGATAGTGTGAATCAAAAAGAAAATCAACCTAAATTAGTCAACAAACGAACGGACTGGCAAAGCTTCAAAATCAAACTTGAACGGTTAATTAATCTCTCGGTTCCGTTGAGAACAGAAGAACAACTAGATCAGGAAGTCGAACGTTTTGTCAAAGATATTCAACAATCAGCTTGGGAGAACACTCCTGATTTTAAATACAAAACAAAAGGAAATAATTATCCAAAAGAGATAAGAGACCTTATACTAGAAAAAAGAAAAATCAGAAGAAAATGGCAACAGTCCAGAGCACCAGCTGATAAAACAGCTTTAAATAATGCAACACACAACAGTTAAAACGCGAAATTCAGCGTATTAAAAATGAATCGATTGGTGAGTACTTGAGTTAATTAACTAATGACAGCAGTACCGATTATTCACTCTGGAAAGCAACCAAACGATTAAAAAGTCCTATTACACATAACCCACCAATTAGAAAGGAAGACGGGAGTTGGGCACGAAATAATATACAAAAAGCAACCAGATTCGCAGAACACTTAGAAAAGACTTTCCAGACCAACGATGGTGAAGAGACCCAAGACTGGAATGAAACAGAACAGGAAGAGTCAGTGATTAGACCTACTTCTCCAAAAGAAGTTTATGTGGAAATCGAAACAAATATAAATCCTAAAAAAGCCCCTGGATTTGATCTGATTACCGGGGAAATCTTGAAACAACTCCCACGTAAAGCTGTTGTCAAACTGACCAACCTTATCAATGCATCATTTAGGATGAGATACGTACCTCAGCTATGGAAAGTAGCAGAGGTCATAATGATACCTAAGCCAGGTAAACTTCCCCAAGAAGTAACGTCATACCGACCAATCTCTTTGTTGCCTGTTATTTCGAAACTCTACGAAAAACTGCTTCTTAAGAGATTAAAACCTACAATAGAAGAAAAGGACCTGATTCCCTCCCATCAATTTGGCTTTAGAGAAAAACACTCAACGATCGACCAGGTGCATAGAATCACAGACATAATTGAAAAGTCTTTAGAGGAAAAGAAAGTCCACCGTCTTCCTAGACGTGGCCCAGGCTTTTGATAAAGTCTGGCATGAGGGCCTTAACTACAAGTTAAATTTGTTACTACCACGTCAGTATTCAGAACTCTTCAAATCCTATTTATCAAACAGATATTTCAGAATAAAACAGGAAGATGTATATTCTGATCTAAGAGAAATTAAGGCAGGAGTACCCCAAGGTAGTACGATACTATTGCAACATTTACTGATGATACTGCCATTCTGGCTGTTGGATAAGACCATGAAGAAGCCAACCGAAAATTACAAACATCTGTAGACCAGATTAACACCTGGACTAAAAAATGGCGTATTAAGTTAAATGAAAATAAATCTGTTCATGTTAACTTTACTAATAAACGAAACCAACACATTCCCATAAGAATAAATAACGCTCAGATTCCCTATGCTAATACAGCAAAATATCTTGGAATGACACTAGACGCTAGACTTCGCTGGAAAGTCCACATTAAAAAGAAACGTGAAGTACTTGGTATAAAATATAAAAAGATGTATTGGTTATTAGGAAGAAACTCCAAGTTGTCCACACATAACAAACTGCTCCTCTACAAGCAGATATTGAAACCCGTTTGGACGTATGGTAGTCAGCTTTGGGGCTGCGCCAGTAAAAGTAACATTCAAGTTATCCAACGTTTTCAAAATAAAGTATTAAGGAACATCGTCGATGCACCCTTGTACTGTCGCAACAGTGATCTTCATAGGGACCTGGATGTAGAAACTGTTGACAAGACTATATCTAAATCTGCCGGCAGCCATGAACAACGGCTGCTTCAACATGGGAACGTTGAGGTCATCCAGCTCCTCGATAATACCAATTTAGTAAGAAGACTCAAGAGGAACAAACGTTTTGAACTAGTTCAGTGACAGTGCTAGTTACAAACAGAGTATTGTGCGGATTTGTGTTACACGTTACCGGTAGTGTTACTAAAATTATCAGACCCTAAGGTACACTAGTGAGTAGGACGTTAGTATTTAAGAATTCTAGTTAAGTTAGGTTGGAACAAAATTGCTTATTAATCTTCATGATCAGATTGTAATTATAGAAAACATTCCCACAGAGTGTTTTGCTACGAAAAAAATAAAATACATCTCTTGCATTTTTTGGCAACGGTGTTCCACATTGTCTTCACAACTAGTTCTTTGTAATTTTCACCGTTTTCTTTCTTCATATACCACGCCCAATCTTTCAGGATTAGGTTTAGTTGCTTTAAACTTGTAGTTTCCAGAAGCTCGTATTTCTTTGCCTTGCAGAATTCCGTAAACTGTTTCCATATTGACGTATGGGTTTTAACGGTATTGTACGGTACACTTTTCTCAATCGCCAGATCAATATTAGTCATATAATCACTTCTAAAGCGACTCATTTTCACTACATAAGCTGACGGCACTGTTTAAAAACAATATTACAAAATGCATTGATATTAAAATCAGAAAAATTGTTTAGCGTCGTTTTTTGGTGTCCTAGGAGATAATTACTTGTTATCAAAGGTATTGTAATTTTTGATGACAACCGCTGTCAAGTTTTGCCGCGGGTAAACTCGAAAAAACTATTGACAGGAGCTGTCATACAGTTTTTTCATCTAGAAACCATTTGTAATTAAAAGTTGCGCGTTTGTGATTGGTGGAAATTAAGACCAGGGAAACAGTCTAAGTAATTTTTGTTTAATTTTTTTATTTTTATCACCTCATTTCTTGAATAACAAAAATCGCTCTCCGTTTAATTAAGAATTTTTCAACATACTTGATATAATTGTGTGTAATTTTATATAATTTAAAACCCTTCTGTCCCACTCTGGAGATGAAAACATTTAAGAGATTCAGAAGGGCATGAAAATATTATATTTATCATAAAACTCTCTTTCGTATGGTCCCTATTTGGTTTAAAATATCCGTTGAATTTCAAATATTGAGAAAGGCGGAAAAAAGTAAAATCTGTATACCTCGAGTTTTCAAACTGGCGGTTTTAGACTCGACCAATAATTCGAAAACTTACCCTGAAGGAATATAAGGAATACACAAGGGGAAAATTGTGTTCTCGTGTGAATACCCATTTCAGTTTCCCATATAATCGGTCGTGAGTATAGGAGATAGGAGCTATAGGTAAACGGTAAATTGTCTTTTACCTGCACTCTGATATTAAAAAAAAAGTTGTAATCTTGTACGTCTATTTTATAAAACATGGCGGAAATTTCTCTTATCATGTTATGGTCATACTAGTATTCAAGTAATCTTTGTAATACGTCAAAACAATTGTCTCAGTTAAGAAATAGTAACAAGAAAGGGTAACAAGAGTTGTAAGTAGCATATTACGATAACAATACGCGTATGATTACTGGTCTTTTTGACAGTACAATATTTGACATTTACAATAATAATAATAATAATAATAATAACTTTATTGTCCACATGATCAGTTATACATGAAATGGGACAAGTCAAAAGACAGTTTATAAGATGTGGAATATAAAACATAAAAATACAAAAATATAGGAAGGAGAATAAAAAATAAACGTATATTTGCACTTTATGTAGTACCATATCGTGTTACAAGTTTTTAGGAAAGATGGCGTATTGTGTACAAGGAGTAATTAAATGCAGTCGTAAAAAAAGTTTAAATCTGGCAACCCTCCAAAATTTGTGAAGGTACACTTGTTGAATCATTTAAAATAAAGTTGTACAGAGCGTATTTAAACAACATTACCGGACTTTAATATCATATAGAGTTGCAAATAAAAGAAAAAAATTATATAACGTAGAGAATGGAACAAAATTATATTATTATATTGCGCCATCTTTATTTACAGGTATAGTCGTTTAACAAACAAACAAACATTATGCAAAATTCCCTTAAACTTGAAAATATCACTTAAAAAGTAAGTTTTTCAGAAATGTAGAGACAACCCTTTGATCCATTTTTATATATAAAACAATAATTTTTTGTTTAATTTAATTATCTATGTCAATAAAAACGATATTTTTTTTAATTTTTAATAAACCATCGGTGTAATTTAAACTGAGGCCCATCAATCTTTTAGCTTGAAATACATTTTTTTTTTTTTTAGTTTATTATTTATTTTCATTTGGTATATATTACATTTTCTAGGACATTTCATTTTCCTAATTCCCTGCTATAGGAGTTTTCCTCCTTTTCAGGGTGATCATAAGTGCGGATCATAAGTATTACCCCCCCTATCTAACTCGTTACTGGACTCTTGTTAGGAAAATCGCCGAGACAAGTCGACTTTTGATTTCTACAATGTACATTTTTCATCCCTTATTGGAGGGGAGCAACCCTTTCGAAAAATTTAAATAGCATGGTCTGGTGAGTGACAGCTCATTTGAAAGGGGGGTTTATTCTCCATTCAACCGTGCAAAAAATTTTAAATTTGCTTCATTACATGTTGAGTAATGGGGTGAGGATCGTAAGAGTTACCCCCTATTTAACTCGTTACTGGACTCTTGTTAGGAAAATCGCCGAGACAAGTCGACTTTTGATTTCTACAATGTACATTTTTGTATGAATAGTTTACCCCCAATTTCATCCCTTACTATACTGTATTTGAAAATCAAGAGAGAGTAAATTCCCAGAAATGTTTTGCAGTTATCAGTGTTAAAGGCAGTAAACCATAGACGTGCGTTTTCAAAATTAAATTAATATGGAAATAGAAATATTTAATTTGTTTTAGTTATTTATACCTAGATTACCAATTTTAGATAGATAAACATAATTCGTAAGTAGTAATTTAATTTGGGTAAAATGAAGAAAAAGTCAATATTATTTTAGGCATTTTGTTTTAGGCATATGTTTATAGTAATATCAATTATGTTATCTAGCTCCCACATTTTTTTTTTCTATTTCTGTAACGTGTCTAATACATTTTTGCCAATTTTCACTTGTTACTTCAGATATTGCCTTATTGAAGAGATTTTTAACATCTGATAATTTAAAAGTAGTGTTATTTCTGGCAACATAACCTTTAACTTGAGCCTATATTAATTCTATCGGATTCAGCTCACAATGGTAGGGTGGTAAACGAAGGATTTCAATTTCTCGTTTTTTGGCTATCTCCTCAATATTATATTTTTTATAATTTTGCTTATGTTTTTTAGCAATAGTTAACAATTCTGCCCTCAGCATTGTATTGTCAAAGGCTAAATTTTTAGAAGATAACCATTTTGCAATTTCACCCTTTTTCCATTTAGTGGTTGGTAAAGGTTCAAGTAATCTGGAGTGGTAACTTGCATTGTCCATTACAATAACCGATCCTTTTGGTATGAATTGAATCATCTGTTCAAAATATTCCTCAAACACGTCTCCATTCATTTCTTCGTGATAATCAACGGTTTTTTTTTATTCAAATAAGAGTAAACCATTCTCAAAAAAACCGTTTGTACTGCCTATATGACAAATAATTAATCTTTTACCTTTTCCTATAGGTTCCTTAAAACCAGTAGTATATCCTTCTAGAAAAGCTTGATGGGATGATTTTATATTTTTGTCTTTCCAAACTCTTCCTACACAATGTCCTTCATTAACCCATGTTTCATCTAAATAATAAATGTTTTTATTT
Organism: Crepidodera aurea; assembly: GCA_949320105.2. Taxonomy (NCBI): domain Eukaryota; kingdom Metazoa; phylum Arthropoda; class Insecta; order Coleoptera; family Chrysomelidae; genus Crepidodera; species Crepidodera aurea. The sequence goes on from OX439480.2 coordinate 14,858,941, forward strand.
TGAGCTTTAACTTGTTGTATTCTTCTGAGGTACTGTCTTCTCCAACATACAATTTCTTCAGAATCAATTAGCATTGAGTGTGTGTCCATTTTTTCAAATTTAAAGTTTAACTCATGTAACACTTTCCATAGTTTATCCCGGCTTATTGTGGGTAAATCAACATCATTCGTAATGGCTTGCAAAACTTTATCTAAAGTTGGTATTTGCTTGTTTATAAAAAATGAGTGAACAAGCTTACGAATAGCATTTTTAAAAAACTCGTCCACGTTGACTTTTAATAGTTTTGGTCTACCTGGTTTCGGCTTTGGTGAGGTTACTCCACCTGATTTTTCCTCCTTTAGAACTCTATATATTGTAGATTTTCCATATCCCATTGCCTTAGATGTTGTTTCAACTACACTGTCAATAGTGTTTGAGGGATTTTGATGTTTAAAATAGTGGTACACATTCACTACAGCACTCTTTTCATTGAGCGATAAATGGTCTAGTTTTAATTTTTTCACTGGCGTATACTCACAAACTGCTTCCATTTTTAGTCACTACTATTTGTCACGTTTATCGAAAATCAAATAACTGCATTTCTAGAAACTATTTAAGTCAAAATATCTGTCATTAGAAGCTGTTGCCATTCGGAGGTCGTTAAATAACAATTATCCCTTTCTATTCTGGTTACGCCTATGACGCACGTTAATCCTCTTAGGCCTACTGTAGTAACAATGAAAGATCATAAAATAATGTGATAGTCCAAGAAATTTAATAAATTTTGTATTGAAATTAACAAAAACAATTTAGAATGCATTACAAATATTGAAGTTTTACCGCACGTACTGTACTATAGTTTTGCATACCGAATTACTTTTTATTCTGGGAATTTACTCTCTCTTGATTTTCAAATACAGTATAGGGGGGAGCAACCCTTTTGAAAAATTTTAATAGCATGGGGTGATGAGTGATGGCTCATTTGAAAGGGAGTTTTATTATCTATTCAACCGTTTTTTTTTATTTTTTTATTTTTTTTTTTTTATTTTTTTTTATTATTTTTACTTTATTTTTTTTGATTTTTTTTATTTTTTTTACTTTATTTTTTTAATGTTTTTTTTTGCAAAACGTCAAAGCTGAAACTAAAAATAGACTTTATTTTTGCCAGGAGGTCAACGGGGAACATTTTGAACATTTATTGTAACTGTAATTGTAGTTTAGTTGCCTTCCTGTTTGTGGTGTTTTGTTATTTTTAAACATTAATAATAATAAAGCAAATTTAAAATTTTTTACACGGTTGAATGGAGAATAAAACCTCCTTTCAAATGAGCTGTCACTCACCACCCCATGCTATTTAAATTTTTCGAAAGGGTTGCTCCCCTCCAGTAAGGGATGAAATTGGGGGTAAACTATTCATACAAAAATGTACATTGTAGAAATGAGAAGTCGACCTGTCTCGGCGATTTTCCTAACAAGAGTCCAGTAACGAGTTAGTACGATCCGCACTGTATATATTTCATCAGAAAACTTTACTGCGCAATGAAATTTTCAGGTTACCTGAGAGTATCGGAGATTTTTCATTATTTCTTTGTACGCTGCCATCTTTAATGAATCTTGAACGCCATTATTTTGTTCTCAATTTCATCACTGTATAACATAATGATTGTATTTTTGTCGTATTGCAATATAGGCTGCATAATAATACACTTATAAAATATATATTTTTTTTGAAGTTCTATTATTGTGCGAGGCTGCCGTATACAATCACTATACAATGATTGTATGGCAATTCCGAAGTGCACATGTAAATTTGTTGTATAAGGATTGTATACGAAAGTTTTATAAGTATCACTTAATATAGTTATAGTAATATTACAAGGGTTGTATAACCAGCTAATAGAACATCTATAATAGCAATTTGTTTTATTAAAGTGGGCCCTTTTTGGTTGAATAGACATTGTATAATAGTTTTAAAATGCGTTATACCATTTTCATGTTTCTATAATATCAGTTGTTATAAATTGTTAGCTGGGAGTTTTTTCTTTATTCACAATAAGTTTATTTCGTTAAACCATTGTACTAGCTTATTTATTCTAATTTGAAATTCAACAGTTAATTGGGAGATACCATTAATACAAAATAGATAGAAAGTATCATCGGCAAATAGTACAATACTGCCATCATTAACCGTCAGAGCTAAGTTATTGATAAAGATTAAAAATAAAAGAGGCCCAAGGACAGAGCTCTGAGGTACGCCACAATTAACTAAGCGTGTTTCTGATAGACAAGAATTAACGAATGTTAACTGTCAGATGGGTAGGAACTCAACCACTCACCAACTCTTCCTCTAAAACCTGACTATGATCTACTAGATCAAATGCTTTGCTTAAATCCATGAAAATACCTACACTACAATACAAGACGTAGAAAAAGTTAATCTGATCCATATATAATTAAAAATGTTTACATTAACAAGTAAGGCAGACAAAAACTCTCTATTATAATAATATACTCCGAAAATTCCTCTAAATCGACTGAATCTGTATATTGTATTGCCTCCTCTGCCCACTTCAATACTCGAGTTTACATAATGGATTAAGCGGTCACTGATTTTCTCTTACAATCGAAAGCACATTTTACTGAATGGGGTTAAAAGCATAAAATACATTGGAACTTGACCAATTGCACAATCGACTCGAGATGATCCATAGAAATTCTTGTGAATGCTCAAAGAGGTTTCTGATTTGTTTTAAATTTTTTTTCCATAATATTTCGGATTATTAAACACGGGTTCTCGGATCTAAAGGTTTTGTGTATTTCGAAAAAGCTTATTAGTAATAATGTAGGGCTCCCTGACGGTGCTGCCATCTCTAAAGGCTGCTTTACATTCATGCAGAGAAATTCACGGCGAGAATTCACACCGTGAAACTAGCGCGAAGAATTTACCCTCCACACTAGCAATGTCTCATTCCTGTTCACGCACTGGAGATGGACGAACTGGAAGTTGATGTAGCCGCGAGCCATGGAACTATCATGAGTGTGGAGAGCCTTTCGCGGTTCAGGACGCGAACCCTTTGAAGAGGGTACAAAATACCGACTTCGAACAGGCCGCGAACAAAAATGAAGGGCGAGAAAACCATCCACACTCGCGTTCACGGTGTTTCGCGGGTATTCGCGGCGTGAATGTAGAGCCGCCTTAAGTAAACTGATAAATGAACGTTCAAAACAGTATAGGCATCTGTTGTCTAAATGAATGCTAGATATGGTTGGATAAAACATAGTGTAAAGGTACTTTTAGATGGTTAGATCAGTTCTCCGTTCAGTTTAAGTTTCAGTTCCGTTGTCAGTTCAGTTTGGAAACTGCTGTTGTTAGACGATCAGTTTAGTTGTCAGTTGATAACCTACTTGTGGCCGCCTTGTGCTTAGCATTAAAGAAAACACGAAAAAAGAGAAGTAAATGGAGTAAAAATTGGCCTGAACGGACAGGTTTGTTTATACATCCGTTTAACTGACAAATGATAGGATAACAGTTATACCCATCGAGCCACGTCTACGTATCAGTTTCAGTTTTCCTTACAGTTTTTTGTATTTACACATACAAATAACTGACAGTTCGACTAAACGGAGAACTGATCTGACTAGACGGTCAGATCAGTACCTTTGACACCTTCAGATACAAAATCTCGTCTCATTCATCTTCATCTCTACTTACTTATCCATTTTATAACAAAAGTCTCTTCAAGAAGTCGTTCGTCTTAGTTAAAAACAAATAAATAGAAGCCGTAATGAAATTAAACTGCCACCGAGACGTCTTGACCGTAATGATAAATAGTAAAGTTCATTAGACGGGGAATCTTCGCATGTGACCCTCGTTAGCGATCCAGCGTGACATCGTCAGATACGCGTATTCCAGATCAAATTTTCAAACAAAGGTCCTGCATCAGTTCCAAAATTGAAAATAGTTTCCAAAAAGTTTTTAACGTTCGAAATGCGTTCGTGTCATGCATGAAAGAGAACGTGGACATATCATCGTTCAGTGGCGGGTATTTCATCCAAATCTAGAAGTTAATTTCCGTATGTGACTATTTAAGATTAGAAATAGAAATTTTTATTGAAGAAATTAAGCTTTGTGAAAGAATTCACAAAGCTACGTAACAAAAGCGAATGGGTCAAAGGGAAATAACGGTTCCAGAACAAAAGATGGAACAGGAATAAGAGTATATGGACCTGGAATCAAATATTCCGAAAGTCTAGGCAAATCTCCGTGCATTTTCCAAGCTGAAATCTACACCATCGGAAAATTGGTCATTAATGCTCTGAACTCCCACGTAATCAACCCCAAGATGGTTTGCGAGTGCCTAGAGAAAGTAAATGACCTAGGCAAGAACAACACTGTTACCGGGTTCCGGGACACACTGGAGTAGAGGGTAATGAAATAGCAGACGTACTCGCAAAAAAAGGGCTGAAACAATATTTCTAGGATCTGAACCCTTCTGGAATGAGGCAGGCCAAGACACTACTGGGAAACTATAACCAGAAGAGATCAGACGACTGCATCAGCAAAAGAAAAAACAAGCTCAGGTATCGGGTATCCTAACAGGGCACTGCCGGTTGAGAGGGAACCTAAAGAAACTCAGATTAGCAGAGAAAGAAGAATGCAGATTTTACGAGAAAGAGGAGGAAACCTGTATCCACATTCTCTCAGCTCCAGGTTTTGACTTAATTACTGGAGAAATTTTAAAACAATTAAACCAACTAACCTAATAAATGCTGCCTTCAGAAAGAAGTATGTACCCAGCCTTTGGAAAATAGCGAAAGTCATAATGATACCCAAACCAGGGAAATCACCACATGAGGCATCGTCATACAGACTGATTTCATTACTGCCCGTTATGTTGAAACTATTTGAGAAACTCCTACTCAAAAGACCACTTATCGAAGAAAGAGAAATTATCTCTAATCACCAATTTGGATTTAGAAATAAGCACTCGACGATCGACCAAGTTCATAGAATAACCAACATTATAGAGAAATCATTAGAAGAGAAAAACATTTGTGTTACTATCTTTCTTGATGTAGCACAAGCGTTTGATAAGGTTTGGCATGAAGGCTTAATACATAAGCTCAAGCTTTTCCTTCTAAAACAATATACAGATATCCTCCATTCACATATATCGGAAAGATACTTTAGAATTAGGCAAGAAATCTTAAAGAAATTAAGGCTGGAGTACCACAAGGAAGTGTCCTAGGACCTGTTCTATACTTACTGTATACATGTGATATTCTAGAGTTAGAAAACCATTCTCTCAGAATTCATAACCCTGCAAAATCCATTCAAGGAGGGTCCAGAAATTTATTAAAAAACGAAATACAGTCAGTCACCTGTAGTTTTGAAAAACTACAAGGTGAACTCAAAAGCGCGCTTTTTTCGGGGACGGCAACTTTTTTTTTCATTTCATTTTCTTATTTGACGGTCATTGTAATTTATTAGACCGTGTTGCATAAAGGTCAAGTTATAGTTTTTTATTGAGAAGTATTTTAGTTTTCTTTCTTTGTAAGCTTGTCATTTTTTTTGTTAGCCACTTTTTTTATTAGTTTTTAATAGATTTGCTTAAAATTAAAAAAATATTATAATTATACTGGGTGCTGTTTTGAACATGGAAAAATTTCTGACCTGGATTTATCTCTTACAGATATTCTAATCGCTTGGATACCTTAAAGGAAGTTAATGTATGAAATATGAAAAAAAATAATTTCATATTAGTATAAACGTTTGCACAACACTGGCTTGCTGTAAGATCTCAAGTGGCGTCTTTGAAACGATCGTTAATGCTGAGGTTGGATTTGTGTACAATACCCTTTTTGGTGCAATTAGCGGGGATTATAGCAGGTTTGTTAATTAATTTAATGGTGGCAACATATTTTGCTGACCGTTTATCATATAATATATCAAGCTTAAAGAGTTGAGGATGTTCCGCAATTCAGCGAAGAAGATATTCGTTTGATGAAATAATTAGAAATTGGATATATTATTTTTTTTTAAAAAAAACTATACAAATGAAGCAAAAAAAAATAAAAAAATATTTTCGGAGGAATCTAAAACTATTTATTACTGTTTCTTAAAAATGTATTTATGATTTCCTTTCAACGATCTCTGACAATCAAGGTTAGATCGATGGTCGATTTGATATACACAGACCTCTCAAAGGTCATCGATAAAATTACTCATGCAATTTTACTGAACGAACTATTTGTTTTTGGTCTTAGTAATGAAGAGGAGTTCCGCAAGGATTGAATCTTGGACCTATTATGTTTATAATGTCCATTAATGATTATTTAATTCATTAGTAAACAAACTTTAGCAATAGACCATGTGCTTCAATGTAACCCTAAAGGTCTATAGTGAACAATATCAATGTGTGTGTATCAAAATATGAGATTATCATGTTTACTATAAAAAAATCATTATGAATCATGACTACAGAATTGGTCATATATTTCTTCAATGAACAACTATGATGTATAAAATATAACCCTTCCAGTCTCATACTGGAAGCTATTAAAGTTTAATTTAAAGCTCATATGGTATAGTTCAACATCCTCTAGAAGCATAAACTCTTTTACGACGTTCAATATCCCTAACCCGCCACTGCCCACAATATCCAATTTGTAAAGTCGCAATTGGTAGCAATGTCTCAGTTGAGCTTTCGTAGAATTCTCAAACGTCCGAAAATTTTCCTCCTTAGTTGTCTTTATGAAGTTAATTAGGGAGCACTGGTTTCCCAAGGAACTTTGTACTTACCTTCGGGAACAGCGCTAGACGTCAGGAGAAAATTGACGCACGCGGCGCCGGTGCCATGTCCCAAAAGAGTAACGTTAGTCGGATCGCCACCGAAAACGGCTATGTTCTCCTGAATCCAGTGTAAAGCCGCAATTTGATCCATGAGACCGTAATTGGCGGGACTGCGCGAGTAGGGGTCGGTGTTGGCGTTTAGGAAACCTGCAAAAATAATGTAGTTTTAATCATCTAAAATAGGATTATTATTTGTTAGAGAATATTTAAATTGTTACAATATCTGGTCACCGAGCTTCGCTCTTAGTATTCAAATCTACATTTTTAAGCAGCCCAATGAGTATATAATTTAAGTATATTTATAACATGACAAATTATTAATTAATTCGCGAAAATCACGGAGTGGGCGACATCTACTTGAACTACTGATAGGGAGATAAATAAAAAGTTGATTGGCGATTGGCTTGAAAGTAGGCGGGAAAATTAAAAAAGCTGTCAGTGTTAATTTTCAATTGGCTGCAGCTGTTGTTGACGTTTATCAACTGCTTGTCACAGAGGTTAGTTAAATAAATTAAAGTTGCCTAGTTTCTGGGGATTTCACCCTTTTAGGGCAACTTCTACTGACGCTTGATCTTCGCGAATTGTCACGGTGGACAGGCCCCGTTTCCGGGACGTGCAACAGCAGCGTGTAGGGCACACGTCCCGTCAACAGAAGATCGCTCAGCTCACTCTATTTATCACTATATAAGAAAAACTCTATGTTCAATTGATTTTATTATTTTTTGATCTGCAGTGAAGGAAAATTATAGGTCTGATATTCATACTTGGGTAAAAACCTCCACAAAAACCTGTGACCAGACTCTCGAGGTGTGGCAGATATTGATATCATATTTTTTCAAAAATTCTTTCTCTCTCTCTCTCTCTCTCTCTCTGATCATGAAAACTTAAATATTAAAACTGTCCGCATAATAAAATAGTAGCCGTAAGGGGTAGTCTCACACTATCGGGGAAGGGAAGACAGGTGTCCATTTTAACAGTGTTACTCAACGTTCCTATAAATATTTACCTAAACCCATGATTTCTGAAATTGAATTGGCAACGTTGTATTTTCAACTTTGAATTAATAAGATGGCTGTCATTTGACAAGCAAATTATTTATGTCCGTCAAATGAACCTTTCCTTTTTTATATAAAGCGACAAATTTAAAATTGAATTCTTTCTGATTAAAACGCCAGAAATTAAATAAAGTCAAACCTTTTTACTACTATACTATACAGAAGAAAGGAGTGCAGTATTTAATTTGCAGAACGTAGTACAGGTTCAAGAGGTAAAAATTTTATTTTTACCTCATCCTTCAATGCTTATTTGTAGTTAAAATTTAAATTTTAATACATCTGATCGGCCTCATATAGTTTTTGTCTAGATTCTTGTTTCCATGGTTTTTACTGTAATAAATCTGTTCTTTTGACAGATAAGTCAGACTTTATTTATTCATAGCCGTATCGTATGTATTTTAATTGATTCAGAATTTTGTATTAATTTATATTTCAAAATGGTTTCATTCTAAAAATATTATCAGTCCTCCTAAATCCTTGAAGGCAGAATTATTAGTAATAGCAAGGCAACATAAAAACAAATTCAAAAAATATATTATGGATGAGATGGCCAGAGAAAAAGGAATTAAAATTCTCAGATTTCCTCCGAACCACGCAGAGTTAAATTCCATTGAACTGATCTGGTCTCAATTATTAAAAGGTTATGTTTCTCAAAACAATAAAACATTTAAATTTCCTGATGTGCGAAATTTGTTTTTGAAGGCAGTTTCAGATGTAAATAGAGAACATTGGGGAAAATGCATTGATCATGTTTAAAAATGTGGAAAATTCATTTAGGAAAGTGGATATATCAATGGATAATTTAATAGAACCGATAATAATAAACATCAGAAAAGACAATTATAGTGATGCCAGTAGTTTTAGTGAAGACAGTGACTTTTAAAGATAGTTCTTGAACTAACTTTTTTTTTAATCTTTGAGTTTAGGTAAGTACTAAAGCGTCACTTTTAATGCCAAGAGATTTAATTTAATCCCAACATATAATCCTCCTTGTTATTTATTGGTTAAATTTAATTCGTTCAATGTTAAAGTGTCGGATGCATAAAGTTTATTTTTATTTTTTGTAAATAATATAACTTCAAAATTTAATCTACGAAGTGCGTATATATATTTTATATGCTGTGACCTTATTTATATTATAGAAACTTATTTTGCAAAGTACGCCTATGGAATGTGACGTTATATCCCCACTTTGACTGTACTCATCTATCCTTTATAGTATATATTACTATAGAAACAAGTTATTATTATGTGCCGTTGCTAGGAAATAAAACTAAAAGCTTAACTTTTCTTGTAAATATCTCGGAAGATCGAATTTTCACAGACATGAGACCTACATTTTTCGCCGATTTAGATAGGAATTAGTCTACCCTGAAAGTTTCATTGAATTCTGACGAGTGGATTTCGAGATCCTCTGGACACACACACACACACACGTACACACACACACACACATACAAACCTTGCTCGTTTAATAGTATTTGATTAGCAATTGTATGATCTCTAAATTTAATATCAGGATTTTATTTTTATATAGCTTTATTCACTTATTTACAATCTACTCAATATTTCTTAGAGTAATTCGCAAATGGTTTATAAGTTTACAGCTTGGGTTGGGTACTATCCATTGACAGATCTCCAACTTATTACACCTAAACTAGATCTTCTGGCCAGGTTCTTTTTAGTCGTCTATTTGCTTGAGTTCACTGACTACTTGGTTGTTGTGTGTTGCATAACGATCTCTTGATTTGTTGGCATGTGTTCTGATTACTTCATTTATATATGGTATCCTGAAATCATTGTGAATAGTTTGGTTGGTCACATACCAGGGTGCATCTGCTATCATACGTATGTTTTTGATTGTTTGGAGTATTTTAGTATTAGATGGCTTGCTACATCCCCAAAGCTCAATACCATATGACCAAATGGGTATCAGTATGGTTTTATATAGCCTTAGCTTGTTTTCCAATGATAGTTGTGACTTTCTACCCAGTAACCAGTGGGTACTTTGATATTTAATTGCGTTTTCTTAGCTCTTATGTGATCTTTCCAGGTCAGTTTTTGATCTAAGTGAAGTCCGAGGTATTTGGCTGTCGCCTTAACTGGAATAGGAGCGATCTTAATTGTGACTTGAGGACTTGTATTTCCTTTCGTAGTAAATGTAATTTGGGTAGATTTTCCGCATTTACTTGGATTTTCCAACGAGAGAACCAGTTTTGTAACAGATCTAGTTGACTTTGAAGTTTATCTGAAGCTCTGTCTGGGTCTAGATCAGATATTAGGACTGCTGTGTCATCAGCAAAGGTTGCCATTAGAGAGTCTTCTGCCACCGGAATGTCTGCGGTAAAAATTAGGTACAGGAAAGGTCCAAGAACACTGCCCTGAGGGACTCCAGACTTGATGGAGTAAAGTTTTGAAAAGGAAGAATTGATCTTTACTTGGAAGAAGCGTTCATTCAAATAAGATTTCAGGATGATGTATATTTGATATGGCATTAACTTTTTAAGTTTGTATAGGAGACCCTCATGCCAAACTTTGTCAAATGCTTGTTTCACGTCCAAGAATACTGAAGCACAGTATGTCAAATCTTCTAGGCACTCCTTAATTTTGTTAACTATTCGGTGACACTGTTGTATCGTGAAAAATTTTTCTCGAAATCATATCAGGAAATGACGTACTTAAAGCCTCACTCGAGTTTGTTTGATTTCAAATCAAGCTTAAATCAAATTCTTAAAATCAAATCAAACTTGTGAACATCTACATCTCATTATACAAATAGAATGTTGGTTCATAATGATTTACCTTTATGGATGATATACCTTTATGGCATATTAACAGCGATCTGTTAAAAATGGCGCTTTTCTACTTTAATGAATGGCCGCAGTTCGTCGTTTCAAAGTAGAGAAATACGGTTTATATTACCTATTTTAATATTTCATTTTTTAGTGGTGTCAACGTTATTAGTCCAGTTAACTGTAAAATTAATGAAACAGAGCACGGATCCTCTAAAAGTAAACAAGCAATGCGCGTTTTCACCGCATTACGAAACTTAATTTTTGGTTTATACATTTTTAATATCAGTTTGTAAGTTCCCTGAACAAATTTCCAGAAAACTGACAAATTCATGTTTAAGTTATAACCAATTTTTTTATTTTTAATACATACCGCTGTGGAGTTTTCAATTACTTTGTTGCATATCTTAATATCAAATAAATACATCAATTAGGACTAAATCTTTTTCAAACAGTTTGATTTCAAATCAAACTCCCGAATTGTATCAAATCATATCAAATCAAATTTTTATATAAAAAATCTGATTTTCAAGTCAAATCAAACTAGCTTGATGCATCTCTAATTTTTTCAAACATCTCATTTGCTTCAGACCATCAAAAGGTAAATTACCTCTATCACAGCAAAAAAAAATACCAATTTCCATTGTAAACTAAAAATCAATACCAATTTCTATGTCACACATTTCACTTTCACCTTTATAAGCGCTTTCATTTCAAAAACAATGAATAAAAGAAAAGTTCTCAAAAACACAAATTGATATTTATTCTCCTATCACCAAGACTTACGTTTTGAAATATAAATAAGAAAAGTTTCAACAGCAGTTTCGTCATGCTATCTAAAACAATACTAAATCTCATAAAGTTCTTTTTTTTTCTCTTCCCTTTTTCGCGTATTTTCCGCCATGTTAAACTTATTGTCTGTTTGTTGGTAGTTTCCTTCCTAAAAATTAGATGGACCTCCTTCTGCACGTTCCACAAAACGTTCCAGTTTTAACGTATTTAATTACAAGCTTCTTTGCGGGATGATTATTTAAGGGTCAGCGATTTGAAAGATGTTTAATTTACATTAGTCAAAAGGCACTTCTAACAAAACGTCGAAAAAAAAATAGAAGCCCGACATTTTCGAGAGGGAAAATTCTGACATAGAATTTCATGACCTAATTTTTTTAGCAAAATAAAATTCGTCTTAACTTCAATAAATTGAATTTTTAAGACCACTTATCAGGTTTTATTTAAATCTTTTTGATGTCGGCTATAACTTTAAACTTTCTGTATTTACGTTTAGGAAAATTTGAATATGAATGTTAATTAGAAAGACAGGAAAAGTTTAAAAAACAAACAAATATATTAAAAATTAAAAACACTAAACAGTTTTTATCGATTTTTTCGATAATTTTCCACATACTGTCAAGAATTTTTTTGTCTCAAAAATGTTGTATTAAACAATAAGACAAATGTTTCCTGCTCTACGTGCCTCCTGGAAAACTGTCATGAAATCTCCCAAACCATTACCTAATTGACCAAAAATAGATCCTCGTCGAAACTGGTATAAGTTTTCATTAAAACCAGACACATCTGTCACGAGCTGAAATCACTCTACTGCGAACAAAAACAGAATTAAAAATGGATACAAAACTAACCGAAACAAATATCCATGACGCTTTCATTGCACCGATGCACGTTGTTCAAACGTTATCCATCGTTAGTAGCTGTCAATAAACCTACAATATTGATGGTTTGTTCATGACAAGGAACTCAATTTATCTCGCATTTGTTTCCAGTTAATAAAAAGTTCATCCGATGCTACCGCTGCCTAGTACGTCATAGCTAGTTTTTAAGAGGACAAAATCACGATAAAAAACTGTAATAAATTCCGATTATAAATTACAGTATTTTTTTGGGCAAACGTCCAACTGAAAACGGATTTAGGAGTGATTGTAATGATTCGTTCGAACGTGCTCTGTTTGACAATATGTGGATAAGTCAAGTGAGTGTGATAAAAAGAAGAAAATAGCTAGAATATATGACGTAGATGTAGGAATATTAAACGAAGCAGCTGCAAGAAGGGTGTCGATGGGACTAAATCTGGCAACGCGCACATTTCACTGAAGATAATAAGGGAAATAGGAAGAATAAGTCTAAGACTCTCCTTCTACCACTCAACTCTACGCCATCGGAAAATGTGTTCAATATAGAAAGAAATTTTCACAGACAAGAGATCATCATCATGTCAGACAGCCAACCAGCTATTAATGTTCTGAACTTCCATGTAATCAACTCGAAGATGGTTTGGGAGGGCCTAGAGAAACTAAATGAAGTAGGCAAGAACAACACTGTTACTCTCCTATGGGTTCCTGGACACACTGGAGTGGAGGGTAATGAAATAGCAGACGAACTCGCAAAAAAGGGCTGAAACACCATTTCTAGGACTTGAACCCTTCTACGGAAGAAGCACCAGCATAATACTCGATGAACTGCAAAAAGAAGTAAATAACAAAAGATCCCAATACTGGATGGGACTACAAGGAACGAGGCAGGCCAGACAAGAGATCAGGCGACTGCACCAGCAAAAGTAGAAACAAACTCAAAGAAACTCGGATTCGTAGAGGAAGAGGACGAAACCTCTATCTACATTCTCTCAGAATACATAACCCTGCAAAATCCGAGGGTACGATACCTCGGAGAATATCAAATAGAAGAGGGAGATCTACCTAACCTGAAGCCTACCGACATCCTGAACTTTTTTAAATCAATTGGACTGGAAGAACTGCTCTAAATGCAATAGATCTTACAGGTCACAGCGTACTGACACCCGCTCCTAACAGAACAGAACGGAATACCATAATTTTCAGTTTCAAAGTTGGTTATAATACCATACTACCAAAAAAGTGGTATTCTACCAGACGCTTAGCCAAAACAGAAGAAGAACAAAGGAAGAAGAAAACACTGTACCACCACCAATACGATTTCAGGTAGGAAAGCACCACAATACGAAGGTAGTGAGAAGAAAGAACCTAGAACGCGGTGACAGTGGACGTGATAAAAGGCATTTAAGAAGGAAGAAATGGTCTGGGTGAAATGTGGAAAAAGGGGTGGAAAGAAAATTGGGCAATCGAGGTAGATTCTGATACCAGATTAATAAAATGAAAAAGGAGCAGGGACATGTTAAATTCAGTAGTACTCAGAAGGTAGACAAGGTGGACTGCCTTTCAATATGGAAGATAGGAGTATAGGCACAGATAGAAACGCCCATTTGAGAAGTCTTAAGTTCAGAGATACTTCCCTGGGAATGAACCTATTTCTATAGAGCTGATGGAATATTCTCCGCCCTACTCCAGCGCGGGCAAGAAGAAATCCTACCACACCTAGTCAGTATGTGTCGTAGCAGTCTAGAACTGGGATATATACCGGAAGTATGGAGAAGGGCCAGAGTCACCTTCATTCCTAAAACAGGTAATATCCTAAATCCCTTCGATCAATTAGTCTCACATCGTTCGTTCTGAAAACGGTGGAGAAAGCAACTGATAACTATATCAGAACAGAAATCCTGGAACAGGTGCCTCCGCACCCCCATCAGCATGTGTACCAAACGGGCAAATCCACGGAGACCGCATTGGTGCAATTGACAGATGAAATCCAGTATGCACTAGAGAACAAAGAATCTGTAGTACCAAGCAGCCATTAATGCCTTGAATACCCTACGTAATCAACTCCAAGATGGTTTGGGACTGCCTAGAGAATCTAAACGAACTAGGCGAGAACAACACTGTGACCCTCCTATGGGTTCCGGGGCACACTGGAGAGGAGGGTAATGAAATAGCAGACGAACTCGCAAAAAAGGGCTGAAACACCATTTCTAGGATTTGAACCCTTCTACGGAAGAAGCACGAGCATAATACTCGATGAACTGGAAAAAGAAGTAAATAACAAAAGATCCCAATACTGGATGGGACTACAAGGAACGAGGCAGGCCAGACAAGAGATCAGGCGACTGCACCAGCAAAAGTAGAAACAAACTCAAAGAAACTCGGATTCGTAGAGGAAGAGGACGAAACCTCTATCTACATTCTCTCAGAATACATAACCCTGCAAAATCCGGGGGTACGATACCTCGGAGAATATCAAATAGAAGAAGGAGATCTACCTAACCTGAAGCCTACCGACATCCTGAACTTTTTTAAATCAATTGGACTGGAAGAACTGCTCTAAATGCAATAGATCTTACAGGTCACAGCGTACTGACACCCGCTCCTAACAGAACAGAACGGAATACCATAATTTTCAGTTTCAAAGTTGGTTTTAATACTGTACTACCAAAAAAGTGGTATTCTTCCAGACGCTTAACCAAAACCGAAGAAGAACAAGGGAAGAAGAAAGCACTGTACCACCACCAATACGATTTCAGGTAGGAAAGCACCACAATACGAAGGTAGTGAGAAGAAAGAACCTAGAACGCGGTGACAGTGGACGTGATAAAAGGCATTTAAGAAGGAAGAAATGGTCTGGGTGAAATGTGGAAAAAGGGGTGGAAAGAAAATTGGGCAATCGAGGTAGATTCTGATACCAGATTAATAAAATGAAAAAGGAGCAGGGACATGCTAAATTCAGTAGTACTCAGAAGGTGGACAAGGTGGACTGCCTTTCAATATGGAAGATAGGAGTATAGGCACAGATAGAAACGCCCATTTGAGAAGTCTTAAGTTCAGAGATACTTCCATGGGAATGAACCTATTTCTATAGAGCTGATGGAATATTCTTCGCCCTACTCCAGCGCGGGCAAGAAGAAATCCTACCACACCTAGTCAGTATGTGTCGTAGCAGTCTAGAACTGGGATATGTACCGGAAGTATGGAGAAGGGCCAGAGTCACCTTCATTCCTAAAACAGGTAATATCCTAAATCCCTTCGATCAATTAGTCTCACATGGTTCGTTCTGAAAACGGTGGAGAAAGCAACTGATAACTATATCAGAACAGAAATCCTGGAACAGGTGCCTCCGCACCCCCATCAGCATGTGTACCAAACGGGCAAATCCACGGAGACCGCATTGGTGCAATTGACAGATGAAATCCAGGATGCACTAGAGAACAAAGAATCTGTAGTACCAAGCAGCCATTAATGCCTTGAATACCCTACGTAATCAACTCCAAGATGGTTTGGGACTGCCTAGAGAATCTAAACGAACTAGGGGAGAACAACACTGTGACCCTCCTATGGGTTCCGGGGCACACTGGAGAGGAGGGTAATGAAATAGCAGACGTACTCGCAAAAAAGGGACTGAAACACCATTTCTGGGACCTGAACCCTTCTGCGGAATAAGCATCAGTACAATACTTGATGAACTTGGAAAAGAAGTAAATACCAAAAAATCCCAATACTGGATAGGACTACAAGGAATGAGGCAGGCCAAGACAGAACTGGGAAACTATAACCAGAAGAGATCTGACGACTGCGTCAGTAAAAGTAAAAATAAGCCTACGACATCCTAAACTTTTTGAAAACAATAGGACTGGAGGAACTGCTCGTTGAGACATCCTTAACCATTGGGCAGCAGTAGGGGGCACAATAGATCTTATAGGTCGCATTGTATCGACTCCCCCATCACAGATAGATAGGTAAGTTCAGAGATCACCTGACACTAAAAAATAATAGTCCATCAGTAGCAGTCCCAATGAAGAGTGATGTACTAACAAAAGACTGGTCGTTGGTGCAGCAACTAATTTTTACTTAAACATGGAATTCAAACTGGTCCATAATGCTTATGATACATTCTAATTTAATATGGCTTAATGTTTCTAGGAGGAAATGTCAAAGTGTTATTACAAATGTCATTAATTTTATCCAGGAATTTGGAAAATGTATCAATTATCACCAATTACTTTATATTACCAGTTCATTAATAATCTATCTTATTATAAGTTTTTAATAAGAAATGATTATACATTTTAATGTAGAGGTCTACCTAATTTCTCACACAGGTTAATCGTGAACTTTTTGATCGTATGCACTTCATGAACGTTTTGGGAAAGTTTAATATTGTTCGGGTGAGATTTAACTGAATTTGGATGCTTAATAGAAGTTTATTTTCTCACTTGGGAACTCATCGTAATATTTAACGTTTCAGTTCACATTGCAACCGAACACGAAACAACGTAATTAACAACAGAACATACCGAATTCGCCTAACGTGCATTATTAATTAATTCGCAGAAACTTAAATATAAAGTTAGAGAAAAATTTGCGAGATCGGAAGTTATGTATGTAGAATAATAAGTAACTTGAATAAAGCAACCAAATAATTAGGTATTGTAGACGACTCGACAAACAATCAGCAACATTTACCATTTACCATGAAAGTCTTTTTTTAAATTATTTTCTATATAGCGGTTTTATTGATCCAAATCAGTAAAAGAATCTAAAAAATTGATGTCCTTATCAGAATAATTTGAGTACCGAAAATTGTTAACAATTTCAATTAAGAGAACATTTGAAGAACACTGTAATAGCATCGACTGATCGTTCGACCCAATTACCTCAAACATCAAATTCAATTATTTGACCAATTTTCATCGCGGGTGGCCACGATCTATTGTTTCCATTGTTTGCGAATCTGACAGGGGGAAAGAGACATATAGGCCTCCAATGTATTTAATCTAAAATTTAGTGGCGATATTAATGAACAATTTTGGGTTTGATACATTAGGTAATTTATGAAGGTAGTATTGACAATGGGGCATCCGTTTTAATATAACATACAACAATTTATTAGGAGAAAATTTAAAAAAAAAATTTTTTCAGTTTTTCTAACTCAACTAAACTCTTTTTCAAGAACTCATTTATTGTTTGTTTGATATTTCTTAAACACAATATTTCATTCCAGCATTAATGTAAATCCTATGTAGGAAAGTTGTTGAATCTGCAAACGAAGAGAAGGTCGAAACTTTAGCCCTTTGTGGTTACCTACTGTTACTAAGCTTTCAGCTCTCCTTTACTGACAAAGCCAAAACACGAGGGTATTTAGACTTATAGCGGTAAAAGTTATAAATTATTAAAAAAATATAACAAACCCGACATTTTACTTTTACGTAATGCTGCACTTATAACATTAAATAATAAATAATTTAAACAAACAAAAATGTATCTAAAGCTTTATAAATTGGAAATTATTAGAAACCATTCCGTCTTTACTCACTACACACCTGCACAGATGATCAAGCTTTGCAGTAACTAGTAGAGTTTCAGTTTTCAGTACAGATGAGTCTTAAAGTTCGTCCCTATATAAATCTGTCATTGGAATCTTTGCCACATACAAAAGTGCAAGTACTCATGAAATACTTAACTTACATAGCTGCACTGCATATTGAGGTCAGATCTGGTTAGAAGAGCTTCATTTATGGCTAAACATAGGAGGCAGTCGTTTGATAAAACTATTGATACACGACCTTTCCAGTTACAGCTGCTGGAAATATTGAAAATCCAGCTTCGCTTACCAAATCTGGACTCCTGCTTTACAGATGGAGCCATGACAATTCAGGGCATTGGAGCTGGAGTCTAATGCATGCGTCTAATGATAAAAATCTGTGCTAATTTGGATCTTCGAACACAGTAACACCAAGGGATATAGGAATTCCAATGCGCTGCCTAAGACGCTCTAGGAGCACATTTAACGATTTTTCAGGACCATCAATGTTACAAATATTTCCGTACATATTCTATATAAAGCATTAATAAATTGTACCTACACTTTCCAACTAATAATTCTGAAAAACAGAGTAATTTTCCTTGCACTTTTTACAGTTATTACAAAGTAGACAACTTTCGAGAAAAATAACACCTTTTCCAGCCATATATTCTAATAAGAATCGCAATAAATGTAAAAGAACAAAGTTATCGCTTAACATCCCTGTGACACAAATTCGCGTCTATAAATCGATATCTACAATCTACAATGTTAAAAATTATATGCGGTATGTATGAATTCTAAGAAAAATGTATCTTTTGAGAAGCGTCTCCTGATGCTAGGCAACTGACAAGTTCTTAGATTGGCTAAAATTACATACTGGTATCTGACGGTAAAATAAAGAACTATAATTAAACCTTGAGGAATGCATCTGAAAATGCAGCAAGAAAACAAAATAGCGAAACAACACGATAACGATAGTAGATGTAGTAGATATAGAAGATGTAGTAGATGTAGTAGGTGTAGTAAATGTAGTAGATGTAGTAGATGTAGTAGATGTAGTAGATGTAGTAGATGTAGTAGATGTAGTAGATGTAGTAGATGTAGTAGATGTAGTAGATGTAGTAGATGTAGTAGATGTATATGTAGTAGATGCATCTGAAAATACAGCACGAAAATAAAAGAACGAGACATCACGATAATGATAGGATGTAGTAGATGTAGTAGACGTAGAAGATATAGTAGATGTAGTAGATATAGTAGAAGTAGTAGATGTAGTAGATGTTTATGTAGTAGATGCATCTGAAAATACAGCACGAAAATAAAAGAACGAGACATCACGATAATGATAGGATGTAGTAGACGTAGAAGATGTAGTAGATGTAGTAAATGTAGTAGATGCATCTGAAAATACAGCACGAAAATAAAAGAACGACACATCACGATAATGATAGGATGTAGTAGATGTAGTAGACGTAGAAGATGTAGTAGATGTAGTAGATGTAGTAGATATAGTAGATATAGTAGATGTAGTAGATGTAGTAGATCTAGTAGGTGAATATGTATTAGATACATCTAAAAATACAGCACGAAAATAAACGAGCGAGACATCATGATAATGATAGCAGATGTAGTAGATGTAGAAGATGTAGTAGATATAGTAGATGCAGTAGACGTAGTAGATGCCGTAGATGTAATGGATGTAAAAACTGTGAGCTAATTATTTAAACTTTTAAGTTTCCTGATTATAAATTTATTCTTACTTTGAAATTAGATTATCATTATTTAAAAATACGTGAAAGATTGTCAGTAAAATTTTGCTTGTCATTCATGTCCCAATTATATTTCCGACATGAAAAA
Organism: Crepidodera aurea; assembly: GCA_949320105.2. NCBI lineage: Eukaryota > Metazoa > Arthropoda > Insecta > Coleoptera > Chrysomelidae > Crepidodera > Crepidodera aurea. Next base: position 14,878,659 of record OX439480.2, read on the forward strand.
CTTTTACCTTTGTATTAGTTACAATGTCTGAAAGTTATTTTTGTTAATAGCATTCCATCAACCGCGTCAGTTAGATTAAAATTTGAATTTTAAATCTGTCACCCAAACTACTCGTGACATTTTATCATAAATTTATAAATTCATTTCCGACCTGCCGGTTTTTTAATAGTTTGTTCACTCCATTTTCCGTAAACAGATTACTGGATTGGAACATACGTTAGAGTGTTAACGAAAAAAGAAAAAAAAATACATAACGCAATTAAATTTTCCAAGTTATTCGTCGGTTCTCGAGTGAACTTCATTAATTATTTATTCGCAGAAAAATGTAGTTTGCGGATAATTTACCCGGAGAAATAACCAAAAAAAAGTCACTTTTTGTACATCTTTATTGTGGAACTTGTTTGATGAGCCCGAGAGATGGCGCTGATATCACAACAGTGACTGTTTGAGATTTGTAGTACCAATTATTGAGTTGTGATTTTGATTTGTAAAAAAAAGAAATATATGTTTGATCTTTTTCCACTATTCACTTGATTTGACTATCGGGGCGTAAATCCGACGTCACAGAACCATCTGAGGAACTGCAACCCGGCTCGAAGGACCATGTCGGGAAATAAGCGGTATTGTGAAAAAACTTTTCTTTCTTATCTTGGAATCAGCTACTCACAAGCTCAGTTCATACGGCTCCCCAATTTCTTTGGGATTGAATCATTCCCATGCCTCTCAATCATACGGAAAGGGCTTGTTGAGTCACTCCCAATGATTCTGCAAGCTTCTCTTGCATTTGAATCTGATATTCTTCGAGTAATGCCTCTAATTCGTTGTACTTGATTTTTTTGGCTGTCCAGAGCGAGCCTTGTATTATTCCTTGAAATATATCCATTCCCCATATGATATATCAGTTGGAGCAACGTCCATATAAATTTCAACAAGCATTTGAGGGGTTTCAATTGCATTTTCCTTCCAATTTCTTCAAGTACCAACCGTGACAACCCCCTCTACCGACCACTGGTGACAGAAAACCCAACATAAGACTGAAGAGGAAGTAGCTATTAGAGCTTAAATGAGGTGGAAGAGGTATTCAGGGCATCAGGACAGAGAGGAAGCTATCCAAATAGTTTCTAAGCCAACAAAAAAGCTTGTGATTGCTGTTTAAATAAAAAAGACATTTTAAGAAGGAAATAACAGGCTAATATATTAAGTTCATAATTATGAATCATATGTCGCGAAATTAAACGAATTATTTATTCATTCCAAAACCTATTAAAATATTTGCTTACTCGAGCTATTGGCCATTAAAGTTTATTTCGCTGACTTCAATATCCACTTAATGGGCCCTATTTCTTATATATTTAGGACAATTTAAGAGGTTTCTCAATACTTTAGAAACTACACTGTTCTTGGCATAACCCCAGCATTCTAACCAGTTTTAGGCAATGTTAATATAAAATAATGCAGTTAGTTTTGCGATAGTTTTATTGTGTAGGAAGTATAAACAAACTTCAAATTTTTAGATTACATAATTATATGTGACTTTTCCTACTATAACATTTGCTGTTGCCACATTTTCCATATTGTCTGATCAGTTTCAAACCCCTTACAGCTATCTTACTGTTTGACATCGATTTTCTTATTTACGCAAGATTTCCATTGGCACATCCCTTGATATAGAAAATTTCTGCCTGAAATACAGAGGAGTATTTTCTTTCAGCGGTGTAAATTCCAACGCGCGACCCTTTTTTATCTCACTGCTATATCAGATCTGTACTCCATTACCATTATTATCCTTTTTTATCTGGTTGTTTACTGTAAACTCTTTTGACATATCAGACATATTTTTTTAATTAAAGTCTTAGTTTGTAATTTGAAACCACTTGTCTTTCAAAAATCTTTTTGTAGGTGCCGAGTTTCTAGGAATAAGACGATAAAAATGTTGGTGTTAGAAAGACTGCTGCGTTTTTAATTGTATCTAGAAATGTATACACGTACAGGATTCGTGTTTGAGTTAAAAGCGTTTAAGGTACAATATCTGGTCACCGAGCTTCGCTATTAATATTCAAATCTACATTTTTAAGCAGCCCAATGAGTATATAATTTAAGTATATTTACAACATGACAAATTATTAATTAATTCGCGAAAATCACGGAGTGGGCGACATCTACTTGAACTACTGAAAGGGAGATAAATAAAAAGTTGATTGGCGATTGGCTTGAAAGTAGGCGGGAAAATTAAAAAAGCTGCCAGTGTTAATTTTCAATTGGCTGCAGCTGTTGTTGACGTTTATCAACTGCTTGTCACAGAGGTTAGTTAAATGCATTAAAGTTGCCTAGTTTCTGGGGATTTCACCCTTTTAGAGGGCAACATCTACTGACGCTTGGTCTTCGCGAATAGTCACGGCGGACAGGCCCCGTTTCCGGGACGGACAACAGCAGCGTGTAGGGCACAGGTCCCATCAACAGAAGATCGCTCAGCTCACTCTATTTATCACTATATAAGAAAAACTCTATGTTCAATTGATTTTATTATTTATTGATCTGCAGTGAAGGAAAATTATAGGTCTGATATTCATACTTGGATAAAAACCTCCACAAAAACCTGTGACCAGACTCTCGACGTGTGGCAGATATTGATATCATATTTTTTCAAAAATTTTCAGTTACAAAATTAGTTCATTCGTACATTACATAACAATTTGTTCTTGGAAAATACAAAGTCACAATCAACCTTAAAATGTACTATGAAAATAGAGAATTTTAAATGTCTCTAAAGTTTCTTGTAAAATAAAAAATTGAAATCTATGTTAATAGTACACGTGTACAAGCATTCATTCTTTTTCTCTCTCTCTCTCTCTCTCTCTCTCTCTCTCTCTCTCTCTCTCTCTCTCTCTCTCTCTCTCTCTCTCTCTCTCTCTCTCTCTCTCTCTCTCTCTCTCTATGATAATGAAAACTTAAATATTAAAACTGTCCGCATAATAAAATAGTAGCCGTAAGGGGTAGTCTCACACTATCGGGGAAGGGAAGAACCTTTACCCGATGTGCATAAAGCATTTCCACCCGCCAAAAAAAAAAAAGATTAGCTTTAGGTTAGGTTAGATCTTTGTAATAAATAAAGAAAAGTACGATACGTGTGACATTTTGACATTTGTTACATTCTGACTGGTGTCATATTTTGACATTTGTTCATTTTGAGATTTGTTCATTTTGACAGTTGTTACACTCTGACACGTATCACATTTTAACAGTTGTCACGTTTGTACAGGTGTCACATTTTGACAAGTGTCCATTTTAACAGTGTTACTCAACGTTCCTATAAATGTTTACCTAAACCCATTATTTCTGAAATTGAATTGGCAACGTTGTATTTTCAACTTTGAATTTATGAGGTGGCTGTCATTTGACAAGCAAATTATTTATGTCCGTCAAATGAACCTTTCCTTTTTTATATAAAGCGGCAAATTTAAAATTGAATTCTTTCAAATTCAAGAGGTAGAAATTTTAGTAGTTAAAATTTAAATTTTAATACATCTAATCGGCCTAATATAGTTTTTGTCTAGATAAACCTGTTTTTTTGACAGATAAGTCAGACTTTATTTATTCATAGCCGTATCGTATGTATTTTAATTGATTCAGAATTTTGTATTAATTTATATTTCAAAATGGTTTCATTCTAAAAATATTATCAGTCCTCCTAAATCCTTGAAGGCAGAATTATTAGTAATAGCAAGGCAACATAAAAACAAATTCAAAAAAATATATTATAGATGAGATGGCCAGAGAAAAAGGAATTAAAATTCTCAGATTGCCTCCGAACCACGCAGAGTTAAATTCCATTGAACTGATCTGGTCTCAATTATTAAAAGGTTATGTTTCTCAAAACAATAAAACGTTTAAATTTCCTGATGTGTGAAATTTGTTTTTGAAGGCAGTTTCAGATGTAAATAGAGAACATTGGGGAAAATGCATTGGTCATGTTAAAAATGTGGAAAATTCATTTAGGAAAGTTGATATATCAATGGATAATTTAATAGAACCGATAATAATAAACCTCAGAAAAGACAATTATAGTGATACCAGTAGTTTTAGTGAAGACAGTGACTTTTAAAGATAGTTCTTGAACTAACTTTTTTTTTAATCTTTAAATTTAGGTAAGTACTGAAGCGTTACTTTTAATGCCAAGAGATTAAAAAAAGTTTTATCCCAACATATAATCCTCCTTGTTATTTATTGGTTAAATTTAATTCGTTCAATGTTAAAGCACAGTAGATACAGTAATTCCACTTCGGCCAATTTCTGGTTGTAAGTTTTCAACGCGCATTAGCCAGGAGTTGCGACTCCTGGCTAATGCGCAAACGACGAGTTTAAGAATTACCGGCACTCTTCCATAGTTGCGGGATTTAAAAAGTTTCATACAATCTACTGTGTAATATATTAGAAGTGTTATAAACATTTCATAAAGTAGTCTCTTATTTCATCAAATTCTGGTTTTAGGATATTTTATCAATGAGGCGTCAATCCCTATGTATGTTCCACTTATTTCATTGAAAAGTGATCATTTTTGTGACAATTCTACAATAGCATCTCGAATTATGATAATTTAACAATTCACATTGGCAACATTGCAATATGAAAACATTTTTAATTGTGTTGCTCAATTTATTATTTCATTCGTTTTCGTTTGTATTATTTGGTGGTGTTTTCTGTTTGTTTTGTGCGAAATAGTAAAAGCGAAATGTCTACAGTTGTTGGTGATGTTGTGTTTAAAAAACCATGTACAATTTGTGTAGTATTTCGAAGCAATTCGAGGGAAAATCCCCAATTAAGTTTTTTTAGGTTTCCCAAAGATGATGCAAGGTGAGTAATTTCTGAAACAATATTGAACTTCATTACTAACTGAAGATATTTTTTATAGATGTGCTAAATATTTTAATATATCCAATACATTCTATGATCGCTCTCAGAATATTTGCTTAGGAATATTCTGCAAAAAGAACATTGGTATCTTGTGAGGATATTCTGGGAATATCCTTTGCTGTGTCCATTCCCAAAAACTCCTCTAAACCACGTTTGAATAACATCGACCCATAATCATAAAACTCATTTTTTGTTCATATAAAAATATATGCCAAATCTCAACTCGACTAGAAATGGTTCAAATTTGTACTAATAAACGTACATATGAAGTTAATATAAGTGTGGCAATAAAGATAATCGTGAGATTAGAAACAAGTTTTCATACTTTTCGGGCCTATATCTCAAAAAGCATTCGAGACCTCCGCTTTTTGACTTCAAATTCGTGTTCAGGAAACAAAAATACGTAAGAATCACCAAACATTTTTTTTTATCTCGGGTGCATCCGATTAAATGAATTTTACCTCATTGAAAACTGCATAATTAATTTTTACTACTTTTCCATGTTTCCAACCTTATTTGCATAGACTGAATTTTAGCGAGCAGTTTATATCAATAATTGATATATCGAGCAGTGTATATATGAGCATTGTTAGGGATCGTGGCGGGGAGAAATGTCATTACTGTCAATAGTGTCAATACCAGTGCGAATATAAAAAATGAAACTGCTGGACACCAATATCAAAGGTGCCGACGCTAAGTGGAACTACTGTATCTACTGTGGTTAAAGTGTCAGATGCATAAAGTTTATTTTTATTTTTTGTAAATAATATAACTTCAAAATTTAATCTACGAAGTGCGTATATATATTTTATATGCTGTGACCTTATTTATATTATAGAAACTTATTTTGCAAAGTACGCCTATGGAATGTGACGTTATATCCCCACTTTTACTGTACTCATCTATCCTTTATAGTACATATTACTATAGAAACAAGTTATTATTATGTGCCGTTGCTAGGAAATAAAACTAAAAGCTTAACTTTTCTTGTAAATATCTCGGAAGATCGAATTTTCACAGACATGAGACCTACATTTTTTGCCGGTTTAGATAGGAATTAGTCTACCCTGAAAGTTTCATTGAATTCTGACGAGTGGATTTCAAGATCCTCTGGACACACAAACACACACACACACACACACACACACACACACACACATACATACAAACCTTGCTCGTTTAATAGTATTTGATGATGTAAATAGGGATCAATTTAGATTGAATTTGAGGTGTATGACTTGCAAATGAATTATGGCAAAAAATGTATTTTAAAATCATTTGGAACTTCTCCAAAACGCTAGCATATGAATAAGTAACGTCTTTTATGGGTTATTATGTGAATGTCAGTTAGTAGTTATTAAAATATTATTAAAAAAATTGAGGGGATTTAAAATTATGAGCAATTTTAGTTGCTTTCTTAAAAGCGTTGCCACAAAAGCTAGCACCTCTTAGTTTCAGCCTTTATTGGAAGGCCTTTTATTTTATTTTCTTTTTAAAAAAGTAAAAATTACATCTTTGTATAAAATATGATAAAGGGTAACTTTCGAAGTTTTGAAAAGTGTAAAGATAGGGAGACGCAAAGGACAAGTAATAAGATATTCTATAAACAGATTAAAGGAAAATTTTCTCAAAAGATACATCTGAAGGGATCGAAAATGTCTGTAATATATCTTTTACCAAAAGTTATCAACACGCTGCTTCCACAGCTGCCCGAATTGAAAGAAATCATATCGATATGAAAAATTTGGAGAAGTTTTTTATTAGTTGTCAACTTGTTTTTGAAGTTCGTTAGAGAATTATTGTTTTTTTTATCACCTGAAGTTAGCTCAGCAATTTTGATAAGCGAAACATACATCAAATGGTTTTATTAGTATTACGATAATAAAATTTAATTGCTGATATACAGGGTGCGCCAATTATTTCCACTCGATCTCTAGCACCGAAACTAAAGGAGATATCAACAAGATTTTTGTAGGGGTAGACAGTGTCACTCGGACTACAATTTTAAAATATTTTGATGTATACAGGGTGGCTAATTTTTGTGGAATGGAAATTAATTTGGTTTTTTTAAATTGAACACCCTGTATACGATTATGTCTTCTGATTCTACTTAATATTAGATTTACGGTAGTTTTTTGTATTTGTAAATCCGACGCGGCGTTGACAAGTTATTCCTATTTTAAGCAGATTTAATGAAAAAACAGCACTTCAGAAATATTAGCACAAAAACCATATTTTTTAAAAAATTCCTCAAAAAAGCTACTACGATGTAAATGAAACATGCACCTATCACAATAATCACACAACATCTTCACCTGTTGGACAGGGTGTTTGCCGATGGCGTGCCAATAGTCTAGTTTTCAAATGGCAATAACTTAATTTTTTCAAATGGGACACCCTGTATATTTTCTTCAGTTAGAAGCTCTCCCTAATACGCATTAAAAAAATATAGGGATTTGCACATCTAACTTTACTATTTACTTTAATAATTGACGTTAAGTGACAAACAACATATTTTACACAATTTTTAATAAGAATTTAAGTTACCTATGAAAATGACAGTAGGTATATTTTGTTATGGCATTAATTGTCAACATAAAATGTTGTATTGTATCACGTCTCCTATATTTAATCCGTATTGTGTATCAAAATGGATTTTAATAAGAATTATAGTGTTCAAGAAAATATTGATATGGATACTGGGTGAATATCAAAAAAATGCGTTTCTTGCTAGTAGGGTCTATCGTCAAAGATACCCAGAAAGACGTCATCCACAAAAGGATACTTTTGAGAATTTAAAGAATAGATTTGATAGAACAGGAACCGTCAAGTATGAAAAACATTCACGTGAAACTACAGCTGTTACTATTGACAACGAATATAAGATAATGATCAGTATAGTTGAAGATCCCAATATAAGCACAAGGCAATTAAGCAATCAGTTAGATACCACAATTAGACGCATAATAAAAAAGAATAAATATCACCCCTATCATATCCAGCTTCACCAAGAATTGTTACCACGTTATTTCGCGCGTAGAGTGTAATACTATAGATGGTTAATAAACAAAGATAAATACAGAGCGTAACTTTTTAAACAAAGTTTTATTCTCCGACGAAGCTACGTTTCATAAGAACGGTTGTGTAAATAGACACAACTTCCATTATTATTCGGACCACAATGAACATTTATTTGGAACCACATCACAGTATCGATGGTCTTTAAATGTGTGGGCGGGAATAATAAGTGATTATGTAATGGGTCCCTATTTCTTTGATGGGACTGTAAATGGAGCTATATTTTTAGATTTTTTAGAACATGATTTTCGCAACTTATTGCAAAATGTGCCTCAAAATTATGGCAACGGAATGTGGTTTCAATTAGATGGTGCCACACCACATTACCTATTAGATGTTCGCAATTGGTTAAATAGGGAATTTCAGGATCGTTGGATAGGAAGGGGAGGATCTATAAATTGGCCTACTAGATCGCCTTGCCTTACACCATTCGAATTTTTCTTGTGGGGTTTTATTAAAAATATTGTTTACAAAGAAGAGGTTACCACAAAAGAAAATATCAAAGAAAGAATTACTGCAGCATTTAGACAGGTGACCCTTGCAATGCTAAGAGATGTGCGTAAATCAATGAAAAAAAGGGCAAGAAAATGTATAAATGAAAATGGAAGACATTTTGAACACCTACTATAAATTTTAACTTTCACTATTGTAGTTTTCTTACGATTAAACTTTGGAAAATTTTGTACTTATTAAAAATTGTGTAAAATATGTTGTTTGTCACTTAACGTCAATTATTAAAGTAAATAGTAAAGTTAGATGTGCAAAACCCTATATTTTTTTAATTCGTATTAGGGAGAGCTTCTAACTGAAGAAAAATATATAGGGTGTCCCATTTAAATTAAGTTATTGCCATTTGAAAACTAGACTATTGGCACGCCATCGGCAAACACCCTGTGCAACAGGTGAATATGTTGTGTGATTATTGTGATAGGTGCATGTTTCATTTACATCATAGTAGTTTTTTTGAGGAATTTTTTAAAAAATGTGGTTTTTCTGCTAATATTTCTGAAGTGCTGTTTTTTCGTTAAATCTGCTTAAAATAGGAATAACTTGTTGACGCTGCGTCGGATTTACAAATACAAAAAACTACCGTAAATTTAATATTAAGTAGAATCAGAAGACATAATCGTATACAGGGTGTTCAATTTAGAAAAACCAAATTAATTTTCATTCCACAAAAATGTCTCTTTTAGTTTCGGTGCTAGAGATCGAGTGGAAATAATTAGCGCACCCTGTATAATAGAAGCTTTTTTAGATATGCTGGCAAACCGCAAAATAGAAAGAGTAGGGACGTTTTGAGTAAAGAGTTTAAAATTCACTTTTAAGTATTAAATTAATTTTTTGTAAACGATATTGCCTAGGAATTTATCTGCCCTCTGTTGGGAAATTACTACAGATCTGTGAGCCTGATAAAAGCATATGCATGTACATGGGTCATTATTGTAATTAAGCAAACTTGTGACCATGTAAATGGTAATATAGGGAAATTTAACAACCAGTTCTTAGTCGAACGGGACAATAAAATAGATTTCGTGATCATGAACAACCGTGTTTTAAGTTGTTAACTTTTTTTAGGAAATGTTGAATCTTTATTGGTACAAACTACCTTTAAAAAATATTACTCAGGACTTGTTTTGATTTTTTATAGTTCAGATTTCATATAACAAATTCATATTTGCCATTAATTTCCCAAAGAAAGAGTGCGCCATCTGTTAGCTACTAAACGTAAGCTGCCTTTTAGTATGCATTCTTTTAGATTTTTAGGAAATTTTTCCGTCCGTTGTTGATGTCAATTATAATTTATAAAATAAATTCTGCTATCTAAACACTATTCCGGAAGGTTCAAATATATTCGGACAAATCTAGACAAACTCAGTTTTGAATTATCCGACAGTAAATGTTATCGTCTAGTAAGAAAACATTGTTTGTTCGGGGTTAAGCCATGACGGCTCTTTATCAAGATACCGAAAATCGATTTTGTACGTTGGGGTTGTTGTGGTTTACGCTGCAAATATTGCTCAAGGTCTTCGACGAATGTGAAAAGCAATATAAACTTTAATAGCCGTTTATTCGCGAAATTATTACTCTAATAATTAGGTTAACACATAAAAGATACTCATAAATAATCCTTGGTAATATAAATGCGAGATATATGCTTAAAATTATTAATACAGAACGTAAGATACAATATTTAATGTTGATCCATCAATTAATTGAGTTTTGGAGGGACTGATTTTAGTACAACCAACTAGAAGTTGGAACTATAAGGGTAAGTATAGAAATGCTGTACCGCTACTGCGAAAATTTTCAACAACTGAATTTTACAGAAGAAAATAAAAATTAAAGATTCAAATTGTTCTACAGACTCGTATAATCAGGCAATTTAGCTCGTTATAGTGACAATAAATACATTTTCCCTAAAACTTCAGGTTTATCAGCATAAAAATTAGTTGTATAATTACTAGAGTGAACAAACTGTATATACAATTAATATTTGGTTGAAGGAAAGAATATTTCACATGGTCGATTGTTTGCAGATAAACTTATCTATCTATTATCACGATTGAATCACTCCAGTATCACGATTGAATGATTGTGGAGAATGACAGAAGATACGATTATGTAGTCAAATGTAATTGTATGATTCAGCTTCCAATCCATGCACGAAATGTGCGGTCATTGCTGGATAGACTTTCCAAACATAAAGGACACTGATATAGTAACAGGTTTCTTAAATTACGAACGAACTTTCCGGAGAAATATTTATTGTTAATTCTATTTTTGTTAGTTTTTACACGTATGTCCGAAGAATACACCCTTTAGAGGGTGGTTTTTGGCCGTTTGGGGGTACAGTCGACTCGGGGATAAGATCCAATATCACCATCGCATTCAGTATCCTAGAAAACAAATTTTTCACACTTTCGGGGGTGATTTTTGGCCGTTTAAGGGGTGGGGGAAATTCTAAAAGAATTGTAAGGACTGCCATCGTGTTCAGCATCCTTGAAAACGGGGGTTACGTTAGATTTGACGATGAAAGGCACTATTCACCATTTTGAATGTGTTTTTTTTGCAATTTGGGAGGTGGGGTCAACTTAAACAGAATTTTAACCCACGCCATCGTGTTCAGCATCCTCGATCCCTATGATTGATACATTCTTTCGTTTGAATGCAGCCCTTTTTATACGTCAACTGTTTTAAAATCACTATTAATCAGATCATTTTAATCATGTTAATAGAAAATAATTAAATCATAACCGTAAAACGTTATAAAGATATGCATGCATTGTATTCAGCTGCGGTTGATATGTTCGAATACAAAATATCCGCTTTCGAGCTCTGTATCAGGACATCGAGTAAAAAAATACTCCACGCTAGGGTATATAGACGATAAGGGAATAAATTGATGTTCCTCCCATTCCAATGACTGAATACAATGAATGATGTACAGTTCCGATTTTGCACTCAATTGTAGTTCTATCGATCATTCCACAACTCATGCATAAAATATCTTGCCTTTATTACATATCCTGTGAAAACAATTGATGTTTTTTTTTATGTTGGTACATGAAATATCTTCGGTGCATCAATAAAATGCTTATTTATGATTTTTGTATCGTGCAATTAAGTTTTCGTTTTATGCGTTTGCTTGGAAATTCGCATTGTTGCATTTTTATTCTTTAGTATATTGAATTTTCTTGTAAATTTGTATTTTTTGGGCTATCCTAGAAGTTTCTGACCCATTTTAACTGCAAATATCTCGGAACTCAGAAACGATAGGGAGGTGCGGTTTTCACTGAACAATTTGTTTTTATATAAAGTTTTTTCAGAATAAATGTTTATTTAGTAAAATCTTATATAGGGTGTTTTAAAAAAACGGCCTTTTTCAAATGCAAATATCCTTGATTTTCTTAATGAAACACCCTATATATTATTGTTCTATCTAAAAGGTGAACTCTTTCCCTTTCCGAAAATGTATAATTTGTTGAAGTTTAGATGAAGAATAAGCGAGTTATTTGATTTTTAAGGATAGGTAATTATGTAGGCATCTACGGGTGTGAATGTTAGGTAGTGTGCTTTGGAATTTTTATAATCTCAGTAAAATGACACAACGAACTGTCAAAGTAATTAATTACTATTTGAATAATTGAATAGCTGACTTGGTTTTCAATAATGGTCCGATTTAGCTTACCTGAAAAATTAAAAACTGTGTTATTGTATGCTAAGTATGAATCGATTAATACACAGAGAAGATTTCGTGAAGTATTTAGGAAAAATCCACCTTCAAAAAACAGTATAAAAATGTGGTACGCTTCATTTCTGGAAAGGAAGAAATATCAAACACGTGATGCTGATAATTTTTTAAATAGACTTCTACGTATTCAGAAAACATTAGAAGAACATAATAATCGAATATCTCCCCGCAAAATATCATGCACAACTGGAATTTCAAAAAAGATTTTTTTTTTCGGAGACATTACTAAATTTATATTGGGAAGATCCCAATGTTCTACTTATAATGTCAGATGAGGCTGCGTTTCATTTAAACAGGCAATGTAATAAACATAATTATCGCATATGGGGGTCTGAAAAAAATATATGGACCGTTCTTTTTCAAAGAAACCAAAAATTACTGGTAATGTCTACACAGATATGTTACAAAATTACTTATATCCACAACTGGAACAACATAGCGTCATAAATTCAGTTTACTTTCAGCAAGACGGTGCTAGAAATTCTTTAGCAGAAACATTTGGAAATAGGTGGATTGGGAGAGCCAGATCAATTGAGTGGCCTGCCCACTCACCAGACTTAACGATTCCAGACTTTTTTATATGGACTTTTATCAAAAATAGGTGTTACAATCCTATTCCAGAGACTCTGGAACAGCTGCGATGTAACATTGTCAGAACATTTGAAGAAATTACCCCGGAAATGTTGCGAGATCCTTTTCAGCGCTTTTTGTTGAGGTTACAAAAATGTATTGATCAAAATGGACAACACTTGGAACATCTTAAAGATTTTTATTGAATTATATAATTTATATGTTAATTTTTAATAAAATTTGTTATAAATCTTTCAAGTTTCTTTTGTTATTTTCTACAAATAGTTAGTTATCGGATTTCTAATGTTTCTTCTTTCAAAACATCCAGTATAAACATTTTTAAATGTATTAGTTAGCAGGCAAACGTTGTAATTTTCTTTTATTTAAAACATGAGTTAAACATCTCTATCTAATAAACAATCAAATCATTAAAAAGCAAATAACTAACTTATTTTTCGTCTAAACTTCAACAAATTATACATTTTCGGAAAGGGAAAGATTTCAGCTTTCAGATAGAATAATAATATATAGGGTGTTTCGTTAAAAAAATCAAGGATATTTGCATTTGAAAAAGACCGTTTTTTCAAAACACCCTATATAAGATTTTACTAAATAAACATTTATACTGAAAAAAACTTTATATAAAAAGAAATTGTTCAGTGAAAACCGCACCTCCCTATCATTTCTGAGTTCCGAGATATTTGTAGTTAAAATCTCATAAAATTTTAATGTATAGCATATTTTTGCGGTACTCTGAAGCTGACCAAGCCATTTCAGGCCGGATCAAAAATACCTATTGGATAATTTACTAACAATTTATTAGAAATTTACTCCCCCTTTTTTTTTATTAACCTTTCCTGTCAAAAGTTATTCATTATTTTGCCACCTTCAGTCTGAACCTAGCCCGGACCTTGTTAAAACCTTATAGAACATTTACTAAATTATAATTAAAATTTACTAACAATTTAGAAATTTACTCCCCCCCCCCTTTTTTTTATTAACCTTTCCTGTCAAAATGTATTCATTATTTTGCCACCTTCAGTCTGAACCTAGCCCGGACCTTGTTAAAACCTTATAGAACATTTACTAAATTATAATTAGAATTTACTAACAATTTAGAAATTGACAGGAAAGGGGGGGAGTAAATTTCTAAATTGTTAGTAAATTCTAATTATAATTTAGTAAATGTTCTATAATGTTTTAACAAGGTTCGGGCTAGGTTCAGACTGAATGTGGCAAAATAATGAATAACTTTTGACAGGAAAGGTTAATAAAAAAAAAGGGGGAGTAAATTTCTAATAAATTGTTAGTAAATTCTAATTAAAATTTAGTAAATGTTCTATCAGGTTTTAACAAGGTCCGGGCTAGGTTCAGACTGAAGGTGGCAAAATAATGAATAACTTTTGACAGGAAAGGTTAATAAAAAAAAGGGGGAGTAAATTTCTAATAAATTGTTAGTAAATTCTAATTAAAATTTAGTAAATGTTCTATAAGGTTTTAACAAGGTCCGGGCTAGGTTCAGACTGAAGGTGGCAAAATAATGAATAAATTTTGACAGGAAAGGTTAATAAAAAAAGGGGGAGTAAATTTCTAAATTGTTAGTAAATTCTAATTAAAATTTAGTAAATGTTCTATAAGGTTTTAACAAGGTCCGGGCTACGTTCAGACTGAGGTGGCAAAATAATGAATAACTTTTGACAGGAAAGGTTTATAAAAAAAAGGGGGAGTAAACAGGGCCGTTCCTGGAATAATAGCCGCCCAGGTGCAAAAAAGAAATAGCCGCCTTTAAAAATTAACATGAATTATTTTACTATTAATTGTATTTCTTTTATTGAATTATGGGTTTTTTTTGGATCTTTTTGGAATGTTTTACTATTTATAGAAGTTTTGGATTTATTAGGAGTATTTAAGGCCGAGTTTGGATTACATTTTTAAATAATAAAACAATAAAGGTTTTATTTAAGATATATTCATTTCAATAATAATTTTTAGGATAAAGAAACGAAAGACTACATAAACATTCATAAAAAAATGTAATTTCGTAAATATGTATAAACATAGTTTCTAAGAATAAGTCACAAATTTATTCTTCTTGCTTTTTTAGATGCAAATTCATCAATTATCACGGATAAATCTAATTTCTCGCAGATATCTCTCTCTATTGACAATAACGCTAGATTCGTTAGCCTTTCCTGTGACATGGATGATCTCCGGTAATTTTTGATTAATTTCAAGAGTTAAAAAAATTCGCAATGCCACAGAAAAATTAGGGAAAGAAGATAGTAATTCGTTGTCTATTATGTACTTTAACATAGTTAATGGCTTTGTTATAGGAAATATTTCTTTAAAACTTGATATTTCATGGAACAATTCAATTCCATTTATATCATTTGATTCATTTGTCACGTCACCATCTACATTTAATTGTAAAAACATTTCAAGATTTATGCAACATTTATTTAAAACATCTGCATATTCTGCATCATGAAATGAATACAAAAAATTAATTGTCCTATTGTTACATTCACCAAATGATATAAATCTTTCCTCTACAGACGTCACTGCTCTGCCTATAACAGGAAAATAAAAATTAATTTTGAAATCTCGTTGGGGTTTATCATTTGATTCGTAACTAAACTAGCGAAGTCTCTTTCTTATACAACTTTGCGGTAATGCGGGGTCAACATCAATAACTTCAGATAGATTTACAGCCTCACTGATATAAATATCAAAACTAACATAATTTCTTTTTTCAATAATAGCTATTTATATTACAAGTACATAAACAAGGGCTTTATTGAACGAATAATTTTATAGCCGAGCGAGCTTGCGCCCTAGTGCGGATGCACCTTTTGCACCCCCGCCAGGAACGGCCTTGGGAGTAAATTTCTAATAAATTGTTAGTAAATTATCCAATAGGTATTTTTGATCCGGCCTGAAATGACTTGGCCAGCTTCAGAGTACCATATTTTTGCACTTATACTGATTTTATTACATTTTAGCCAGCATTTAGCAGGTGAATTAATATACGAGCTAAACTCTTAAACAGAGACACTAATCTTTTGAGCTCTGTAAATACAAAAAATGATATTTTAGGCATGATACCGCAATTTGAGAATAAGATCACACGTTAATAAACAAAATAATCAGCTTTTTCCTCAGCTGGCTGAGATCAGATTATGAAAAGAGACAACAATACAATGAACTTTTGATAAACAAAACGAATACACACCTAAACCCGTACAGTCTAACTAAGCTCCGAGATATTCGGAGAACTCGGGACGTTTAACACTTTTGGGGAAAGATTTTGGTGAGAGGTGGTTTACGAAGACGGGCTAAGCCGAGACGCATGAACTAACTTGCAAATTACTCAAGAATTTCGACGTCGCATACCTTTAGGGAATATTCCAAGTGGATTCTTTTGTACTACACGATACCATATATTAAATTCTTTTCACAATGGATGCGAATGTCGGAAGAATTGGTTGTACCTACTCCTATAATCGTTAAGTTTTATTTAAGGGATTCTTTTGTTGAAATTTGTTATTGGATTTATAATTAGGGATAGCAACATTACGAGGTGGAATTTTATCGATATTTTGTATTACAACAAATATATATTTTTTATTGTTAAACACCCACAAAGGCATTTACAATCTGGTCAACAGTGACCAATGAGCAATTTAATTCTTTCTAACTTAATCTAATAGAGTTTGAAATTTAAAACTAAGGTATACTCATCAGCGTTCCTTAGGTTCTGTAGAATCGATTGCACTTAAGTTTAACGTACAGACACAAGCTATGCTTTTACACTAAAAAACACTAAACTAACTCAAAGGGCTTGATCCTCTTAAGTCTTCTTTCTACAGTATTGTCAAGGAGCTGGATAGCCGCGACATTGACATGATGATGAAGTCTTTCTTCATGACTCTTGGCTAATTTCTTGAAGGTCTGGTCAAATGTCCATTTCCAGATCCCTATGGAGGTCTTATATTCTATTTCTTCATGATGTAAGATATTATCCTTAATTATTCTAGCACTTCCACCTCTCACTGCATTGTCAGGATGGTTAGTATGATAAAATTTGTAATTTCTAAATTTAATATGTGATTGATTAGTAAAATGCGTTTCAGAAGTGAGACGCGCATCTAATTTATTTACATTTAGGATTGCTGGTAATTCTTGTTGCTGTTGAAAGAGAGAGACCATTAGCGTTCCATTCCATTATTTTAAAATTAGCCATTCCTCTGCTTTAAAATAGCTCCTTTGGCACTATGTTCTAAACGAATTACTCGTTCATCAAATTTTGGAATAACTGCTCCTGTTTCTTAAGTTGTTCTAAGATCAATTGTAAAGTCGGGTCAGTAGTTGCCTTAATTTGTGTTCTAACATTATTGTTTTTACTGGCATTTGATGGTACCGCAACAGCTTGGTTGTAGGAAGATGGCCTATTTTCACTTTTTTGAACTTGAATTCCTTCTTTGTACTGAAGAGTCAGTTCTTACTTGTTGTACTTGTCGTACTGATTGTCTAGGTAAAGATGGTTTCTTCATAGTATCAGCTCTAATTTTTTGTATTTGTTTCTCCTAATACCTTATATCCCCTTCTTAGAAGGTCATCTACAATTGCCTTTGGGTCACATTCGTTATGTAATTTATTAGCAATAACTCTGATTAGTCTCTTCTGTTTGTTCTCATAGGTATAACAAGAATACCCATTATCTCATCATTTTTGAGACTTTTCTATAACATTTTTCATCTGGCATATTAATTTTGATATTATCATTACTGATAATTTTGATTTGATCACCTGTCACCATTGTGTTTAATTCCTCGTGAAGAGCTTTAAAGTTGGCAATGCCATCTACCACTATTGGTGGGAGCATAAGAGGTTTTTTGACTTTTATCTGTTGATTAATTGTGACAGTTTGTGGAGGTGAGAGTGAGGTATCCATTCTTCTTTTCTTGTTGTTTCCCTGTTTCTTTCTTATCCACTCTGTCTCTCTAGCTAATTCTTCTTCATCATTGTGATCTTTTTCCTCTTTCTGTGGAGGAGGAGATAATTTCTTTAGCAGATCTGAGTGATCTTTTTGCATTTATTCTAATTGTTGTTGTATAGTATTTATTTTGTTTACTAAACAACTTTTTTCATATTCGGAATTTTTGCAAGCAAGTATAGTGCTTGTTCATTTTGCGATCTTGCACTATTTTCCTGAAACAGTGCAATATTCTGTTGACCTACATCCACCATCGACACCCGAAAGACAGGCGATTGTTGGTGCATTGCCACACTTTATTTTTTGCCACACGATAATTTGCGGACGTGTTATTGCCCGCCTGGTATCACTTGAGTAACCTGATAGCCGATTTTAACTTTTGTTTTCGTATCGAAAGCGTTTCCGAACACTTGTTTACACTTCAAAGGTAGAATGAATACTTACAACAAATATCTGAGTGGTTTCAAATCCTTTCATGCCTAGACTTTATGGTTTGCCCAACATTCACAAATTAAACATTCTTATGCGTCCTGTCGTTAGTTTTTTCAATACCCCAGCTAAAACTGTTAATAATTTGCTTCAAAAATTTATTTCGTACACCCCGCGTTACACAGTTAAAAATTCAGTAGATCTTAAAAATACTGATTTACCTCCTCACTTCCTCATGGTTTCATTTGATGTTAGTAACCTCTTCACTAATGTTCCCAGAGATGAATCAATTAAAATAATTCAACAGATTTTATTCAATAGAAGTATTGATAATGGTGTTATTACTAATCTGATATCTCTACTTACAATCTGTCTTTCTCAAGATTTTTTCTCTTTTAATGATAAATTTAATAAACAACCTAAGGGTTTTCTTGATCATTTAGAAAAGACCTATATTTTTAATTCTAATAAAACTCCTTTATATAGTCCTTATTTGAAAATAGTTAAATGGTATAGATATGTTGATGATGTTTTGGTGGTTCTTCTATTGATGTGGAAAATATACTTTCTTTAATTAACAATATTCACCCATCCATTTCGTTTACTTCTGAAACTGAAGTTGAAGGTTCTCTTAATTTCTTAGACTTAACATTAACTAGATTTAACAATTCCATATCATTTCCTATCTTTAGGAAACCTACTCAGACTGATCATTTAATTCCTTTCTGTTCTAATCATCCGTATAACCAAAAAATGGCTTCTCTTTATTGTTACACTCACCGGTTACTTAATATTCCTCTCTCTAAGACAGTTTTTGATTCAGAAGTTGTTGAGGGTTCTGGAATAAACCCTATGTTGTGCCAGTTTCCCAGGACGACCAACAATGTGTTATCGCATTTTTAAACTGCATCGTAGTTCTAAGTGGACTGTATTTCTTTTTCTTCCCCACTCCATGGACAAAAACAACTACCACCTTTATTTAACGATTTATTTTAAGTTAAATAAATAAATAAATAAACAACAACGTAACAAAGGATTACATTAACTGGTAATCAATGAAAAAAGTATTATAAGTACCCTATGTGCTTAACAAAAACTAGCACATAGGTAAAAACTAAGAAGACCGCATCAGTCAGAAAATATTTTTTGCGTGTGGTCTGAGTGAGTGATGAATAGACACTGTTTAAATTCTCGAAGCTCTGTCGCTTCAAAAAATCTCCCCTTCTGGATTGCGCAACACCTTCTCGAAAGATTGTTAGGTATGTAAGTTTTTTATGTCTGTCTCTCTCTCCCGCTTGAGAAGACAAAGATTAACTCAAATTACGTCATTATGAATTTCAGGGCGGACGTGACTCCTGTAGCATAAGCCTAGAAAGTTCGTTATAGATTCTGCGCGGTAAATATTGGCCTACGTGTCAGCCGTAGCGTAATGGGAAAAAAAACTGGAAAAAAAAACTATTTGGTCTGAGCGCTGTTTCCAAATGTAAATGTTTGGTGCGATGTTGCCGGTTGAATGGGTTTATATGTTTAATTTGTTTGAAAATTAAACAGAAGTATTTATTCTTAAACAGTTAGCTGTGATTAATGGTTACTCCAAAAACTACTGACATTTTAAAATAAAGGACCCCGCAGTTTTTGATAGGAAAATGGCTTTCGGTGGATTTCTCTCAAACTTCGGAAATTTATTCTTCATCCCATCCCGTTCAAAAGTCTTCACGGGCCCAACTCAATCCATGCACAGATTTCGAGCTAGCGCGAGTTTAAAATTATTAGGGGGAACTCGATATATGCGCATTTATCGGCAAGTTAGGCGTTCACCTCTTTACGTCTATGGTTTATATGATGGATATATGTCATACACACCCAGATACACACATTTAGCGTCTTTTAGAAGATTTTATTTTGATTTCTAAACTATTTTTTAATAATTTTTTTTTATTGACATTACATTTTTCATTTTTCAATAACTTTTTTTTTTATTTTAAAATGTCAGTAGTTTCTGGAGTTATTTCATTGAACACTTTGTATATTGTCACCACGAGTGAAGGAATCTTTCATAATAGTTTTTACTTTTCAACTAAAATTGGAATGATTTAACGACAGAATTCATCATTGTATTCAGGCACCTTTCAACAAATTTTATCGATCCGATAAAACCCAATACACAAAGCCAGGGAAGGATCTTTGGGTCAGAAAAGTTGTGGAATTCAATTTGAGAAGTTCCTTAAAGTTCCGCGTTCCGAAAACTTATTTCTGGGCGAAATTCTACTAGCGAAACTATTCTCAAATTGGTTTACAAAAATCCCGATATTCTAACCAAGACTTTGTGAAGAATTGTACGGAGGTAGATCCAGTCTGTCTAAAATTTATTTTGTATGTTTGAAAGGTAAAGTAAGAGCGAGTACGAAGTTTCTATTTTTCCTAGAGCTTTCCAATAAATCTCGTAATGATTGGTTCGATAAAAACAATCGGGAAGGAAATATTTATTTGAGAAATAGGTTTATATACGTCTATGCTATTCTTTCAAACAGTAAAACTTAAATTTTGCATTGCAAACTTTTTCTTTTGATATACAGGGTGCGCCAATTATTTCCACTCGATCTCTAGCACCGAAACTAAAAGAGATATCAACAAGATTTTTGTAGGGGTAGACAGTGTCACTCGGACTACAATTTTAAAATATTTTGATGTATACAGGGTGGCTAATTTTTGTGGAATGAAAATTAATTTGGTTTTTTAAATTGAACATACGATTATGTCTTCTGATTCTACTTAATATTAGATTTACGGTAGTTTTTTGTATTTGTAAATCCGACGCGGCGTTGACAAGTTATTCCTATTTTAAGCAGATTTAATGAAAAAACAGCACTTCAGAAATATTAGCACAAAAACCACATTTTTAAAAAAATTCCTCAAAAAAGCTACTACGATTTAAATGAAACATGCACCTATCACAATAATGACACAACATCTTCACCTGTTGCACAGGGTGTTTGCCGATGGCGTGCCAATAGTCTAGTTTTCAAATGGCAATAACTTAATTTTTTCAAATGGGACACCCTGTATATTTTTCTTCAGTTAGAAGCTCTCCCTAATACGCATTAAAAAAATATAGGGTTTTGCACATCTAACTTTACTATTTACTTTAATAATTGACGTTAAGTGACAAACAACATATTTTACACAATTTTTAATAAGAAATCAAGTTACCTATGAAAATGACAGTAGGTATATTTTGTTTTGTTTTGTTTAATAAGTACAAAATTTTACAAAGTTTAATCGTAAGAAAACTACAATAGTGAAAGTTAAAATATATAGTAGGTGTTCAAAATGTCTTCCATTTTCATTTATACATTTTCTTGCCCTTTTTTTCATTGATTTACGCACATCTCTTAGCATTGCAGGGGTCACCTGTCTAAATGCTGCAGTAATTCTTTCTTTCATATTTTCTTTTGTGGTAACTTCTTCTTTGTAAACAATATTTTTAATAAAACCCCACAAGAAAAAATCGCAAAGTGTAAGGAAAGGAGATCTAGTAGGCCAATTTATAGGTCCTCCCCTTCCTATCCAACGATCCTGAAATTCCCTATTTAACCAATTGCGAACATCTAATAGGTAATGTGGTGTGGCACCATCTAATTGAAACCACATTCCGTTGCGATAATTTTGAGAAACATTTTGCAATAAGTTGCGAAAATCATGTTCTAAAAAATCTAAAAATATAGCTCCATTTACAGTCCCATCATGTGACATCTTAAAGGACTGGCAGGGTCGCCATGTCACATCTGGTGACATGTGCCATGTACTGACGTCGTAGGGAAGTAAAACTCTTTGTAACAACAACAATTATAATTTGGGGATTAACCACTAATAATGGATACAAGACTTATATCATAGGTATAAACCAATCTTAGGTTATATCTAATCTATATCTAATATATATCTGATACATCTCTAATACATATCTAATCTAAGGCCTACAATAATTTGATATATATATATACATGTATTGACCTCTAGTCAAGATCATCTACCTGGTTCACATACGGTCAAGGATCGACCTTGTCGCACAAGTCGATGTCTTGATAACAATACAATAGCAATAACCTAACATTAACATAACAATAATAATTATACACTATACGGGGTGCTCGATATACCTGTGGTATATCACAATAGGGACCAATTACATAATCACCTATTATTCCCGCCCACACATTCAAAGACCATCGATACTGTGATGTGGTTCTAAATAAATGTTCATTGTGGTCCGAATAATAATGGAAGTTGTGTCTATTTACACAACCGTTCTTATGAAACGTGGCTGCGTCGGAGAATAAAACTTTGTTTAAAAAGTTACGCTCTGTATTTATCTTGTTTATTAACCATCTACAGTATTCCACTCTACGCGCGAAATCACGTGGTAACAATTCTTGGTGAAGCTGGATATGATAGGGGTGATATTTATTCTTTTTTATTATGCGTCTAATTGTGATATTGGAAATATCTAACTGATTGCTTAATTGTCTTGTGCTTATATTGGGATCTTCAACTATACTGATCATTACCTTATATTCGTTGTCAATAGTAACAGCTGTAGTTTCACGTGAATGTTTTTCATACTTGACGGTTCCTGTTCTATCAAATCTATTCTTTAAATTCTCAAAAGTATCCTTTTGTGGATGACGTCTTTCTGGGTATCCTTGACGATAGACCCTACTAGCAAGAAACGCATTTTTTTGACATTCACCCAGTATCCATATCATATCAATATTTTCTTGAACACTATAATTCTTATTAAAATCCATTTTTTATACACAATACCGATTAAATATAGCAGACGTGACACAATACAAAATTTTATGTTGACAATTAATGCCATAACAAAATATACCTATTGTCATTTTCATAGGTAACTTAATTTCTTATTAAAAATTGTGTAAAATATGTTGTTTGTCACTTAACGTCAATTATTAAAGTAAATAGTAAAGTTAGATGTGCAAAACCCTATATTTTTTTAATGCATATTAGGGAGAGCTTCTAACTGAAGAAAAATATACAGGGTGTTCCATTTGAAAAAATTAAGTTATTGCCATTTTGAAAACTAGAGTATTGGCATGCCATCGGCAAACACCTTGTGCAACAGGTGAAGATATTGTGTGATTATTGTGATAGGTGCATGTTTCATTTACATCATAGTAGCTTTTTTGAGGAATTTTTTAAAAAATGTGGTTTTTGTGCTAATATTTCTGGAGTGCTGTTTTTTCATTAAATCTGCTTAAAATAGGAATAACTTGTACGCCGCGTCGGATTTACAAATACAAAAAACTACCGTAAATCTAATATTAAGTAGAATCAGAAGACATAATCGTATACAGGGTGTTCAATTTAAAAAAACCAAATTAATTTTCATTCCACAAAAATTAGCCACCCTGTATACATCAAAATATTTTAAAATTGTAGTCCGAGTGACACTGTCTACCCCTACAAAAAATCTTGTTGATATCTCTTTTAGTTTCGGTGCTAGAGATCGAGTGGAAATAATTGGCGCACCCTGTATATCAATTACTGGTAGCATTTTACACGTTAACAGAGTATACAGGGTGAAATTGAAATCTGTACAAATATATAAACTGTGTAAACTTGGAAAAAAAATCTGTTGTGTCGCCACAAGACTTTCCCGGCAGTTATAAAATAAAAATTAAAAAAATTAATTTGGTGTTAAAATCAAAAGTCCAAATCAAATGATAAGTGGTATCCCAAAAAAAAAATTAGTTTCGAATTTTTTTAAAGTACAAATGACATTTGAAATATTATAAAAGGAAAGACATTTTAAATGTCAAAAAAAAGTTAAACAATTTTTTAGGCTCGCAATTTTGTTTACTTTTCTTTGACATGTCAAATGTCATTTGGATTTTATATTTTTAATAAGGCACCTAAATACCAAATAAAAACTTTAGGTCTTTTATTTTTTTTGTAATGTACATAGCTCTAACGACGGTGGAATTTTTTGTAACCATAAAAATACCAAAAAAGGACCATGGGCGTACCACAACTACCTAAGGTCGTGAAATAAATCACACTTGTTCCCAGGAACAAAGACATTAAATGGCCTACACTGCACCAGCGTCTGGATTTCAACAACTACTCCTTGGGCTATATGCCCCCCCAGGTATTGAATTACGAAAGTCCAGACGTGGTTTGGCGCCCGACCAAGTCGGGGCTTTAAACCAAAAACTTTGATTTTATTATTAAAGGAGCTTGCCATTCTTAGACCGGTCTCGGAATTATTGTTCCTATTCAGTAAGAAGCAGGCTAGCTCGAATTTCTATCTCTAAAGAAATTCTGAAGATCGCTTTGATCCCACCAACTCTTAGTACAAACGGTTAAGTCGAGAAAGAGGAGGTGAGTGCAACGCCATCTCTTCACTTTCATAATAAAATCAATGCTTGCAAAACTATAGAAAACTCTAACGACGGTGGAATTTTTTGTAACCATAAAAATACCAAAAAAGGACCAATTCCACCGTCGTTAGAGTTTTCTATAGTTTTGTAAGCTTTGATTATAATTTATTAACTGACTGACAGTTCTGTTAGACTTTTAAGCATTCTTAGCAGATTCAAAATATATAATGTAATGTATGTTGCCTAAATTGATTACATTAGCATTATTATTATTAATATTTTAAATAAAAATGTAGGTAAATTCGGCACCTGATGTGAATAACATTGTAATTATATTTTACTTAGTTTAGAGGAGAGCACTTCGAAGATTTTCGGCCCATATTTTTCTTTTCTTAGCCAGCATGTAATTATTTGTTGGGCGCCATCTACTCAGTCGGTAGAAAAATGAGTCTTAATCCCAGTCGTGCTTCTGTAATTGGCTGTGAATTGTAGAAATCGATAATAATGAATTAGTTGGTAAATATAGAAATATTTATTAACAATCAAATAAAAAACGGTTAAACTTCTGGTTGTTGTGAAGAGTTTGTTGGACAGAAGAAGGTAAGCGTAATGTAATTAACAATAATACCAGTTTTACAATTACCCTCTTACCTTATTCCAGTCTAAATTTAGTTACTTGCTAAAATGTAATCTAACCTAATTCTATGAAATATTTTTTGGATTTGTTTTGTTTATAGACGTTTTTAAATATCGATATTTAATAGTGACACTTCCTTTCTAAATTCAAAATGTGACGAATATAATATCTTCCAGGAATCAAATCAGGAATACAGGATAAATTACTACGGGATAAAGATGGATGTGGATAATAAAGCAGGATGCAACAGGATCTGGATTATCTTTCAGGAACAAACTAAGGAATAAATGATTGGAACTCTTTCCTTGATTTACTTCTCAATTTTCTTGGTTTACACAAAATATAACCTCACTTAAATTTGACAGGTAAAATTTCTTTTTAACTTCTTTCATCAATCAGTATGGCTTTGAATCTAACTTTCTTTTGTTTTTGCGACGAGCTCTGACGTGGACAGTTCAAAAGATTTTGAGCAAAAGCCCCCCTTGACAGCGAAATTTGGTTTTTATAAACCATCATATCAAAGCCCACTCGATTGGGATTTGACAGAATTTTAAAATAAATTATTATAAAATTCAAAAATTATTCATGTTTATACACTTTTTGATACCACATCATTCTCGAGACAAAAAGAATTATTTTGACATAATTTATTTACTATTTCTACTTATATATAATTTACATGAAGACTTTTTACTTTTGTCATTATCGATTTCTTAAATTATATTAAACATTATTAATACTGCCTTTTTTACAGTAATACTTTAATTTTGGAAGTCTTTATTTTCTCGATTTATTGTATTTCCCCTGAATTGAAATTGATCATATTGATAAATTAAGATTTTGAGGTTAAGTTTAAAATTTATTTCTCTTCTAACATTTAAAATAACAATGTTCTCATTGTTGTAGTGATCTCAGACCTATCTGAGATTATTCTACTTTAACTTTTTCTATTTGGTTATTTGCTAAATTATTTGTAAATATTCTAAAATTGTCGATGAAAATCCCTTATGGGAATTACCATGTTAACATTTGATATCTAAAATTTTATATTTTCTTATTATTTAAATTAAAATAAATTCTCTATATATTGAATATAAGTTTTGTATTCTCTTTATTTAATTCTTCACATTAGTCAACCGTTACATTATATTATATTATTTTGTGGTACTCGATTTCGGGTTTTTTCGAATTTTCGATTTTTAATTTGAAAAAAATTAAATATTTTTTAAAGTTAACGCGTAATATCTTACTCTTCCAGGAGATTAACCTAAATAATTGGTAGCAAAAGACAAAGACAAAGGATACTAACTGACTCAGAGCTAAACTTTCTATATTAGTTAAAAGGGCATCACGTATTATAGTTGTTAATGCACCGCCATTAAACACGGACCGGATCTTTACGATTCAACACTTGGTATAGTAAAACTCATTACGTAGTAATAAGTTGTCCGGCGTTTCGTCGTACTTTCAGCCTTTTCCTCTACGTTAAAAATAAAAGTTATTTCGAACGACGTATAACTTTGTTCCCGAAATTATACGGGCAAAACAACGAAAACGAACGTAGCATGAAAATACGAGGCAGATCTTATATCGCGTTTAATTAAAACAGAAATACTGAACTCATTCCAGTTTTGTCACGAATATCCCAACTTGTAAATTACTCTTAATTGATATATGAGACTTTAAAATTAGGAAACAGCAAAATGGACAGTAATCGGATAATTTACATTGGGGACTAAAAGGCGGACGCCTATTCTTTAAAATATTTTAACGAAATTATAAGTTGGAGATGCTGATTTAAGGAAAAACTACAAAAGGCCGAATGAGGAATGGAACGATGAGTAATGAAATCATACGGGTGGTTTCCTATAGAATAACTTCTTAGTAAATTATTTTGTTGAAGTTCGGAGAAAACTTTTCGTTTATTTAGTGAAATATTTGTTTTTTTTTGTGAGAAATCCTCGTAACTACTATACTCCGTTTGAAAATGCATGATAGCACAGTTTTTATGGCAAATGTCTTTATACCGGATTGTTCATTGCATAATAAAAGTAAATGATGATAACTTCTTATCTGAATTTTCACTAGACTTTAGTATGACCACCCCGAACAATCTCGAATACAATACATCATAAAATGTAAATAAGCAAACCCTAAAGGATTAACCAATAATTCGGGTGCACTGGAACTCCACCCCGAATTTACCTGATCGTTAATCCCACACTGGAATAAAATTATTATTTTTAAAACCAGAAAATATAATTCATTTAAAAAACTTTTATTTTTTAATTAAATTTTGAAAATTTATAAGAAACAGCTATCTATAACAAATTCGTAAAAACTAATTGCGACTTCGTGTATTATTCTTTACTGAATAATACTACTCCAGTTTGAGTATGGACTACGTCAACGATACGGTTGTTTATGTGTATAAATAAGTCAATAACTTACCATGCTTGAGCAAGATGAAATCTACAACCGATTATCTCTGCATTTAGAAATATTTTATCAATCGCCAAATGTATCGCTACTTCAAAATCGACCACAATTTTTTCTGGCACCCATGACTGGATTTTCTCATCCAATAATTGAAAAAGCTTATTCTTATTTGGTAATAGACAGAAAGAGTGATAATTGAACTGGAACCTTTACCATTTGGAAATTTTAAGCCAGTAGACAAACCTTCTATAAATGCCTGACAAGCATTTGTAACTTGTTTATCTTGCCAGACTTTTTTTACAAAATGTCCTTCATTTATCCATGTTTTTATCTAAATAAAGATAAAGAAGAAAAGCAGTTAAGATGTTATGACTTCTTTTTTTGTTAAAGTAACGATATCCTAATTAAATCTTTAGTAACTCCCTGCAGTTGGAAGATACAGGGCGATTATTGAAAACTGTCGAAAACTACAAGGTACTATAACTTCTTAATTAAGAAAAATATAAAAAAACGTTATGAAAACTTTTGATAGATATAATATTAAAGAGTTCAGTGGCGCACAGATTATTTTTTTTAGGGGGCTCACTAAGGAAATATAATGCAAACTTATGTTTTTTTAAATGGGACACCCTTTTTTCCTTTTTCCTTTTTTAATTCTCATTCACCTGATATGACATATTATATATCTATTTTCAATGGTTGGAGCTACAGTGCAAATAAACCATTTATGGATGTTATCAGGTGAAACACCCTTAAAAAATTGAACGCTCAGTAACGAAATTTAACATTTTATTATAAGGATACTGATGTGTGACAATTTTATTTATCAAAATTTTAATTAATAAAATATAAAACCAGATTAAAAAAATAAAAACAATAAAATTATGAAACAACTAATCTACCTATAACTAATTTTATTAGAATGTGAAAATTTTGTTGTAGTAATAATTGACACCTTTTTCTTACTGATCTTACACAATTGAGTATGTGCACTGGCTTTATTTTTCTAAATGCGGCATGAATATTTTGTAATAAATCTTCCCTACTCTCGAAGTTAGTCTTGTAAATATTATTTTATGATTTTATTTTTGGTAATGCTGAATTGGTTGGAGATTATTTAAACGAAAAACTTTTTAATCGATGAAAACGCAGAGCATTTTGAACATTTAATGTAATTTTTACATTCTAATAAAATTAGTTGGGTAGATTAGTTGTTACAATGTTTCTTGTTGTTTCATAAGTTTATTGTTTTTATTTTTTTAATCTGGTTTTATTTTTTATTAATTATAATTTTGATAAATAAAATTGTCACACATCAGTATCCTTATAATAAAATGTTAAATTTCGTTACTGAGTGTTCAATTTTTTAAGGGTGTTTCACCTGATAACATCGATAAATGGTTTATTTGCACTGTAGCTTTAACCATTGAAAATAGATATATAATATGTCATATCAGGTGAATGAGAATTAAAAAAGGAAACGAAAAACGTCAAAATATACAAGGTGTCCCATTTAAAAAAACATAAGTTTGCATTATATTTCCTTAGTGAGCCCCCTAAAAAAAATAACCTGTACGCCACTGAACTCTTTAATATTATATCTATCAAAAGTTTTTATAACGTTTTTTTATATTTTTCTTAATTAAGAAGTTATAGTACCTTGTAGTTTTCGACAGTTTTCAATAATCGCCCTGTATCTTAGGTTATCGTTATTTTAACAAAAAAAGAAGTCATAATATCTTAACTGCTTTTCTTCTATCTCTTCTAGTTTACGAGATACCCTGCAAAACACACCAATTTGGGACACCCTGTACATATCTGGACATTACCTGTACGTAAACGTCCGCGTCGAGAAAAAGAAGAATATCTGAGGTTAGGTATTGTTACATGGCGTCAGTTTCGCTGTCGAATCTTTTCAATTGTGAATTGTGAGGTTGTGTTTTACGGGTTATACGTGTATATCAGTATAAAACTCTTGTGTAGTGTAGTAGTGGGTAAAACTTTATATTTTGGTGAATCTTCTATATCTGTTTCAAATGCACGAAGAGGAGGCAGCAATGTATATGACTTTGTAAAGAGGTGCATCTGCCTACAGCCTGCAGCTATCTTGGAAGGCGAAACAAACAGAAATTCGTCGGTTTAAAAATAGCTGACCTTCTGTTGTGTAAGTATATACATTCTCCAGTGTGTCGGTTTTTATAGTAAGAGTACTTTTTTTACAACTCTAAAAAAACTCCAATGTACAATTATCTATTTATTTTATTCCACAGGTGCTGCAGAGAAGGCATATCCGAATAACTCAAAAAAAGAAATAGAGGACCGCTTGATGAAATGGCTGAGGAGAGCCAGTGAAAGAAAATAATTATTTTTAATTCATTTCTATAACTCATAGTGGCTTTGTACTTTAAATACTCTTCTTTATGGAAATTAAAACCACTTATTTTTTAAAAAAAGTTTTTTAATTTTGTTGCTGTCATATGTACAAGTACGTCCAATGGACGTTCTGAAAGGACGTCCACTGCTCCTCTTTTGGACATAACATGGACGTACATTGGTCGTCCAAAGTAATCCCAATGGATGTACAAGTACGTCGAATGGACGTCCTGAATGGACCACCAGACCTGATGCCTGGGTTGGCACCTTCGTTTATTGGACTATAAGGTAAAAGAACCAGTGCCTGATACTTTAAGATTTTTTTCGTGGAAATATCGACAGCACTATATTATCACTTATTTTCACTCAATGATTATACATTTCTGATTTAGAAATATGCATCAGGATGTGTTTTAAATACACTTATTCAAGCTGGGTCCTATTTAATAACATAACTGATTGAAAACAAGGAGCGTTGTATTCGCACCTGAACCTGACCCCAAGAATTTGGTTTGGATCTAAGGCTGACACCTAGTGATCCTTGTAGATGTAGATGTAAAAAGGGGTGGCCCTACGTCCTATTTCACTGCGACCTTTGCAGATCTATTGTGTTTCCCCTGATAATTAGATGACTTGCGCGAGCTTCGTCCTTTTAAGTATGGTTAGGATCCCTGACAGAGGCTCTTCAACGTAGCTCTCTGCCTCTGGGTATTCCGTTCCCTTCTGTGAAAACCTTGTCCTTGCTATTCCATCGCATTCGCATAGAATATGGATTGAGGTTTCTTCCTCTGTCTGGCAAAACCTGCATGTGGTTTCTTCTGCCAGACCTATGTTTTTCATATGCTTGTTGAGTTTACAGTGTCCTGTAAGCATGTCTACTATTGCTTTTACGGACCTTCTGTCCTTGCTTAGTAGGTCTGCCGTGAGTGTAGGCGATGGTTTCTTGAGAAACCTTTTTGCCTGCCTCTGTCCTGGGGATTGTTCCCACCAGCTTTGGGCTTTTCCACCCATTTGCTGATTGGTTTTGTAACTGTTGCTTTTGCTATACCGCCTTCGGGATGGATTCCCTTTAATTTATACAAAAGAGTACGTGGAAGATTAAAATTTCTTGAAGCCGTTTTAACTGGCATTCCGGCTTTAACTGCTTCCAGAGCGGATACCATATTCTCTTCCGGGTTTTTTAGAATTTTCTTGATCGCCGACATTTTCGCAGTAAGAAAAATATCAGCATCCTGATAGGTGTCAGATATATGCTCAACTGTGTCCCTTTACATGGCACTCTGTGTTATCCCTGTGTCATCTTCGGGTGCAAATCTGCTCCTAAAGATGACACACGGTGTCATCTATGGGTTTCGATGTGACTATTACTAAAGGACTACAAAGGTAACAAAATAAAGGAGAATATGTCATAGATAAAAAGTCATCAACGAAAAAGTATCCTGTCCCAAAAGCTGACACCCCTGTCATCTATTAGAGCATACCTATATTATGGGAATCTATAGATGACACACTAAATATATGGATATGGCACCTGATAATGTATATTTGATAATAAAGGTTGTTCTAGTATTAGGAATTGGAGGTGCTATGCGTTGTGACGAACTAGTTCATTTGAAAATTGATGACATTGAAGATATGGACTCGGTCCTGGTCGTAAAAATTTTGCAGACAAAAAACAAGAAACCTCGTTTGTTTACCATTATAGGCGATAATTATTTGCGTTTATTTCGAAAATATGTTGCACTACGGCCATCAAATATACAGGTACGTCGTTTATTTTTGAAGTATGTTAATGGGAAGTGTCAAAGAATGGTTGTTGGTATTCACAAAATTAGTGCCGTGCCGCAAGAAATTGCAAAATTTTTGAAGTTAGAAAATTGGAAGGACATTCGCTAAGAAGAACATCTGCTACACTTCTTATTGATGGTGGCGGTGATCTCACTTGTCTTAAAAGACATGGAAGTTGGAAATCGAGTACGGTAGCAGAAGGATATATTGAAGAATCACGTATCAACAAAGAGAATACTGCCAGAAAAATATTGCAACCTGACAAAAAGGTACAAGTACCTGTTCAGATATTTCATCGAATGTTTCATCAACAGTTACGGAGAATATTTTGAGTTGAACATTAATGAAAATCTTTTGAATTGTTCGAAAATTGTTAGTGATAATTTCAGTGGTGCTTTGAATTTTGGCAATAATTGTTCCAATTGTACATTCAATATCACTATAAATAACAAATAAATATATAGTTGCCCAATTAGTTTGTTTTACTAAGTTTGTAAGAGACAATGTTTTTTTCTTCAAATTTCAATTAGAGAGCTCAAATGCAATTACTTTTAGTCCTAGGATTAAAAGTAGCGTTTTTAATCCTAGGATTAAAAGTGTTGCTAAGCAACGAGCAAATTTTTGTACGGTAAGGGAATTGATAGCTTTTGAACCTGAAAATAGTACAAAATTGTCAACATTTTTTGATGGTTGGAGAAAAATTAAATTTTTGCATTTTTGAAATCTATGGTTCATTTTGCTAAACCCCCCCCCCCCCCCCCCCCAAACGGAAGTCTGGATCCGCCCCTGACTGTAACTGTAGATATAAATTAACGATATGATTAGTGTATAATTTATTAATAAAACAAAAACTATACAATAAATAGTAAATAAGCAAAAAAACTACATTTTATCCAGAGCGCCATGTACTCTAAATCTGTAAACACAGGTATACAAAGGATTTTCATGGTTTGTTAACACCTTAAACTCCACGTATTCATAACTCTTATGATTATGTATCTCAAAGATTTGAACTTGCGCACCATATATATCATACGAAAAATGTCCAAGTTCGTATCCTTTATCTGAAGGGTTAGTTAGACCAAAAACGACGAATTTTTTTGGAGCAGAACTTATTTCACCAGTAGGTGAAACGTTTTCTGATATATGTTCAATACTCACAGCATCGATTATTACTTTTCCTATTAGTTTAATAATAGCGCCACCTCTACTTCCCTTGAATGCCCAACAGTGACCTGGATACATGTCAGGTTGAAGCATGGTTCTCGGGCCGTTCATACCTTCACACAAGGTGATACCAAAAAGTGTTTTAGCATAATCGAAATTTTCGGTATCTGAACTTAGGGATACTATTTTTCCACCCGATGATTCTAGAGCAAAGTCGGTTCTTCCTGTCTTATCGGCGCTGTATATAGCTAACTCCTCACTCACTAATTCTTTTAACGTTTTTTTCAGTGATTCTTGTTCTTCTTTAATATTATTTACCGCGTTCTCTAATTTGAGTAGTTCAGTTTCGCTATCCGCATTGTCTAAAATATCAATGTGCTTGCTTAAATTTTGTAAAAGTTCTCCTTGATGTATAAGTAAAATTATGATGTATAGGGAACCTATAAAACACAATCCGTAACAATATTTCTGCCAACAATTCGGGTTCCTTGGAATGTTGCAGACATTGCAACGCGTTCTTCCAAAATTGTTCATTTCGGAAAAGTCAAATACAGAACTGTCTTGACTGATACAACTATCTCTTCTTTGCACAGATTTGGATATTTGGAACAACTGCGTGTTTTCAACGGCGTTATTTTCTCTACTAGGGATTTTACTGTTACTCAAATCAACGAATAAATTTTTTAGCTTAATTTCGATACGGCTGTTATTGTATAGAACAAAAAACTCTTTAGTGGAATTTTCTCTGCCTGCAAACCAATTTTGGCTTTCAGAAATGCTAAAATTATCGTCAAAATTTGAACTGTCCATCTGACAATGGAAATATTGATACCAAGGGTAATAAGTTTATTGATAATAGTACAGCAGCCGCCACTTGATTTTTTTTGTGATTAATAACAGGCTGAATCTCCGTAAGTAGCTTCGCTTTGACGAGACCCAACTTTTTCCTCTACGAAAATTCTCGATAGTGGTAGCTAATGAACTGCGCAGGTGTAAAACATGTCGATTTGGTATTTTTAAATATTTTAGGAAGAAAACACAAGATTTCATTTTGGAACAAATAATGCTAAACATTTTATATTAGAAATTATCCGCCACTGATTTCTGATGGTATATTGGGGTTTATCTTCTGTCATTCTATCATTTTCAAACAGGGTATACACATTTGACTCTTACCTAAAAAACTTCTTTCAAGTCCTATCAAGCAGCCAAAAAGACCAAATTTATTACTGCATTTATCATCCAGTTGGGTTGAAATAAAAACGTCACACAGTGACAAACGTAAAATAAAATGTAATCAAGTTGTGACATTTCAGAAAAGTTCTTACATTGTGCCATTCCACTTCTGATTTTTAAACTAAATTTGATATTCCATTCAAAAGTAATTGCACGGTTGTATTTCACTGTCATCTCGCAATTCATGTTCTTCCATATCCTTGTCTACTTTTTGGCCGTTGTCGTTTGTCAATTTCTAATCGCGTAAAAACATCCCTCGCCTACAAGGATAATGAGATGCGTAAGAGCTAGAAAATCGTCCAATTTGTCAAACAAAACCCTAAACCTTCTTCTTAAGATGTCGTTATACACGTTTTAGGTTCAGGTTATATCCTTGGACGAGAGATTTAAGTATAAATTGCTAGATTAGTTTAATACGTTTTTTAGTCAAGAGATTAATGTCTCTGTCATAATTTATCAACCAGTGTTGTCATATTTATGAAATGCATGAGACGCGTCCCTATTTTTATTCTTACGTAATGGTTGGGGGACGTAAACAGATTTTAAAATATGATTTGAATGAGAATGTTACAATTACGAAATGAGAAGATGAAATTTAGTTTGAAAATTACGTGTTGGGGTTAAAATTAAATATTTTATTCATATAGGAAAAGAAGAAATATTTAATTAATATAGAAATTAATAAATTAGACCACTAGATACCTTTTTCTACATAATCCAGTAAATGTATTATTAGTTTCCATTTTCATTTTCTGGTTGAAAGTGACTTTTGGTGCCTCATTAAAGATGAGACAAAGTTTGCGTGAAAAGCTCGTGAGTAGTTAAACTATGCCAAAACTACACAAAGATGGCGGCCGTTTCCGGTGACGTCAGTGGTAGGGGTGAATGACCCGGTGGGGTCAATGACCCAGTCACTGGTCAAGGTCAAAAGGTAAAGTCAAGGTCAAAAGTCAATGCCCCGGTCAGTGGTCCCGGTCAATGACCTGGTGTTCCGGTCGGTCAATGACCCGGTGATAGCGGTCAATGACCCGCTGATCCAAGACCCAGTGACGGGAATTGTCAGACATATTAAATAAAAGATCAAATGGACCTAATAAAATATTCATATTGTCACGCACCCCAAATATATTAAAAATATATACGAAAAGTCAAAATCTTCTTAGAACAGTTTATTTATCAAAACTATTTTAATACAAGTTTATTTATATAATCAATCGAAAACCCGAACATTTAACCAAACCAGGTCGCGCCGCTAAATTTCTCTGATGTGCAGAATCACGAAAGTCAAGGTTGGGGGGCTCAAGCACGAGCCTAAGCTAGACAGAAAATGTAGGGCGATCTAACCAAAATAATGATTCTGCACATTCAGCTATCTTTGGTTTTAAAAACGTTCCAAGGGGAAAGAGAGGGGTTAGTCGGTCCTTGGGTACGAAGGGGTCCCCTACCGAAAAGGTGACCGAAAGAAGAAAATTCGGTGAGAGTAAAGAGATTCACGTTTAAATAAATAAAGTAAATAAAGTAAGAAGTTGCTAGTCCGCGAGTTACGGTCCTGGTTTGAGAGCGAGAACCTTCAGCGCAATAGTGCAAATTGAGAGAAGCGTGACCAGCCCTTTACCCGACATGCTTAGGTAAGATATAATTATTCTTGTTTTATTTCTCAGAGTGAGTGGTGGTACTAAAGCGTAATAACTGCTAAGTATTCGGGGAGAGATCTCCATAACTTCGTAAATGCCGAAAAGGCGTTTCGCCCTGGATACGTAGCAGCAACACGAAGGCCAATAACCGGACCTCGTGACAATATCTTTATGTATGACGCAAATATAACAATTTTATAGAGTTCACAAGGTTCTGTTTCTTCTTCTTTTTGTGCCTTAGTTTACTACTTAGTGTGTCCTACAGTTTAACGTCAGATCCGAAAGTAAAGAAGCATATTAAACAAATTACTTTTGGTGCTTTGCCACTATCTTTCGAAACAATCACTCAGCTATTTAGTTTTTGATGGTGAAACCTCAGGACTAAACTTGAACATGGCTTCAAATACTATGCTATCAACTAAATTAAAAATTATGTAGCTGTAAAGATAGAAGGGTGGGTCACCCCACAGCACGTAGGCCACATTTGGCACATTGTACGTCCTTCTGATCCTTCTTTCTAGCTCGTCAGCTAAGCCTACTTTTTTAAAGTAAGTGATGAAGTCGCGTGAAGGAAGCTGGTAAGCCTATGAAAGTGCCAGGTTTTGGGAGGCTAACGAGTCAGCTATACGGGTGTCTTTTGATTTTCCATGGCCTTTGATCCAAACAAAAGTGACAACGTTGTTGTTGCCTTCGATCAGTGCCTGGCGACATTCTAGAACTAGACCTGATGTAATGCGTGGTCTGTTCAGAGTTAGTAGTGCCTGTCTGCTGTCCGTAAGGATGTAAATATTATTACCAGTAATGCTTCTTCTGGTAGTCTTTTTTTCGACAATGGAGCTCTGTTTGAGTTACACTGGCATTAGAACTCATTGCCCATTTTATATTGAGTTTCAGGGATCTGGAGTAAATTCCACAGCCTGACCCCTCATTTGTTTTAGCCTTATCGGTGTAGATGCACAAGGCACCTACTGCCAATGTAGCATCTGTTAGTATACTATATAAAATCATCATATATTTAAGTAAATAGAAAATAACCTATATTTTTTTAATACAATGTGAACCAAAAGAACGAAACAAAACACGCGATAATAGCAATAATGTTTCTAAATGTTCAAACAATATTATCTCGAATAAAAATATTTCCTAGTCATAAGAAAAACGCCGATTTCCTTTTTCCTCGATGGCAAGTCATGTCAGAAGTCATTTATAGGTAATGGCGACCATTTTATGATATGTTTCCCGAAATGGGACTGCGCAAACAGAATTAATGTCGTCTAATCGCCAAGGGAACACTTTCCCTTTATTTTTCCTCTGAAATGCGATAATTCGTGAGCCGGAGGATGTTCCAGCAATAAATAGAATTAGAAAAAGGCAGGGGAAAAATAAATCATTAACGATAATCCGTCAATCTATCGTTCATAAAAATAAATGTGTTTTTCGTTCAGATTATTCAGTAAACGAATAAAAATAGTGAGGAATTTTTAAACAAAGTTTAAACTGTCAAACAATAAAGGCATAAGGCGACTCGATGGGTAAGTCAATATATTTACATTGGAATGCGATAGATGGAGACACTTTTACAATGTAAATTAAACGGACTTTCATTATTGTGCATGGAGTATAAAATTCAGAAATTTTTACGCGTGATATAATAGATTCCTTCTCAATAAATCTATATGATATACATATAATATTCATCGAATACCTGCAAAACATATAAATAATCTGAAACACTCGGTAATTGGATCTGTGAGCAAATTTGTTGTCACCATTGTAGTTTAGCTACATCCAGATGGCCGTAAATAACCGTCAGAGCTTTTGTTAAAAATTAAAGAATATGTCAAAGCATCCTCGTAAATTTATTTCTTTCTCTCGATTCATCAACCAGTCTAAAATATTTCAAACTTCCTGAATCGGTAAACATTATCAACAAAAAGGTAAAATTTATTATTCATGAAATCAACCCTATTTTTAACCGGAATTCACTACAAGACAAATAAAAAACTGAATCCCGTTTCTCACGAGTTTTATCAAGAAACTTTCATCCTTTTACATTATTTATTCTTCTAGTTTACGATTCTTTTTTTATTTAAGTGCTTTCGATTCTCACCTGATTGCCAGTCGTTATATTTTATGGAATTCCTTGAAAACAAAGAAACTCTTCGGATGGTAATATTTGCATGTGTAATGTGCGGAAATCGACTTGTAGATTATCGTAAAGATGGGTGTTAACTTCGAGCGCTTGGCAGTGTGCAGGATATTTGTCACAAAGAAAATAGTGGTTGTTGAAAGAGCTGTATTGTGGTCGAATGGTTGCCAAATAGAACTTCTACTTTTTTAGAATAATAGCTTTGTTACGTTTATTGTGTCTAGATAAAATATATTAGCGACGTTGATTTATTACAGCGGATAAACTTAAAAAATCTCGAACCTTTGTTAACTTAGGAATATGTGACTGTTTATTATATCAAAGAGTAATTTTTGTCCAACTTAAATTAATACGTGAAGATTGGATAATTAAAGTCTATTCACTAGTGTACCTTAGGTTCTGATAAGTGTTTTTACACCTTACTTAACGTGTATTCACTACTGCGCACTATGCTCTGCTTGTTTCTGTCACTTTCACTTACACTAACTCAAAGGGCTTCTTCCTCTTGAGTCTTCTTACTAGATCACTGTTGTCCAGGAGCTGGTTAGCTTCGACATTCACGTGATGGTGGAGTCGATGTTCGTTACTTTTTGCAAATTTGTTAATTGTCTGGTTAACAGAGTCCATCTCCAAGTCCCGGTGGAGGTCACTACCAGTACTGCAGTACCAGGGAGCATTGACTATGCTCCTTAATACTTTGTTCTGGAATCTCTGTATTATGAGTAAATTAGTCTGACTGGCACAGCCCCAAAGCTGGATACCATATATATCCCTACCGGTTACAGACTTTGTTTGTATAACAATATTTTGTTATATAATGACAGGGTAGAATTTCTTCCAAGCAGCCAATATATTTTTTTGAATTTTATGTTGAGTTCTTCACGATTCTTTTTGACATGGACCTTCCAGCGTAGTCTCGCATCTAAAGTAATACCTAGGTACTTTGCTGAATTAGCATAAGGGATCTGGGTATTATTTATTCTGACTGATATATACTCTATATATATTGTTTTTGTTAGTATAATTAACATGTACAGATTTATTTTCATTTAATTTGATTCTCCAACGATTGGTCCAATTATTAATTCTATCTAATGATGTTTGTAGTTTTCTTGCAGCCTCTTCGTGGGTTTTCCCTACTGCCATGATAGCGGTGTCATCTGCAAAGGTGGCAACTATATTTTGCTCTAATTCAGAAATATCACTAGTGTATAATAGGTATAGGACTGGCCCTAATACACTTCCTTGTGGTACTCCTGCCTTAATGTCTTTAATTTTAGAGTATGCCTCTTCCTGTTTAATTCTAAAGTATCTTTCTGATATATATGACGCTAATAATTCTGAATACTGTTTTGGCAAACTCTATCGAAAGCTTGCGCTACATCAAGAAAGACAGTAGGGCTACCTTTTTTTCTTCTAAGGTTTTTTCGATAATATTGGATTCTATACTAAATGATATGAAACAATAATTTGTGCTGATATCCTTGTTTTTACAACTTTTCTGGTGTAATAAGAGGATTTGAAGGACCAGGGGTTGGCTCTGCAATTGGCATCATCATATCATCACCATAAGACCCTTCATCCTCAGATAAAATTAAGGGACTGTTTCCATCAGAGTCGTGAGTTCTGTAAGCATTATCATCTTCAGGCGTAGAATCATCAACATAGTTTCTCTTGAGGGGTTTCTTTGTTGAGCCTTTTTTTCTTGATGTCATTTTCTCAAAGGATGATTTGGCATTTATTTTTTCTTTTCTTTTTTTTTCTGCTTCGATAGCCTGAATATCAGAAACATTGATGCTTTTACCTGGAGTGACGTTTAGTTTTTTCTTTCTTTCTAGAAGTTTTACAAATTCTCGCCTCTTCTGTTTAAGATGAGTCAAGAAAGCCTCACCAACTAGGTCAAGACTCACTGCTCTATATTGTTCAGGTAATCGAGATACAATTAATTAAATATTTTTCACATTTTTTTAAAAAGAAATATATATTGGGATACTCACTCCCAAGACAAACAAATTCAGTGCGTTGAAACGATTATTTAACATATTTTTCCAATACAAACGCATAGGTACATAACTTTTCTACAAATGCACAAGTAGCAATTTATAACCAGAATAAGCCTGAAAAGTATTAAAAAAGGAAAAAATGTTTTTATTAAATATTCTTCATCTAATAATTGCGATCGTATAAAAAGTATAGTACACAACTGTACCATTTCAGTTTTGATTTTATCTAAATCTTTAGAACCCATTATTCTCGAGAATTTACGATTATTTTTCATCTCGAACGAGATAATCTCTCCATTGCAATACTGATTTATAAATAAATGGCCCGCTGGAAGTAACCTTTTACGCTGTCTAGATGATTGATTTGACTTGGATTTTTGATAAAGTCCCAAAAGAC
Organism: Crepidodera aurea; assembly: GCA_949320105.2. NCBI lineage: Eukaryota > Metazoa > Arthropoda > Insecta > Coleoptera > Chrysomelidae > Crepidodera > Crepidodera aurea. The sequence continues at coordinate 14,919,122 of OX439480.2, forward strand.
CGCTTGTTATCGTCGAACATTTTGAGGTTCGATGTACGAAACTCAATTAGATATTTAACAAATTGGAAATATCGAGTAGATCAAAAACTAGTTGAGTGTCCGAAGTTTCAGTATTTTTTCTTTGTTAGTTATTAGTTTCCTAATACTGTTAATTACAGTGCAACATGTACAGGGTGGCCAAATAAGAATGCGAGGTACTGTATCTTGGAAACCATCCATCGTAGAGGCTCGCGGAATAAAAAGTTATTACTAAAACGACCAAGAGGAAAACCTGGAAAATATTTTCAAGTTTCTGAAATGGCCGCTAGGGGGCGTAATTGCGATCTTGAAGCTAAGAAAGTGATGTTTCTGCGAATTCCGCTATATTAACCTACCAAAAAAATACCTGATCGTTAAAGTAGAGGATAATCTGAACCTTTTTTGTTTAACAATTTTTGCTATAACTCTAAAAATAAAGTGGTGGGGTATTCAAAGGTTTCAGTAAAAAACACTCTGTATATTCGAAACAGCTGAGCCGATTTTAACAAACTTGGGCTAGTTGAAAAGAGCTATTCTTGGGCTAAAAATGCTATAATATTTGAAGTTTTGTTAGTTTCAGATGTCGCCGCTAGAGGGCTTTTTTCGACATTTCGACAGAAATGGTTAAGGTGATAAAGTCCAATATTTTTTAAACCCTTTGAGGCCTTGCGATTTAGTGTCAAGTGACAGTTCCTAAATTTTTAATTTGTTGTTTATGTCAAACATGTTTTCTGAGATCGCAAATTTGAAAATACGGACAAGCCCGACGTCGGCTGGCGCGACGCGAGCGCCGCTCTAGCGGCCGGGCGAAACAATAATTGTGTCCAGATTTAAACCGATTGCTCTGGTGACGCATAAGTTTGATTGCAAAACACGTTTATTTATTCAGATTTTGAATTGTCCGACACAGAAATTCTAGAAGAAATTTTGGAGGCATCAGAAGTCATTTTGGTTAACTCAAGGTGATGACGTTCTTGGCGCCTTCCTGACCTTCAGGTATATCGGGGGCTCATTTGGCTATCATATTCAGGTTAAGCAACCCAAAACACCCCTGGGTACTAAAATTCGTATGGTTAGGATGTTTTCTGTGCAAGATATTAATTTTTTCTTCAACACTTGGAAAAAAAGTAGACGAGCTAACGAAGCAAATGGAAAAAACCCCATCTCAATCAGACTTACTGCACCAAAATTCGGGATTTTTCTGCTATATTTTCTCGACTAACTGGTCTTTGTTTAAAATGATACGATTTCTTTGTCCAGTTAGACAACCCACATCGCGCTTAAGTGTAGTGCCTATTGGTTCAATCTATGAATGTCTGATCTCTGATCTCTGATCTTTCCCGATTCTGCCAAAATCTACAATGTGTGAAATTTGAGTTAAAATGTTCTCTTTCCTTTGTACCTTTTGATCAGCTGAGATGTAATTGATGTATATAATAAAGTTTTCCATCTTTTACCAACATCGCCAGTAGTATTCACTAAGTTACATTTTATTTTAATAGTACTTAAAATGTTGTTGAGTTTTTTCTCATTTTTAAAAAACTATAGTATTTCGCAGGAATCAAGTCTTCTCTTCATTTTATTCAGAGTTGTCAGTTAGATGTCAAACTTGATGTTGTCTGGCTTTTCTTTAATATATTTTTTTAAAGACAGATGGATCCAAGACAGAGAATGGAGCGTGCTCGGTTGTGTTCTCCAGACTGACATCAGCTACTCATTGGGCACTTACACTTCCATCTTTCAGGCAGAGGTATATGCTATTCTCCAATGCGCGAGTGAGACTAGCAGGAGAAATATAAAATAAAGTGGTGGGGGGTATTCAAAGGTTTCAGTAAAAAACACCCTGTATATTCGAAACGGCTGAACCGATTTTAACAATCTTGGGCTAGTTGAAAAGAGCTATTCTTGGGCTAAAAATGCTATAATATTTGAAGTTTTGTTAGTTTCAGATGTCGCCGCTAGAGGGCTTTTTTCGACATTTCGACAGAAATGGTTAAGGTGATAAAGTCCAATATTTTTTAAACCCTTTGAGGCCTTGCGATTTAGTGTCAAGTGACAGTTCCTAAATTTTGAATTTGTTGTTTATGTCAAACATGTTTTCTGAGATCGCAAATTTGAAAATACGGACAAGCCCGACATCGGCTGGCGCGACGCGAGCGCCGCTCTAGCGGCCGGGCGAAACAATAATTGTGTTCAGATTTAAACCGATTGCTCTGGTGACGCATAAGTTTGATTGCAAAACACGTTTATTTATTCAGATTTTGAATTGTCCGACACAGAAATTTTAGAAGAAATTTTGGAGGCATCAGAAGTCATTTTGGCATATTTTGCATTCTATGGGAAAAGCCCTTAGCAAAATCGGCTCGCGCTGTAATCAGCCACGATACCAATACAATTCAATATGCAATATTGCCAAACGGTACACATTTATGTGTGTATTTTTTGAGTTATAAATAATCGAAATTAAAATAATGTTGACTTTACCTAATTGAGTTGTCAATATTACAGTTTGCTGATATCACTAATTGCATCGCGATGTTTGAATAAATAATTCAAATAATTCGTTTACTCTGATTGGGATAACAGTATTTACTCTTACAAATGAATATTATTTAGTAGTATAGGAAACGAAATTGAAGCAAATCGAATCTATAATTAATTTTAATAATAATGTTATTTAGAACCCGATAACGAGTAGATTATTGCGTTTATGTCGCCTTTTGAAAATAAATTGTTTATATTATTCTGTCGTTAATCTGCTTATAGATCAAATATATTTCCGAGTAATTAAATATTAATTTTACTATAAACCTAAGCGTTATAATTTGGGGATTACACATATAACTGTTGATTTTTGCTTTGAACAAGCCTTAAAATCAAATACTATTAAACGAGCAAGGTTTGTATGTTTGTGTGTGTATGTGTGTGTGTCCAGAGGATCTCGAAATCCACTCGTCAGAATTCAATGAAACTTTCAGGGTAGACTAATTTCTATCTAAATCGGCGAAAAATGTAGGTCTCATGTCTGTGAAAATTCGATCTTCCGAGATATTTACAAGAAAAGTTAAGCTTTTAGTTTTATTTCCTAGCAACGGCACATAATAATAACTTGTTTCTATAGTAATATATACTATAAAGGATAGATGAGTACAGTCAAAGTGGGGATATAACGTCACATTCCATAGGCGTACTTTGCAAAATAAGTTTCTATAATATAAATAAGGTCACAGCATATAAAATATATATACGCACTTCGTAGATTAAATTTTGAAGTTATATTATTTACAAAAAATAAAAATAAACTTTATGCATTCGACACTTTAACATTGAACGAATTAAATTTAACCAATAAATAACAAGGAGGATTATATGTTGGAATTAAATTAAATCTCTTGGCATTAAAAGTAACGCTTCAGTACTTACCTAAACTCAAAGATTAAAAAAAAAGTTAGTTCAAGAACTATCTTTAAAAGTCACTGTCTTCACTAAAACTACTGGCATCACTATAATTGTCTTTTCTGATGTTTATTATTATCGGTTCTATTAAATTATCCATTGATATATCCACTTTCCTAAATGAATTTTCCACATTTTTAAACATGATCAATGCATTTTCCCCAATGTTCTCTATTTACATCTGAAACTGCCTTCAAAAACAAATTTCGCACATCAGGAAATTTAAATGTTTTATTGTTTTGAGAAACATAACCTTTTAATAATTGAGACCAGATCAGTTCAATGGAATTTAACTCTGCGTGGTTCGGAGGAAATCTGAGAATTTTAATTCCTTTTTCTCTGGCCATCTCATCCATAATATATTTTTTGAATTTGTTTTTATGTTGCCTTGCTATTACTAATAATTCTGCCTTCAAGGATTTAGGAGGACTGATGAAGCCATTTTGAAATATATATTAATACAAAATTCTGAATCAATTAAAATACATACGATACGGCTATGAATAAATAAAGTCTGACTTATCTGTCAAAAGAACAAATTTATTACAGTAAAAACCATGGAAACAAGAATCTAGACAAAAACTATATTAGGCCGATCAGATGTATTAAAATTTAAATTTTAACTACAAATAAGCATTGAAGGATGAGGTAAAAATAAAATTTCTACCTCTTGAACCTGTACTACGTTCTGCAAATTAAATACTGCACTCCTTTCTTCTGTATAGTATAGTAGTAAAAAGGTTTGACTTTATTTAATTTCTGGCGTTTTAATCAGAAAGAATTCAATTTTAAATTTGTCGCTTTATATAAAAAAGGAAAGGTTCATTTGACGGACATAAATAATTTGCTTGTCAAATGACAGCCATCTTATTAATTCAAAGTTGAAAATACAACGTTGCCAATTCAATTTCAGAAATCATGGGTTTAGGTAAATATTTATAGGAACGTTGAGTAACACTGTTAAAATGGACACCTGTCTTCCCTTCCCCGATAGTGTGAGACTACCCCTTACGGCTACTATTTTATTATGCGGACAGCTTTAATATTTAAGTTTTCATGATCAGAGAGAGAGAGAGAGAGAGAAAGAATTTTTGAAAAAATATGATATCAATATCTGCCACACCTCGAGAGTCTGGTCACAGGTTTTTGTGGAGGTTTTTACCCAAGTATGAATATCAGACCTATAATTGTCCTTCACTGCAGATCAAAAAATAATAAAATCAATTGAACATAGAGTTTTTCTTATATAGTGATAAATAGAGTGAGCTGAGCGATCTTCTGTTGACGGGACGTGTGCCCTACACGCTGCTGTTGCACGTCCCGGAAACGGGGCCTGTCCACCGTGACAATTCGCGAAGATCAAGCGTCAGTAGAAGTTGCCCTAAAAGGGTGAAATCCCCAGAAACTAGGCAACTTTAATGCATTTAACTAACCTCTGTGACAAGCAGTTGATAAACGTCAACAACAGCTGCAGCCAATTGAAAATTAACACTGACAGCTTTTTTAATTTTCCCGCCTACTTTCAAGCCAATCGCCAATCAACTTTTTATTTATCTCCCTATCAGTAGTTCAAGTAGATGTCGCCCACTCCGTGATTTTCGCGAATTAATTAATAATTTGTCATGTTATAAATATACTTAAATTATATACTCATTAGGCTGCTTAAAAATGTAGATTTGAATATTAAGAGCGAAGCTCGGTGACCAGATATTTAAATAAGTAATCAATTTAGGTTTTACTTATGTTGTTAAAAACATTTATTGAAAAATTTGGCTGATAACTGTGTTCGTGAACAGCATGAGGATTTTCATCACTCCATATATGAGTGTTGTGCATATTAAATATTTTCGTATAAAATAAAAATAAGAAATAAGGGATATTGAAGAAATAATGGCGGCAATCAATGCTTAAACAGTGTCATTTAAACTTCCAAAACTTTTTCGTCTGTTCGGAGAAAAACAAACCAAATCAGCGGTATTATTAAAGAAACCAAGAACAAAAAAAAGATCGAGTGAAGTTTATTCATAGCCGCTTATTCAATTATTGCTAAATCCGTTACCGGAAGTTTGGGATAAACGACTTTCCAGTATAAATGTAAAACACAGTTAGAATTTACTTCGGCATTTAAAAAAAGAAATAAAAAGAAAAGTCATAGAAATTCAATTAAAACGCTTTTAGACTTTAGATTGCGTCTGAATTGTTCAGTTAAAACAATTAGGTAGAACAGTGTTTAAATTTCTAATATAATTTTTCGGAATGAAAAAATTATAAAAACTTTTAAATACAGACTCGTTAGGGCTACTTCACAATTTTTAATAGAAGAAGTTTTGGGAAAGTCGTTAAATTTGGTTAATGGTGTTTTAACGTTTGCTTGTTTACTGCACATTTTTAAAAAACAATTTTCTGGAAAATCGAGTTATTTCATCGGAGATACGTTCTTGTTAAACCGGTCAATCGACCAAAAATGCTTTGAAAAACGATTTTACATCAGTTTACAGATCAAGAAATTCGAATTAATTTTCACAATTGAATCATATGCCCCATAAAGAGTTTCAGTTAAAAAATCACGAAAGTATATCGTTTAAAAAAATATTCAAATACACAAATCAATATAAATAAAAATCATTTGCTGTAACGTTATAAATAACGTTAGTAGGTAATGAAAACTACGCGGGTTCTAACGCAATGAAAACTAGGGTTCTAACGCACGGACAACTACCCGGGTTCTAACTCAAGGTACACTAGACAGATTCTAACAAAAGAGCCCTTATCTCGGTTATTATTGGTCCGATTTGAACGGGGAAAACGACATTCTTGTATAGGATGCGTACAGATTAAATACGTAAACAAAAATCATGCGCAGTAACGAGGGGGCCTTAGCTAATAACTTGGGTATTATTGGGTCGTTTTGAACGGGGATTGCGTCGTTATGGAGGACCCACCCCACTTAGTCGCGAAAATTTAACACAAAAATAGCCCAAAATCCGGAATTTTTGAGCAATAAGTCGGAATTTTGTGCCATATTTTGATCTTTGACCTGAAAAACCCCCGTGTGAGGTGTTTCGATCGATTTGGTAAGTAATTTCAATAAAACTCCAGAAGATGATGTTTTTAGCCAGGTAGCGTGCACCAGATGCTCGGGAGGACGACGTCGATGTCAAATCTGGGACGAGCGACCTGAAAAACCTCCGGGTGAGGCGTTTGGATCGATTTGGTAAGTAATTTCAATAAAACTCCAGCAGATAACGTTTTTAGCCAGGTCGCGTGCACCAGCTCCTTCAGAGGATGATTTTGATGTAAGAACTGGGACAAGCTACCCGAAAAACCCTTGGGTAAAGAGATTTTAACTATTTTTGATGAGTTAACTCAAGGTGATGACGTTCCTATGGCCTTCCTGACCTTCAAGTACATCGGGGGCTCATTTGGCCATCATATTCAGGTTAAGCAACCCAAAACACCCCTGGGTACTGAAATTCGTATGGGAAAGATGCAGTGATGTAATTTCAAAAAAGTAGAGGGGCTAACGAAGCAAATGCAAAAAATCCCATCTCAATCAGACTTACTGCACCAAAATTCCGGATTTTTCTACTATATTTTCTCGACTAACTGGTCTTAGACAGTTAGACAACCCACATCGCGCTTAAGTGTAGTGCCTATTCGTACAATCTATGAATGCCATCGGTCTCTGATCTTTCCCGATTCTGCCAAAATCTACAATGTGTGAAATTTGAGTTAAAATGTTCTCTTTCCTTTGCACCTTTTGATCAGCTGAGATGTAATTGATGTATATAATAAAGTTTTCCATCTTTTACCAACATCGCCAGTAGTATTCACTAAGTTACATTTTATTTTAATAGTACTTAAAATGTTGTTGAGTTTTTTCTCATTTTTAAAAAACTATAGTATTTCGCAGGAATCAAGTATTCTCTTCATTTTATTCAGAGTTGTCAGTTAGATGCCAAACTTGATGTTGTCTGGCTTTGCTTTAATATATTTTTTTGAAAGACAGATGGATCCAAGACTGAGAATGGAGCGTGCTCGGGTGTGTTCTTCAGGCTGACATCAGCTACTCATTGGGCACTTACACTTCCATCTTTCAGGCATATGCTATTCTCCAATGCGCGAGTGAGAATAGCAGGAGAAACATAGCAAACGTGCAAATTAATATTATATCAGACATTCAAGCGGCACTCAAGCCCTTGTGCAGTAGGGAAGTGCAAAGAAGAACAAACCGTAATCACGTCAAACTGATATGGGTGCCGGGACATCAGGGAATTTCAGGTAACGAGAAAGCAGACGAACTCGCAAACCAAAGGCAGACAGTAGAAGTACCAAAGCGTACAGCGAGAGTGTTTTAATAAATTAGATTTGGGACAAACACAAAAATTACTGGGAAAACGTCCCCAATAAACACGGAAAGGAGTACATCAAGGGACCGTGCCACAAAAAAGCGGCTGACCTGTTAAAGATGAACAGGAGCCAGCTGAAAATCGTTACAGGACTCCTCACTGGCCCTGCGCCAGTAAAGGGGCACCTCAACAAGATGGGACTGTAATTGCAGACTGTGCGGTAAGGAAACAGAAACAGTGACACATATACTGTGTAGATGCGAGGCATTGGACCGTAAAAGACAGCAAATTTTTGTGCAGCCAATAGGTGAGTCAGAACTATACAACACCCACCCAGTACAGGACCTGTACAAGCTTGTACAAGGCACTAAGGTACTGGATTGGGTGTTGTAACCACATAGAGAAAGGGAAGATACAATGGGCCGGAGGCTTCGGTCAGTAGGGCCCAAACAGGGGGTGAAGTATTTAGTGAATATGCCTGGAAGGGAGATTCTCACAGTAGACCTTAAGATTTTAGGCTCATAACCTCCTCATAAAGGGTTTTCACCTCCGCAAAAAAAAATTATGTATCAAGCGCATTAATTCCCTAATAAGGCAAAGTTTGCGTCCAGAGGGTCTCTTAAGGTAATTTTATACTTGTGCCATTGACCAATATTGGTCAATCGAACAATTTCTCGCCGACAGAATCAGGTAACATGAAAATAAAACAAAAAACGAACGAACCTTATTAGAGTAATGATTTATAACAAAATAAATAAATTGGTCGAATGTATATAAATATCACCGATAACCAGACTATAAAAATAAAACTGAAAATTTGTTTTTCCCTGGAAATTGCCAAATTTGGAGTTTAAATTAAGTGATTTATAGATATACTGGCCGTTAACTGGATTTGGATTTTCCAATATAACGAATCAGTTGAAAAAGATAAAAACGATAAATCTGTATTATTAGGCACTTGAATTTCAAAAGGATAAAACCATTTAATTTCCCAATTTCGTTAAGACTTTAAATTAATCAAGAGACCATCCAACAACACCCAAATATCCTATTATTAATTTGGATTTAAACAAGGTCTACATTACTTCATCCTAAGATTCATCTGAAGGACGAGGACGACGACAATCTCCTTTAGCTCATCAATTATTCGACCACCCCCCGTTAATTTATACCCCTTGTAAATGACTTACCCAGGATCCCGAGGCGGTAATTAACGGTGACTACGACCACGCCCCCGTAGCTGGCCAGGACGCTGCCATCGTAGGGGTTGCCTGAATTCCATTCGTAACTCTCCCCGTGGACGAAAACGATTACGGGATATTTGGGAGAGCTGCTTCCTTCGCGTGTTCCTGCTGAAAAAGAGCGAAAATATTAGTGGGAACATCCGAATTTCTCGACTGCGCCAATTATGGCGTATGCTGAAGCCTTTGTGATTGAATACCGACTTGATTAAAGTTTATATCAAAAAAATGAAAGGGCTTTTGTATGACTTTTAATTACCCAATTATTTTTGTAATAGACTTGTTGTCCACAAATTGTTTTGCCCTAATGTTTCTCATTTATTTCTTTTGATATAAATTTAGTGTTTATAATATAATATCAACAAATTTAACATAAATCTTTTGTAAATATTTTTGTGTAAAAAGCGCGCGTTTCAAAAATAAATTAGAGAAGCTTCCCTGTATAAAGGATTTTTTTAAATTTCTTTACTATTAAAATCTAAAGTTCAAAGTTTCAGTTTATCGGAATTATGGTTAGAGGAAAATGATTTAATCATAAATTCTAAAAATTTCAAATTTGGACCATATTAGATCGTGTAATATTACTTAAAACGTCATACAATAGAAGTAGAAGTATAAGTAGCGCCATCTAGAATTCACTAGGAAAGCAGTTAAACAAGGTTGAGAGATAAATTGTTATGATATTTGTTTTAATAATTATTTATAGATTTTTTTTAATAACCTCGGCTAGCTGATTTTATACTTGAAAACTTATCTTTTATCATTAATTTATTCTGTCAATATTTTATTTATTATTATTATTGATTAGGTTAGATCTGTTTATTATTATTGTTAAATTATTTTATTTATTATTATCAGATGTTTTTTTCGGTCATTTTGATATTGCCAATCGTTTTTTATACAAAATTCATTCTGCGTAAACCAAATTTTAATTTTTTTGATTTTTTTTGTAGATTCTAGGTCCATTTATATTCTAAAAAACTCAATTTTTCCCTCAAAAATGACCCAAACTTTTTTTTTCGGTAATTCTGGCATCGCCCATCATTTCTTATACGAAATTCCATCTGCTTAAACCAAATTTTAATTTTTTTGAAATTTTTTGTAGATTCTAGGTCCATTTATATCCTAAAAAACTCAATTTTTCCCTCAAAAATGGCCCAAACGTTTTTTTTTTCGGTAATTTTGGCATTGCCAATCATTTATTATACAAAATTCATTCTGCATAAACCAAATTTTTAATTTTTTTGATTTTTTTTGTAGATTCTAGGTCCATTTATATCAACAAACTCAAAATATTAAACTTTTATATATATCACGAATTAAACAGGTTACTTGTTTGTGGCATGGTATGATTGAAATAAAAAAATCAAGTCTCTAGTCACTTTCTTCCCCGCGAAAAACGCGAACACGGCTCAAGGTGCGTTCTCGCCGCGGTGAAATTACGTTTACCTTCAAATCGCAATATCTCGAGAACCGCTAAACCGATTTAGACGGGTCAAAATGCGTTTTCGCGAGTCCTTCATTTTAACTCTATAAATCCGATCGATTTCACTAATATTTGTATTGAAACTCTGTAACATTTTTAAAGGATAAAATCTACTTTAACGATTAGCTATACTAACTATTTTTGAGGTTAGATACCATCATCTTCTGTCTTGTTAAAATAATATATCGTCACTGCAGAGTGAAAACCACGTATGTTCGAAAAGGTAAATTTGACAGGAGGCAATAAAAACCGATTTACTTATGATACGTTAGCAATGTAAACGTGTTTATCAAGTAGACTATTAGATGGTGTTATAGGTCTTTTTAAATTAATAGGTTTCGTGAGGAAGTGCGCTAGGAGAGTAGGAGGTTTTCAAGCTTATTAAGCAATAAAACCATTTTCATAAAAAAATGACATACGTAGTTTTCACTCTGCAGCGACGATATAGTTCCCAGCCTTAAAGCAACGAAATTATGATTCAAAATTAAAAAAATTATGATATACTTTTGAAAAAAAACGTGATGCTAAATTGGAACTTAAATATTACACCCGATATTTTTTCAATAGTGACTTCAGTGATCAGTGTCTGTACCCAGTTATTTTTAACTTCGCTTCTCTGTAAATTATAGTACCTTGGTTATAGTGGTTTTGTCTTTGACTAGTGTAGTATTGCTGTCTAATTTCAATTAAGTGACACTTCATTTCATTTGAGGTTATTGTTATGGTTGTAAGGTGTTTAACAGTAAATATTTCCACACGACTTAGAATTATAATCAAACAAAAACTTTTAGAGTACGTATAACAATTAATTATTAATAAAATACCGTTTTTTTTACTTATGTTTCGGGTACACACATTGTTTATCTTTCTTTCAGGCTAAACGACCCAAAATAGAACTCTAGACGAAATAAATTATTCTATAGTTATCGCTTAGTGCTATTTAAAGAATTGTTTTATTTCCTAGTGTGTTTGATTACGACAATTGTGTTTTGTAAGAAAATGTTTCTATAATATTGTTGTATAAATGTTCTTACAACTTATATTATAGAATAAAATCTTTTTTAAACTTAAACATTTTATAACAAGTCTATAAAGCTATATACAATCTTTATCAAATACTATTAAACGAGCAAGGTTTATATGTGTGTGTGTGTGTATGTGTGTGTGTGTGTTCAGAGGATCTCGAAATCCACTCGTCAGAATTCAATGAAACTTTCAGGGTAGACTAATTCCTATCTAAATCGGCGAAAATGTAGGTCTCATGTCTGTGAAAATTCGATCTTCCGAGATATTTACAAGAAAAGTTAAGCTTTTAGTTTTATTTCCTAGCAACGGCACATAATAATAACTTGTTTCTATAGTAATATATACTATAAAGGATAGATGAGTACAGTCAAAGTGGGGATATAACGTCACATTCCATAGGCGTACTTTGCAAAATAAGTTTCTATAATATAAATAAGGTCACAGCATATAAAATATATATACGCACTTCGTAGATTAAATTTTGAAGTTATATTATTTACAAAAAATAAAAATAAACTTTATGCATCCGACACTTTAACATTGAACGAATTAAATTTAACCAATAAATAACAAGGAGGATTATATGTTGGGATTAAATTAAATCTCTTGGCATTAAAAGTAACGCTTCAGTACTTACCTAAAGTCAAAGATTAAAAAAAAAGTTAGTTCAAGAACTATCTTTAAAAGTCACTGTCTTCACTAAAACTACTGGCATCACTATAATTGTCTTTTCTGATGTTTATTATTATCGGTTCTATTAAATTATCCATTGATATATCCACTTTCCTAAATGAATTTTCCACATTTTTAAACATGATCAATGCATTTTCCCCAATGTTCTCTATTTACATCTGAAACTGCCTTCAAAAACAAATTTCGCACATCAGGAAATTTAAATGTTTTATTGTTTTGAGAAACATAACCTTTTAATAATTGAGACCAGATCAGTTCAATGGAATTTAACTCTGCGAGGTTCGGAGGAAATCTGGCCATCTCATCCATAATATATTTTTTGAATTTGTTTTTATGTTGCCTTGCTATTACTAATAATTCTGCCTTCAAGGATTTAGGAGGACTGATAATATTTTTAGAATGAAGCCATTTTGAAATATATATTAATACAAAATTCTGAATCAATTAAAATACATACGATACGGCTATGAATAAATAAAGTCTGACTTATCTGTCAAAAGAACAAATTTATTACAGTAAAAACCATGGAAACAAGAATCTAGACAAAAACTATATTAGGCCGATCAGATGTATTAAAATTTAAATTTTAACTACAAATAAGCATTGAAGGATGAGGTAAAAATAAAATTTCTACCTCTTGAACCTGTACTACGTTCTGCAAATTAAATACTGCACTCCTTTCTTCTGTATAGTATAGTAGTAAAAAGGTTTGACTTTATTTAATTTCTGGCGTTTTAATCAGAAAGAATTCAATTTTAAATTTGTCGCTTTATATAAAAAAGGAAAGGTTCATTTGACGGACATAAATAATTTGCTTGTCAAATGACAGCCATCTTATTAATTCAAAGTTGAAAATACAACGTTGCCAATTCAATTTCAGAAATCATGGGTTTAGGTAAATATTTATAGGAACATTGAGTAACACTGTTAAAATGGACACCTGTCTTCCCTTCCCCGATAGTGTGAGACTACCCCTTACGGCTACTATTTTATTATGCGGACAGTTTTAATATTTAAGTTTTCATGATCAGAGAGAGAGAGAGAGAGAGAAAGAATTTTTGAAAAAATATAATATCAATATCTGCCACACCTCGAGAGTCTGGTCACAGGTTTTTGTGGAGGTTTTTACCCAAGTATGAATATCAGACCTATAATTTTCCTTCACTGCACATCAAAAAATAATAAAATCAATTGAACATAGAGTTTTTCTTATATAGTGATCAATAGAGTGAGCTGAGCGATCTTCTGTTGACGGGACGTGTGCCCTACACGCTGCTGTTGCACGTCCCGGAAACGGGGCCTGTCCACCGTGACAATTCGCGAAGATCAAGCGTCAGTAGAAGTTGCCCTAAAAGGGTGAAATCCTCAGAAACTAGGCAACTTTAATGCATTTAACTAACCTCTGTGACAAGCAGTTGATAAACGTCAACAACAGCTGCAGCCTATTGAAAATTAACACTGACAACTTTTTTAATTTTCCCGCCTACTTTAAAGCCAATCGCCAATCAACTTTTTATTTATCTTCCTATCAGTAGTTCAAGTAGATGTCGCCCACTCCGTGATTTTCGCGAGTTAATTAATAATTTGTCATGTTATAAATATACTTAAATTATATACTCATTGGGCTGCTTAAAAATGTAGATTTGAATATTAAGAGCGAAGCTCGGTGACCAGATATTAAAAATATTTTAAAAGAAATGTATAAAGATCCTTTTACAGTTGTATACCTATTCCTATAACCTTTAATATCTGCGTTATGCAATATTCCTATAAAGATTATATAACAAGTTGTATTAAAGTTTATATGATAAGTATAATAGTATCATTCTGTTCGGCAGCATTATACAACAAGTAAAAAAACCTTTTATAATTAATATGTAACTACATCCGTTGACCCTATTATAAATTGTTTATAGAACAAAAATATAGTTTACAAAGATAAAAGTCTCCCAAATTCTGTGTTATGAAATCTGATTATACATAATCTCATTGGGTCTTTTTGCAAAAATGGATTCAGCATCCCAATGGAAAAAAATGTTTTTTTTTGCAGTCTCGGCATTTTCTATTGTTTCTATAATTTTAAACATATTTTCGTAATAACCATTCAACTAGTAACTGTAATATCGTAATATCATTGATATTTATTATACTTATATCATTGTATATCCTTATATAATACCTATTATCGAAAATATCCAAACCAGTCGAATCAACAGAGATACAAAACATAATTAGACAATTAAAAAATAAAAAAGCCGTAGGTGTTGACAATATCAAAGCCGAAACTATACAGATCATTTCTAGCTATATCCAGGAACCATTAGTCAAAATTTTCAATCTTTGTATAGAGGCAGGAAAGTACCCATCGTCATTTAAACACACAATGGTAATTCCTCTCCACAAAAAAGGAAATACCCAGAAAATAGGCAATTACCGACCAATATCTTTGATCACCCACCTTTCAAAAATATTCGAGAAAATTCTAAAAACCAGATTAGCTTCCTTTTTAAACAAATCAAATACTATTAAACGAGCAAGGTTTGTATGTGTGTGTGTATGTGTGTGTGTCCAGAGGATCTCGAAATCCACTCGTCAGAATTCAATGAAACTTTCAGGGTAGACTAATTCCTATCTAAATCGACAGAAAATATAGGTCTCATGTCTGTGAAAATTCGATCTTCCGAGATATTTACAAGAAAAGTTAAGCTTTTAGTTTTATTTCCTAGCAACGGCAACTTGTTTCTATAGTAATATACTATAAAGGAGAGAGGATATAACGCCACATTCCATAGGCGTACTTTGCAAGATAAGTTTCTATAATATAAATAAGGTCACAGCATATAAAATATATATACCCACTTCGTAGATTAAATTTTGAAGTTATATTATTTACAAAAAATAAAAATAAACCTTATGCATCTGACACTTTAACATTGAACGAATTAAATTTAACCAATAAATAACAAGGAGGATTATATGTTGGGATTAAACTGTTTTTAATCTCTTGGCATTAAAAGTAACGCTTCAGTACTTACCTAAACTCAAAGATTAAAAAAAAAGTTAGTTCAAGAACTATCTATAAAAGTCACTGTCTTCACTAAAACTACTGGTATTACTATAATTGTCTTTTCTGAGGTTTATTATTATAGGTTCTATTAAATTATCCATTGATAGTGGATATACTTTCCTAAATGAATTTTCCACCTTTTTAACATGATCAATGCATTTTCCCCAATGTTCTCTATTTACATCTGAAAATGCCTTCAAAAACAAATTTCGCACATCAGGAAATTTAAATGTTTTATTGGTTTGAGAAACATAACCTCATCTCATAAATTCTAAGTTGAAAATACAACGTTGCCAATTCAATTTCAGAAATCATGGGTTTAGGTAAATATTTATAGGAACGTTGAGTAACACTGTTAAAATGGACACTTGTCAAAATGTGACACCTGTCAAAACGTGACAACTGTTAAAATGTGATACGTGTCAGAATGTTACAACTGTCAAAATGAACAAATGTCAAAATATGACACCTGTCAGAATGTAACAAATGTCAAAATGTCACACGTATCGTACTTTTCTTTATTTATTACACAGATCTAACCTAACCTAAAGCTAATCTTTTTTTTTGGCGGGTGGTAATGCTTTATGCACATCGGGTAAAGGTTCTTCCCTTCCCCGATAGTGTGAGACTACCCCTTACGGTTACTCACTAAAACCACCCCACTGAAACCACTATGCCCTACACGCTGCTGTTGCCCGTCCCGGAAACGGGGCCTGTCCGCCGTGACTATTCGCGAAGACCAAGCGTCAGTAGATGTTGCCCTAAAAGGGTGAAATCTCCAGAAACTAGGCAACTTTTAATGCATTTAACTAACCTCTGTGACAAGCAGTTGATAAACGTCAACAACACCTGCAGCAAATTGAAAATTAACACTGACAGCTTTTTTTAATTTTCCCGCCTACTTTCAAGCCAATCGCCAATCAACTTTCTATTTATCTACCTTTCTGTAGTTCAAGTAGATGTCGCCCACTCCGTGATTTTCACGAATTAATTAATAATTTGTCAGGTTATAAATATACTTAAATTATATACTCATTGGACTGCTTAAAAATGTAGATTTGAATATTAAGAGCGAAAGCTCGGTGACCAGATATTTTACCATTATTTCCAATAATCAATTCGGATTCAGAGAAAATATGTCAACCCAAGATGCAATTTTAGCTTTAACATCATAAATAACAGAATTTCTGAATGAAAGCAGCCCATGTTTATGCATATTCATAGATCTGTCAAAAGCGTTTGATACCGTTAGCCATGAACTCCTCTTACAGTCATTGGAAGACATTGGCGTTAGATGTATTTGTTTAGAACTCTTCAAGAGTTACTTAAGCGAGAGAACCCAGGCTGTGAGTGTTGATGGTGTGGTTAGCGGTATCGAAACAGTTGACTATGGCATACCACAAGAAACAGTCCTCGGGCCAATTTTATTTAACATTTATATTAATGGACTATTCTCACTTAATACCAGTGGAGAAATTATCGGATTTGCCGATGACACAGCAATTTTCTACAGGGCGGATAACTGGGAAAACTTGAAGCCAAAAGCAGAAACTGACTTCCAATCAATAAAAGCATGGTTGGAATATAAATTGCTCACGATCAACAAAGAGAAAACAAATTATTTACCATTATGCTGTAATATTCGTGGTCTGCCTAATTTCGACAATCTGATTATTACAACGAATAATGAACAGTTCTCTATAGAACCTGTGAAAGAAATCAAATACTTAGGTGTAATCATTGATTCCCACTTAAAATGGGATAAATTTTGTTATAAAAAAGTTCAAGAAACTTAATGACCATTTACCGTTTACCCAAATGAAAACTTTATACCACGCTCTAGTTGAAAGTCATATACGCTATGCAATTCTGGCATAGGGTGGGGCTTTGAAAACACACATGAACCCATTGGAAGTAATACAGAGACGATTTATAAAACTAATTTTTTCAAAAAAACAGATATTCATCCGATTTACTGTATTCTGAATCCAAAATCTTCGACATAAGACAATTATACTTCTTCCTCACATGCACAAAATATAACAGAACAAAACATTACAATCAACTTCCAACCCACAGCTACAATACCCGAAAAAAAAATCATTATGTGACACCCTTGATGGTTAAAGCTACAACACAGAGAATGTTCAGCTACTTAGCACCAACATTGTACAATACAATTCCTGATAAGTTGAAATGTATAAATAACAACATGACATTCAAAAAACTATTGAAAAGATATATACAGGAAAATTCTAGACATATGATACGTACCTTTTTCGATATATGAAATTTGTTTTATATTTTATACTTATTTATTTGTATACTAGTTTGATAATTATTATGAGTTTCCTTTAATATAAAACGATATCTAGTCCTGTCTGTGGTAGATTGTTTTGAATATTGTTAATTATGTATGTGTGTATAATATGAACTTTCTATAACTATATGTAACTTATTTATTATTATTATTATCATTATTATTACTAATGTTTATCTATATTTTTTTTTATAACCGAAACAAGTGTCTAGGCACTTATAGGTACTTTAGGTTTTTTAATACTTATATTTATATAGCTTACAATTGTTTCCTTTTAATAAAGCGCTATTATTATTTTTAGATGTGCTACCATCTATGGTAAGAAGAGAGTATTGACATTAAATTTTGACTGAATCTAGTCAAGATGTCACTCTCTTCTTTTTTATCCCTTTCAGAGATTAATACAAAGTGAGTAAACCAGTAAGGAATTTTAATTTATTAGATTCGACATCCTAAGACCGGTTTCTGTCTTTCGACTTCATCAGTTAGGCTTTTCGAATCCAATAAATAAAATTCCAAACTCGTACAAGTCAATAGCTATATCCGCTATAAGATAATATTTTTAGATGTGCTACCATCTATGGTAAGAAGAGAGTATTGACATTAAATTTTGACTGAATCTAGTCAAGATGTCACTCTCTTCTTTTTTATCCCTTTCAGAGATTAATACAAAGTGAGTAAACCAGTAAGGAATTTTAATTTATTAGATTCGACATCCTGAGACCGGTTTCTGTCTTTCGACTTCATCAGTTAGGCTTTTCGAATCCAATAAATAAAATTCCAAACTCGTACAAGTCAATAGCTATATCCGCTATAAGATAATATTTTTAGATGTGCTACCATCTATGGTAAGAAGAGAGTATTGACATTACATTTTGACTGAATCTAGTCAAGATGTCACTCTCTTCTTTTTTATCCCGCTATTATTATTATTATTATTATGATTATAATACTTATTGCTCAATTATATTTTCTTCTGCGAAACAAGTGCACAAGCACTTATCGCTTATCAACTTTATTCATTTGTATTTGTATTTATTTTATTTGTATTCATTGTATTTATTGAATAAAGATTATTATTATTATTATTATTATTGTTATGATGTTAAAAAGGGGCAAAATTTGTAAGTATTTTAAAATAAATTATAAAAGAAAAGTTATGTGAAAAAGACTTAATAAAAAAAAGAAGGTGATAGTGGGTTGACAGATTTAGAAAGTTTGAAGTTTATGAGAATGTTAATTTTTGAATATGTGAGAGATGTTAATAATTTTAAAAAAAATGTCAAATGTGAATTTATTAAAATAAAGATTAAAAGCATTAAAAGGTATTTAGAAGAATTTTCATAGAGCATAACACTATATTATGTTTAAACGACAATTTTGTTCTAATACGGAATGTTTCTTCGCTCTACAGGACATTATCAAACGTTTAAAATACAGGGTTGTCATGTTGGATCGGTTAGAGGAAGAATTGATTATTTTTTAGTCAATACCTTCCTTCGATTTACATATACCTAAATAACCCTAACACACAATAAGCGGCGTTTCTGGCCGACAGTCGGATTAGACGAGATTTGTAATATTATAGTACTTATACCCTATATCTTCGAATTCTCAGAAGCATATCATATTCGATTTTCATATATATAGATATTTTTCTGTTAACTTTATGTAGCACCATATCGTGTTACATCCAATTTTTTAGGAAACATGGCGTATTGTGTACAAGCAGGTTCTTTATCAGTAATTAAACGCAGTCGTAAAAAAAGTTTAAATCTGTCAACACTCCAAAATTTGTGAAGGTACACTTGTTGAATCATTTAAAATAAAGTTGTATAGCGCGTATTTAAATAACATTACCGGACTTTAATATCATATAGAGTTGCAAATAAAACAAAAAAAATATATAACGTGGAGAATGGAACAAAATTATTGTATTATATTGCGCCATCTTTGAGCGATGCTGCCGTATACAATCACTATACAATTATTGTATAGCAATTGCGAAGTGCACATGTAAATTTGTTGTATAAGGATTGTATATGAAAGTTTTATAAGTATCACTTAATATAGTTCTAGTTATATTATAAGGGTTGTATAACCAGCTAATAGAACATCTATAATAGCAGTTTGTTTTATAAAAGTGGGCCCTTTTTGGTTAAATAGACATTGTATAATAGTTTTAAACTGCGTTATACGATTTCTATGTTTCTATAATATCAGTTCTCACAACCATTATAATATAAAAGTTAAATTGCTAGCTGGGGAACACATTCTGGTGTCCTGGGAAAAGTTTCAATTGGACTGCTGAGTTCATGGAAGATTTTCTGTCTCGTTGTGAAGAATGAGCAAATTAAATGCCCCATTCCTTTGTTGGTCTTGTGTTCTACAAGTAGGTTTTCTCCTCTTATCCATCTACGAATTTCCACCATTCTTTCTTGTTTTTTGCTTGTGTTTTAGCTTCATTCCACGCCAGATTTCTCTCTTTGAAGATTTTCGCAATTGCTTTGTCCCAGGTACTTTTTGGTTTTCCTCTTTTGCGTTTGTTATCTGGTCTTGCCTGCCATACTTGTTTGACTACTCTGGATTTCTTCATTCTCTGTAGGTGACCCCACCAGCTCAGTTGCCTCTTTTTTCTAAAATCCAATACGGGTTTTACTTTCTATGCCTTTATACAGATTGTTAATACATTAATGGATTTAATATTAATGGATTAATGGATTTACGTCCAATTTCCACCGTAATGTATAGTTCTATATGTATAAATGTATTTGTAGAAGCACAACCACTACGGCTAGCGCCGTTTGTGTTATATTTTATGATTAACATACCCCAATTTTTGTCGCAACCATTAACGTTAACGTGGTCATTGCGACACTACAGAACGGCAAGTTGGTTTATTTTAAACTCGTGTCTCGAAAGCGAATTTTATAAAAAATATTGCATGCTCCACCGACGACGTAATAATATCGAATAATGACATTTCCTGCAAAGTATGTGGCATAATATTCGAGTTATTTTAACCAGAGGCATATCCGGCTCGAGTTGGAAAGGGGAACGTCGAAAAATATACGTTGTACTAAGAAAAACAAATTGTATACTCAAGTGTACATAAAATAAATGATATTTTTACAAAAAAAAAACATTTTACATGAAGGGACCGATAAAATATATGGCGAAAGTTCTGGTATTATAAATATTTAGTTTTGTAAAAAATTTATATTTATTAAATTTGATTTATTGAATTCCAAATCACAACTGACAAAGCTGAAAGGCAAAAAACGGTCTTGGAAGTTCCAAACTTGTTTTCTTATTGTGTATACTTGTAAAAGTACTGATGAAGTTCTTTTAAAGATACGAAACGTTTGATTATATAATTCGAATATACAATTTTCTTTCTTCCTTATTACTTATATAGTTAGTAGACACCAACGTACAATTTAAAACATAAATAAAAATTATAAAACACATAAATGGTAATCCTAGACCTTTTATACAGGGTGGTCCTTAAGGAATTGTACATAGAAGTATGGTAGATTCCTCACTTTAAAATATTACTATATTATTAATGTTGCTAATAAGGAATATACAGGTTGTTAAAGGTTAAATTTTAAGATTTATTTTTTGCAATAACTTTAGCGTTTTTGGATATGTATTCATACAAATTTGGAACTGGGTGTCGTATTTAAATTCAGGAGGTAATTTTACTTAAGAATCGGCAAGAATGGTGTCAAGGCCAGAAGAAGAAAAAATTGCCGACCAGTGTAATCTTGGAGCTGAACCCTAAAATCCAATTATCTCGTAAACCGATAAGTGTTGAGGTTAATAACAAGTATACTTTTTTCTATTAAAATAACTTGGCTTTAATATTATTTGACAAGAATAGCGCTAAGTTAAAGAGCAAAAAAGTTTATCGTACCTTTATGCCACAAATGTGGGCTAACTAGCGCCCTCTACAAATTACATCGAAGTAGATACCACATTATGAGTTCTTGTGCCCAAATACCTCCAGTTCCAAATTTTTATGAATACATATCCAAAAACGCCAAAGTTATTGCAAAAAAAATCTTAAAATTCCTTTATTACCCATAATAACTGAAAAAATTTTTCGACTAAAACAGAATCATGAAATATGAAATATGAACAGCTTAAACTATGGATTATAGTTTAAACAAATTGAATTATTAAGTTTTCTAGAGAAAAAGTATTCAAAACTATCAATTTGTCATTATTTAAATCAAATTTTAAAATTTTGGTGGATTCGATTTCAGAGGTTGGTGAATTCACCAAAATTTTAAATGTTGCATGGTAATTCTAATTTATGGCGAACCAATGCGGCGCCTCCACCACAGAATTTTCACTGATTTTTTTTTTATTAAAATTATATAAAATAATGGTGATTTTTATATGAGTTTGGTTGTCTACTACCACAAAAGTATTCAAATTTAATACACGCATTTATGCGACAAAGGCGCAACGTTTTCAAAGAACATAATAAATAATATTTGTTTTAAAAAGCAAAAATTCCAATCCCCGCGTTGTCGAACTTTTAGGGGCGATTACCTCGTTTGTTTCCCTTGTATATGCCGCTGATTTTAATTAAGGTAGAAAAATGTTGGGGTAATAAAAATGATATTTACAGGTTCCGTACATTCTCTACATGTTATGTTTTCATATTAAACAGGATTTTTTTTGGTTCAAATATTTGTGACAAGTTAAATTAGCGTATTTTTGTTATAGGCCAGGGCCAAACCGATTTTAAATACCGGAATTCACGGAATATTCTTAGAAGTATGTGGGTGGTCGGAAAATTTAGGGCAAATTATAAGAAAATGAAGAAAAATCAAGAACACTGTTTAATATAAAAGATAATTAAAAAATCTAAAACTTTTGCGTTAATCATTTTTCAACATAACCTCACAATTATTGAGAAAATCGCTAAAATATCTGTTGCCAGAAATGTGTCATCTGGTGTACCACAGAGTTCAGTCTTAGGGCCGCTTCTGTTCTCAATCAACACAAGCCAGTTCAGAAAGTTTGTTAGTCATTTTAAAATACACATTTACGTTGATGATATTAAACTTTACCAAAAGTTTCCTTTATACGAACTGAATGACGCAGCAGTATCTGTGAATAATGATTTAGGCACCGTTGCTAGATGAACTTGGCAAAAGATCCCAATACAGGATAGGACTACAAGGAATGAGGCAGGCCAAGACACTATCCTTACAGGGCACTTCCGGTTGAGGGGGGTACCTAAAGAAACTCGGATTAGTAGAAGAAGAAGAATCTAGATTTTGCGAGGAAGAGGAGGAAATCTCTATCCACATTCTCTCAGAATGCATAACCCTGCAAAATCCAAGGGTACGATACCTCGGAGAATATCAAGTAGAAGAGGGAGATCTACCCAACCCAACCTAAACGTCTTGAAAGCAATAGAACTGGAGAAATTGCTCTAATCGTTGAGACATTCTTAACGAATGGGAAGCGGTTCTTATAGGTCGCAGTGTATCGACACTCCATCAACAGATAGATAGATGACTCTTTGAGATTTCAGGAGCAAAGTGTATGTTTAGATTAGATAGGCTTAGGTTAAGTATGCTTAGGTTAGGCACTCCACATTGACGTTTTTTCGTCCACGTGCTCTTCTCTCTATCTTCCTTCCTCATCCACTCTTCGTCCCATTCATACAGGATAAGAACAATGTGCCGACACAGGCATACGGATTTCTAGCTGAACCAATTTTTATCAGGACATAGATGCTTCGGCAGTTATACTAAAAGAATAGGGAAAACTGGAACTAGAGAATGTATATCCTGCGGAGACGAAAACGACACCCCAGAGCGCACTGTCTTGCAGTGCCCGGTCGGCTTGGGCAAAAGGAAGCAGGTGGAAATCTTGGTAGGCCAAAGATTAACGCCCGACAACATAATTGAGCAAATGCTAAGGGGAAAGGAACAATGGGAAGCCATCCATAACTTCATACGCCAGATAATGATACAAAAGGAGACTCTAGAACGAATCAAACAGTCTGGAAGTCTAAACGGTAGTTCCTCCGGGTGCCGATGTATGTTTTAACGAACGATCCCAGAATTCTGAAGAGCGCAGTGGAGCTTTAGTGAGTAGCCCGAAAGGGAGTCTCACACAACCTGGATAGTCACAGCTCAGGTATCCATAAAGGATTTCTCCACATTAAGAGAAACAAAAAAAAAGGTTAGGTAGGCAAAATAATATAAACGTTGCTATAACAAAGGTTAAGTGATAGAGCAATTGCTGTGGCGGTAAATTACTGGCGGTGAATTGCGGGCGATAAACTTTCCTAGACCCGCTTATTCAATTAACGGTGACCCACATAAAAATAGTGCGTTTCTAGAAAATGTTTGAATAATCGTAAAAATAAGTCTTCGTCGTTTTAAAAGGTATCCTTATACACTTCCACGAAATAAATGTACTGAGTAACCAAATTTCTTATTCTAGAAACTCCGTTCGTATACCTAAAGTCCCGACTATTCCCAGACACGTTATCAACGTCAATTCCTCGCACGTAAAGAAATACTCAATTCAGTGGAAACGAGAAGATTTATCCAGTGGCCATTGGCGATAGAAGAGCTGTCGTAGAAGTCAACGAGTGTAAGAAAAACAATAGACTGAAATGGAAAAAGGGTTTCGGTATAGAGGCCTAATTGTGTTGACCTTGTTTGATTTATACGGAAAATCCAATCTTGGCGTTGGTTTTTTTGGCTATATTTCTTACTAGTTTTAAAATTTTTATTTTAATTTGTATGCTTTCTCTCCATGTTCATCGAATATTAGAATAATAATCAATGTATGAAGAATTAATCTTAGACTGTATGATTTCTCACCATTTATTCCATGTTTTGATACTATCCTGTCAGGATTCTGTAAAATGGTTACGCCCCAAAACATTCAAATTATTCCTGTCGAAACTGGTCAATCCAGACAGGCTTGTAGTTTCGTGAGTAGTACACTCAAAGAAATTTACCAGTTTATACAACAGGAATTCGGCGAATTCTACATGAAATTCCCCCTATATATACACAGGAAATATTCCTGATAAATTAACAACACCTTATTACTGCTATACTTACCGTTTTTCCTATTCATACGACTCAAGTCATTTTAACTGGAATCGGCCTGTTAGATTGCTAGTACAGATTGTTTTCAGAAAGGTTTTCTCTTGTTATAATAACAATAGTTGCGTTTAAACAACAGGAATTCTTTTAACAGGAAATCTATTCTCTACTTTTTCTGCGCACTGTATAATCTATGAGTAGTATAAACAGCACTTTTATCTCTTACGTTTGTAAATCCGACACTTTTCTTTTATGAATACAGCAGTAAAATTGTTGTATAACATTCTAAATTTTCTTCAAACTAACACGACTTATATTTCCTTTATAATTTTTTATTTAGTTCGATTTTGCAGTAACGAAAAAAAAAGCAGTTCGACAGAGTAAATTCATTGATTTCTTTTAATAAAAGTTCGACTTTTGTGTCCGGTAAAAGTGATTTATCCACACCTTAATACAAGGATTTATCTTTTCACACTTTGGATAAAACCAGTACGTTGCAAGAAAATTGGATTACATTTCGCAGGCAATCTCTCAAATGGAAAACCTCCCGTTTCAATCTTTTCCCAATCCAATCAAATCTTGCGACTTCACAATAACCGTGTTAAATAAGGACGGTGTGTACTTAATGCTTGTTAAACATTACAATTGCTAAAATAACAATAAAAAAAATAAGCAAACAAAATTACTTTAATTTCTAATGTTTCATGGATCTGAAATAATTGTTTTAAGTACAACAAAATGACAAAAGTACCGTAAATTTGAAAAAACTACTTACTTAAACTGATTAAAAAAATAATCTAGCTGTAGGCCTAGCCCTAGCTCCAGCACCAGATCTATTTCTATCTCTTGCTCTAGTTCTAGTTGTTTTTCTAGCTCTAGTTATAGGTCGAACTCTAGCTCCAGCTCCAGCTCTAGCTCTAGGTCCAGCTCTAGCTCTATCTCTAGCTATGAGATAGCGTAATAGCTTCTGCAGCGTTTTTTTCGAGCAGGAAGCAAATCTTTGCAGCTGAGCATTGTTGACCTAATCCGACATCTTCAAAAATGAGGAGAGAGTAAAATGGCTGCAAGGAAAAAACCAAAACTTTCTAAGGCGACTTTATAGGCAGCATTGAACTCGATGGAGTTGCGCGACATAGTCCTAGCAGGAAAGCAACTTCCATTCAAGGCAGCGCTTTTCCGTTTTTCTGGTACCCCTTGCATTTATTTACTTCAAAATAATTAGGATGAGGATCAAGAACAATTGTTCAAGCTATTCAAGGGAGCTTGATTGGTTAGAAAAGCTCTTGATTCATTATTTTAAAGTTGAGATATTTGCGCTAAAATTATTTAGAAATATTTTATGGCTTGTTTAAGGAGTGAATTCTTTAATTTTTCCGACGAAATAGTTTTTAACAACGGGGGTATATTTATTTTTCCATGATTAAATCATAAAAGTTTTGTACGTATAATGAGATTATAAATTTGAAAAGCCATATAAAAATTTAATCGCCGTTGCATTACTTTAATGACCAAACATTGTGCACTGTGCATTATATGATACAACATGAACTTTACAATGGCTCTCGAGAATGTGAACGCTGTTATAATCTTAAACCCGCGCCGTTAAGTTTGAGTGTGTTATTGTTAAGAGACTCGTTAAGTTGAAAATAAAACATAAAGAATGTAAAAAATGTTGGCACCGTTTCGGTATATTAAGTATTTCAGTAGAGGCGCCGACTGCTTTAATGCGTTTTAAAACTATTTTTTGATTACGTTTTTCTTTTTATAAGCCAGTAATCTTCTACGAAAAAAAATTAATGGTGTCTTAGGAGCAAACGAATAAATGTAATTTGGAATGGGAAATAAGTTACTACAAAATGATTTTCTTCGAAGCAAGATATCAGCAGGATTAATTCATACTAGAAAATAATGTCAGTAATATAGAGGAAGAATATTTCTTTCATTGTACGTAATTGAATAAACATCAGTATCTAAATTTCTTGTAGGATATCTACGAGTTGGTATCGCCGATAAATTTTGAATGTGCTTGCGAACTAAGCAGACTGATTTAAAGATAAATAGAGCAGGAAGGGTTAGAATTTTGAAATTTTTAAAGTAATTTTCACCATGTGTCCTACTACTTAAACCAAATACATAACGAATATGTAAAAGTAGGTTATTAATGCAGTAGAAGGGGTTAGCTCTTTAGAAACCTTTTTAATGGCAAAACGTGCAGAATATATTTTTTTTAACAAGGTATCAATATAGGCCAGTCAGTAGAGGGGTTGAATCTTGCAAACATTGGAGTAGTAAATTTTATTTTTGGAACTTGTTTATATGTGTATTAAGAAGAAAATATCAAAAATGGTAACACGAAAAATGTCGGGAGAACTTTTGGGAGGCTAATAACTTTCAAAATTTCGAATTTTTTTGGCTTAAAAGGGTGAAATTGGCAATTGATAGATTATAAAAAAACAAAAATTTTGAGCCCTCTTACACATTTCTAGCGTAAATAGTTCCGAGATATTAAGGAAATTGTAATTTGCTAAACACAGTCTTTTTTCACGGTTTTTACTATCTAATTTCCGTATTTCTTATCCGATTTAGTTCTAACTTGGCAGAAAAGTTCCTATTCAAAAACTATATGAGGTATAATTTACTTCATTGCCAAGACTTTGGACCGGGACCATGATAATTTTAGATTTGGTGAATTTGTTTCTCACATTGAATTTTCTTAATGGCCATCTTTACAAGTAAGTTAATAATTAACAGATTAAATACAATTAATTAATTTCGCGTAAAATTATCACCATAATAAATAACCATGTTAAAAAAACAGTTTTGTCAAAAAATGGTTTTAGTCCTTTCCAAACGTCTGAATCTTTAAAAAGATACTAAAAAAGTTTGAATTTTGATATGATGATTACGATATCACTTAAATAATTTCTACAATTCAACGAATACATTCTAAGGAGTCATTCTTTTTTAAAGAACATAAAAACAGTGATGCAAATCTTTTATAAATGTGTTTATTGAATGTTAATGATAAAGTAGGTTACAATTACATTAACCTTTACTGTTTGTTTTTCAAATTAAACTACTAGTTGTTGTTTTTTTAACCGTTTGAACGTTGGTTCTTCTAGGGATGACCGTGTGAACGTTTTATCCAGCTCTCGTTCTTCAGGCTCAAAAAACAGGTCTGATTTATCTTCATCGTCGTCGTCGTTGTAAGCGATCGGTAGCGTGACGTTCTCACATTGCTGGCCACAACTGTGTTTGCAGATTGAAGAGCATTTGCGCTAGAAATGTGTGGGAAAGCTTTTGTTTTTTCATAATCTATCAATTGCCTTGCATAAATTATATATTTAGTGCATATTTCACCCTTTTAAGCCAAAAAATCGAAATTTTGAAAGTTATTAGCCTGCCAAAAGTTCTCCCGACATTTTTCGTGTTATCATTTTTGATATTTTCTTCCTAATACACATATAAACAAGTTCCAAAAATAAAATTTACTACTCCACCGTTTGCAACTAAACCCCCTTTTTTTTCTCTCTACTGACTGGCCTAATATGAGTAGACCATTTTAGGAATTTGAGTTATAAGCTGTAAAGTACCTCTGTAAGACATTGCTACGGTTTTACTGGTGTTGAAACAAAGCCCATTCGAGTCAGACCAGGACTTGATAGTTACTAGATCTTTGTTTATGCTAGATTGTAATGTCTGCATATCCGAACTTCTCCAGGTTGACACATCAGCAACGGTTGGCGGAATTTTGCTCGAATTATGTTGTTCGAAAAATTTTGTTCGAAGCACGTTTGTTCGAATGTGAGTATGTTCGAAAATCATATATTCGAAAACCCCTATTTCGAAAACACTATTTTTCGAAAAATCTTGAATCGAAAATTGTTTTGTTCGAGCAACTGTTGTTCGAAAATTGTTTTGTTCGAAAATACTTTTAATCATCATCTTAGAATTTATTTTTGATTCAATAAACATTTTTAGAAATGTACGTAAGATGTCTTATATAAAAACAAAAATAATTCTACCAGTCATTTTTAGGTCGTTGATGAATAATAAAAATAAAATTGGACCTAACACTAAACCTTGAGGTACTCCACTACTAATTGGCAGATTTGAAGAATCCTCATCATTACCACGCACCTGCTGATTCCTATTTTCTGGGTAAGTTTTAAACCATTGCAAAAGAGAACCCCGTACGCCATAAATTTGTAGTTTTTTAATTAAAATTTCATGATTAACACAATCAAAGGCCTTTGCGAAGTCAGAAAATATTGAAGCTGTGAAAAATTATCATTAAGTGATGTGTATATTTCATTAAGAACGGAAAACATTGCGTCACTAGTGCATTTTTAGGTAGAAAGCTATACTGATGAGGTGTTATACTAACCTGAGCTAACATGGGCATGTTTTATCTAACCTGACCATATTTTGATCTAACCTGAGCTAACATGGGCATGTTTTATCTAACAGGATGTTTTGTTTGGAAAGAAATGGCAATAGGCGGCATTTCTACTATCTTCGATAATGTAGGTAATAAGGCAATAGGTCTATAGTTACAGGTTTCGATTTTGTCGCCACCCTTATGATGTGGGATTATTATAGCTGTTTTTAGACAGTTAGGAAAAATTCGTACCAAATTCGAAGGATTCATTGATCAGCGAAGTTAATAAGTTGATTACTACATCAGGTATATTTAAAAATATTTTAGTGAACAGGCAATCAATTAATCAAAATACAGAGTTCTTCTTGGATATTTGAATTTGAATTTGTCAGAGATATATTGGGCATTTAGTATCCCGGAAGCAAGCCCTTACGCGAAGGAACTTGTTTAGAAATTGTCAGAGAACCAATTGGGCATTTAATATCCCGAAGCAAGCCAATAATAAAAAATTTTTTTATACAATTATTGTCCAATAATAGGTCTGTTTCTTTCAATATTTGGTGTAACACCATACACCCCACACGTGCAGCACCAACACTAGTGATACAGTTGAGTGTTGCAAAATGAAAGAAACGTGGTGTAGAAAGGTGGATAAAAATTTGTTAAAAAAGAGGTTTCATCTAAAAATTTTGCGAAAAAAATGTCGAAGAAAGATATGATAGTGTCAAAACTTCACAGTGCGCATATCTGGTGTATGAAGCACACAGTCTGAAGATGGTGGAGAAAACGGGAACCGGTGTAGCATCGGTGCAGCACAAAATATTCAAAGAAACACGTTAGTGTTGCACTAATTGGACAAAGAAACAGACCTAATATATGACCCCAAAGTTCTTTTTAGGCACATAACAATAGGTTTTGTAGTTTTTTACTGTCTAGACACCTTTGATTGTCAATATATTGTCAAATTTGGTTTAAATTCTCTCTGTTTTTGATATCGGAGATTAAAATTGAATAAAAGTGGCTAAAAACTTTATGTTACAGCGTCTCTTTGACCGGGGATAAAAAATGGCGGCTAGGTATACTCTAGTGTTTGTCGATAATGTGTCGACCAATCAGAAGAGAGCTGCGGATGGGATTGATGACACCTTTTAAATATAGTATAGATGTGTCTAATGAACAACGAAGCTGTCTAACCTATACACACACACTTATGCTTAAATCTATCAAGTAAAGTAGTATAGAAAAAAAGTAACAAACGAAAATATTTATTCTGGCTTCGTTTGGCATTTTTTTTAACGAATCAGTCTCATCACGTCTTGTCTGGTCGCGTTTCCGCTATTCCAGTGGGACTGAGAACGTCGCGCCTCGAGGTACGTTTTACCGCCTCACGACAAATAGACGAACCGTTATTGATTGCCTAATTCTGCAATTTATTCTAATGGGAGCAAAAAGTACAATGAATGAAGGAAATGCAAGCCAAGAAACTTTCGGGAATGTTTTCTCTAATTAAAACTAATCAAAAAATTATGTAAAAAGTTTAATCGAAAATAACGGTAAGGATTCCTGAGGCGTTGCTAAAAGTAAGTAGAAATTTAATCCAATTTGCGATGTCCTTAATCAAATAAAGATATTTTATGTCGCCCCATCAGTGATATTATTTTTAGTAGTTAATAAAGAAGTATTAATACAGTAAATCAAGATGTTCTCCTCTACATCTTGATCTTCAAACATGTCATCTAATATTCTTTTTTCAGATTCATAGAGTCCTTAGTTAGATCCTGTCACCCGATGGTTAGAAGTCTAGTTCATGACCAGTCATGACTTCTGTTATCACTCTCATCTTTCTTTTAAGGTGTATCATACTATCCATCCAGACAATTCAGCAAAGGGCGGAAGTGCAGTTATAATAAAGGAATCTATATTACACCACCAAGAAATGGGTTACCAAACTGTAGAGATACAGGCTACATCTGTTAAAATTAAAACAACGACTTACGAAGTTACAATCACAGCTGAACAATATGCTGACTTTCTGGATAGCCAAGAAGACAGATTCATAGTTGGAGGAGACTTCAATGCGAAACATACCCACTGGGGATCCAGACTAATAACATCTAAAGGTAAAGAACTATTAGCAACATGCAACAATCTCATATGTGAAACACTCTCAACTGGAAAGCCAACGTACTGGCCCACAGATCCGAACAAAATTCCTGATCTTATAGATTTCTTTGTAATTAGAAATATATCCTCAAATTATATACATGTAGAAGAAGCTTGGGACATGAATTCAGATCACTCACCCATACTCCTTACACTGAGTGATAGTGTGATTCAAAAAGAAAATCAACCCAAATTAGTCAACAAACGAACGGACTGGCAAAGCTTCAAAATCAAACTTGAACGATGAATTAATCTCTCGGTTCCGTTGAGAACAGAAGAACAACTAGATCAGGAAGTCGAACGTTTTGTCAAAGATATTCAACAAGCAGCTTGGGAGGACACCCCTGATTTTAAATACAAAACAAAAGGAAATAATTATCCAAAAGAGATAAGAGACCTTATACTAGAAAAAAGAACAATCAGAAGAAAATGGCAACAGTCCTGAGCACCAGCTGATAAAACAGCTTTAAATAATGCAACACAACAGTTAAACCGCGAAATTCAGCGTATTAAAAATGAATCGATTGGTGAGTACTTGAGTGGATTAACTAATGACAGCAGTACCCATTATTCACTCTGGAAAGCAACCAAACGATTAAAAAGTCCTATTACACTTAACCCACCAATTAGAAAGAAAGACGGGAGATGGGCACGAAATAATATACAAAAAGCAACCAGATTCGCAGAACACTTAGAAAAGACTTTCCAGACCAACGATGGTGAAGAGATCCAAGACTGGAATGAACCAGAACAGGAAGATTCAGTCGTTAGACCTACTTCTCCAAAAGAAGTTTATATGGAAATCGAAACAAATATAAATCCTAAAAAAGCCCCTGGATTTGATCTCATTACCGGGGAAATCTTGAAACAACTTCCACGTAGGATTTGATCTCATTACCGGGGAAATCTTGAAACAACTTCCACGTAAAGCTGTTGTCAAACTGACCAACCTTATCAATGCATCATTTAGGATGAGATACGTACCTCAGCTATGGAAAGTAGCAGAGGTTATAATGATACCTAAGCCAGGTAAACGTCCCCAAGAAGTAACGTCATACCCATCTCTTTGTTGCCTGTTATTTCGAAACTCCCATCAATTTGGTTTTAGAGAAAAACACTCAAAGATCTACCAGGTGCATAGAATCACAGACATAATTGAAAAGTCCTTAGAGGAAAAGAAAGTCTGTTCCACCGTCTTCCTAGACGTGGCCCAGGCTTTTGATAAAGTCTGGCATGAGGGCCTTAACAACAAGTTAAATTTGTTACTACCACGTCAGTATTCAGAACTCTTAAAATCCTATTTATCAAACAGATATTTCAGAATAAAACATGAAGATGTATATTCTGATCTAAGAGAAATTAAGGCAGGAGTACCCCAAGGTAACGTACTAGGTCCAGTCCTCTACTTACTATATACCAGTGATATTCCTAACCTTGAGCACGATACTATTGCAACATTTGCTGATGATACTGCCATTCTGGCTGCTGGAAAAGACCATGAAGAAGCTAACCGAAAATTACAAACATCTGTAGACCAGACTGGACACCTGGACTAAAAAATGGCGTATTAAATGAAAATAAATCTGTTCATGTTAACTTTACTAATAAACGAAACCAATACATTCCCATAAGCATAAATAACGCTCAGATTCCCTATGCTAATACAGCAAAATATCTTGGAATGCCACTCGACGCTAGACTTCGCTGGAAAGTCCACATTACAAAGAAACGTGAAGTGCTTGGTATAAAATATAAAAAGATGTATTGGTTATTAGGAAGAAATTCCAAGTTGTCCACACGTAACAAACTGCTCTTCTACAAGCAGATATTGAAACCCGTTTGGACGTATGGTAGTCAGCTTTGGGGCTGCGCCAGTAAAATTAACATTCAAGTTATCCAACGTTTTCAAAATAAAGTATTAAGGAACATCGTCGATACACCCTGGTACTGTCGCAACAGTGATCTTCATAGGGACCTGAATGAAGAAACTGTTGACAAGACTATAACTAAATCTGCCAGCAGCCAAGAACAACGGCTGCTCCAACATGGGAACGTTGAGGTCATCTAGCTCCTCGATAATACCAATTTAATAAGAAGACTCAAGAGGACCAAACCATTTGAACTAGTTCAGTGACAGTGCTACAGGTAGTGTTACTAAAATTATCAGACCCTAAGGTACACTAGTGAGTAGGACCTTAGTATTTAAGAATTCTAGTTAAGTTAGGTTGGAACAAAATTGCTTATTGATCTTCATGATCAGATTGTAATTATAGAAGGCATTCTCACAGAGTGTTTTGCTACGAAATAAAAAATATTGACTTTTAACGGTATTGTACGGTACACTTTTCTCAATCGCCAGATCAATATTAGTCATAGAATCACTTCCAAAGAGATACTACATAAGCTGACTAACACTGTTTAAAAACAATATTACAAAATTTATTGACAATAAAATCAGAAAAATTGTTTAGCGTCGTTTTTTGGTGTCCTAGGAGACCATAATTACTTGTTATCAAAGGTATTGTAATTTTTGGTGACAACAGCTGTCAAGTTTTGCCGCGGGTAAACTCGAAAAAACTACTGACAGGAGCTGTCATACAGGTTTTCATCTATTTCGCGTTTGTGATTGGTGGAAATTAAGACGAGGGAAATAGTCCAATAAATAGTTGAATAAAACTGTTGATACACACATGTACCTCCAATTTTTCGGACTTTTTATCTTTTAGCTTTATAGAAAGAAAGAATAATAAAAGCAAAAATGACAAAAATCGTATTCGCTATTGTCGACTAATTTAAAAAACTGTTTTACCGTCCACATAACAGTTAACAGAACTATTCATGCAAGAACTGCGTTCGTCACATTACAAACAAATTTTCCAGCGTCTAATTTATAATGGCGTAATATATTTGAAGTTGGCGGAAATTCAATTTCCGTTCACGGAAACAACTTAATTTGCATTAGGGCATATATCATTTTAATTCGGAACATTAGCATAAAATTTTCAGATTTGATAGGAAGGAATGCTGCAAGGTAATTTTTTATTTTCGCGCAAGAGTAAGTGGTAATATAATTATTTTTCGTTTTTTAAATACCGAAAATTGCTTCGAATAAAAACTTATGCATTTATATCTTTATTTTAGAATTAATAACATCGATTTTTGGCCTTTTCTTCGCAGGAATTTTATGAATTTTTTGACATAATTTTATGCCAAAAAAATTAGAAGGATTGGCAATAAATTTAATTTAAAAACAGTTTTCCAATACATTATACAATCTTGAATAGTAAATATAAAACCTTTTAATGAAATTCAAATTACAAAAAAAATGTATTTACAAAATTCCATGCGAATGTAATAAATTTGATATAGGAAAAACATCTAGACCTTTTCATATTAGACTTAATGAACATCAATCATACATTAAAAATAAACAATTCAAAAAATCAAAAATATGTGAACATGCATGGGATTTTGGTCATAAGTCAAACGTCAAAACGTTATAATTAAAAAACTTTTTAATAAAATAAGTGGTTTTACTATCCATTAAGAAGAGTGTTCAATTTGATCATGGCTCCGAGCATTGGAATGTTGAAAAATCGACATCGTATCTTTGGACGTATTTTGGTCGTTTTTCCTTTATCAGTTTTGCGGATAGATGGCAGCACATTAGCCAAGAGTATGTAGATCTAACTCTGAGTCACATATTTCCAAATAATCTAAAAATGCCTTATTAAAAATAATTTTTGGTTTCTTCATCAACATTTTATAAGAAATTTAATATCGATTTTAAATTTAAACCGATGTAGATCTAACTCTGAGTCACATATTTCCAAATAATCAAGATGCTCTTTGATCTAAAAATGCCTTATTAAAAATAATTTTTGTTTTCTTCGTCAACATTTTATAAGAAATTTAATATCGATTTAAATCAGTATGACCATAAATTGCTATTGTTAATGAAATAGCTATAATGTTCGATTTGAATGAGTTTATTTTATGGAAAATGATTTTAAATGCAACAAATTGCGTACAATTTTCCCTCCGGGTTTTGCAAATGAACCGTTAATACATTTGAAATAAAATAATGCTAATTATCACTTGTAAAATAACAAAAGAGATAAAATGGTCAATTATTGTTTGATTATTTAACGCTGCCAAAGTAATTTATATTACAATTTATTCAAAGGTTTAGATTTTTATTGATCACTTTACAGTATCGAACCAATTTTTAGACAGTAAAAACACTACAATACATAATGTCTAAGTAGAATGAGCAGTAAAATCTCAGATAAAAGTTTAAAGTTAACATTTCAAAGCTTAAAAGTTACAGTTTCAAATGACACAAATTCATAACATAATTAAAAAATTAATTTACCAACACGTTTTTCGAGAAATTTTAGAATAGAAACACTGCAATACATAATGTTTAAAAGTAAGATGAGCAGTAATAGTTCAAAATCTCGTGTTAAGAGTTGAAATTTCAAACCTTAAAAGTAATACCAGAAATCCTCTCAAGATTAAATTTTTGGTTTCCATATTCAAACGCCTTTATTTCAGGCAAAACCACTCACACAAACTGATTTGAAATAAAATCAGTTTGTTTGAGTGGTTTTGCCTGAAATAAAGGCGTTTGAGTATGGAGACCAAAAATTTAATCCATAAAATTTGAGAGGACGAGTGGAATTTGGAAAGTTATTTTTTTCAAAACTGTTCAAATTTAGCCCAAATACATTTTTTGTTTTAACAGTATTAATGGGTACAGAATTATTAATTAAATGTTCAATATTTTCACTAAATTTATTCTACATTTTTTAAATTTAATCGTCAAATATTGAGGGTTATAGATTTAAATGCAGCGCCAACTTGAAGTAATTGATTAAATATTTATATAATGGGAACGTCAGTCAAAATAATAAACATTAAAGGATTATATGTAAAGTTGTAATTTGTAAGTAATAATTTGTGTATGTGTTCAGAATTTTTTAATTTATTTTTAAATTCTAAATCCAACAATTTATGTAATCTGGTACCTGCATTATTCGTTTAGACTTTGACATTTGTTAGTTTTAAACGGATTTATGAATATTTCCGTGTTTATAGACTGAAATAGAAAAAGTCTTTCTTAATTTATCTAATTTGAAATGCTTAGGTATTCAAAAACTGATGTTTAATGAACAAAAGTTGAATGTTGAAGTAAGTTATATGTGTTAAAGCGATTTGAAATAAACGAATAAAAACAGGTTAGTTTTGAAATTTGCATTACATTTTAGTATAATAATAATTGATAATACTAAATAAAACTTGTTAGATGTTCACGAAAACGGCTTTATTTGGAAAACCCAAGAAAACAAACTGATTTCATCTCAAATCAGTTTGTTTGAGTGGTTCTGCCTGAAATAACCAAAAATTTAATCTATAAAATTGGAGAGGACGTGTGGTATTTGGAAGGCTTTTTTTGGAATCATTTTGTATTAAAAACAGAGAATATGTCATTTACGCAAAAGACACGTTACCCACAAATGTTCATTATTTTCTTTATCAAATTAAATTGAAACATCAAAAAATATTGAGCTATTACAGTTTTAAATACAGGGCCACCGAGGCATACGTGATTGCGTTTGGCTTAATTCGGATATAGAGTTTGACATTTGTCAGTTTTAAAGAGATTTATGGATTTTTAAGTATTTGGGTATTCAAAAACTGATGTTGTGTGTGTGAATAAACGAATAAACAGGTTAGTTTACAAATAAATTTTGAAATTTGTATATTAACATAGATTTGCGATACATTTTAGTAGAATAATAATTGATAATGCTAAATAAAAGTTGTTAAATGTTTATATTTGACATTTCAAAAGAGGTAAACACAGTTTAATCAAAAAACAATTACGAAGAAGCGGTTTGTCAGTATAAAACACTATGATTGGTTAGGATCCTAAGCTGTTATTGGCTTACATACAGGGCCACCAAGGCGATTTTTTGACTGGCTACCCCGCGAAACGGCGCCGTAAATAAAAGCGAAGAAGAAGAATGTAATGAAGTCTTTCTTAATTTAATTAATTTTAAGTTTAGTGTTGAAGTGAGGTATGTAAAAATGTTAAAGGCGTTTTGAAATACATTTTAGTATAATAATAATTGATAAATGTTTACATTTGACATCTCAAAAAAGGTAAACACAGTTTAATCAAAAAACAAAAACGACGAAGCGGTTTTATCAGTATAAAAAACAATGATTGGTTAGGATCATGAGCTGTTATTGGCTAAAACCACAAAATCTGACTGTTTTGACAGATGAAAATATAATCGGTATAAAACTCAATGATTGGTTTGGATCCTGAGCTCCTATAGGCTGAAACCACAAAATCCGACTATTTTGACAGATGAAAAAATAATCGTTTAAAATATTATTTTCCTAGTAAGTAAACGAGTTTGGAATTAAATGTTTTTACACTATAGAAAAAAAAACATAGAATAACAATTGCGCCATTAGTAGACTGAAGTTTTATTTACGGACAAAACTCGCATTAATACCAAAACAATAGAAAGTATAGAATTCGAGAACAAAACGTGAAAAGTTGTCTCGATTAATCTTGGAATAGGCCATTTAAAACGTACCGATTTGGTATAAAAAGGTGTTTTTCCTCATTCGAAATGTTAAAGTAGACGAAATACGAGACCCACATCTGTTACTTTTTTTTTTAATCCCTCTTTTGGTTGCAGATGATTTGTATGTTGCCTACCCTTTTTATACGCTCCCCGGGATATTTCCGCATCGTGGAACTTTAAACCAACATATTTCGCCTTTTTGCCTCGCACGAGCTTTTCCACATCCGAAGTGTACACAAGACACGCAACAATTATTAACGTTGGTTAGCAAAAAGCCCTAGGAAAAGCCATTGTAATTTGAAATTATTCGTGTGAGGCTTGTTGTTTACTCTATCTGACAAATCCATCAACAATCCGTCTTCTGCTGTGCCCGTATATGTACGTTCCTAATTTCTATATTCTTCTTGTTCTGGCATGTAAGACTAATACATATTTTTTATACCCCGGGGTTGTTTCTGAAATTTTCTACAATTAAAATTACGTAATACGCTACAAAACTGAACTAGAATTTTCCAGGCGGATTGTAAAATTCTGTATGTAATATTATGTGAGACTGTACGTAAACTTTAGAAATATATATACCATATATATATATACCAAACTTCCTCTTACACCTCAACTCTATCAACCCAAAAATTCAATTCACTATGGAGATAGAAAAGGAAGGACGCCTACCGCTTTTGCATGTTTTGGTATCAAGGGGGCCGAATGGAAAGCTTGCGCATACCGTGTATATAAAACCAACACACACTGACCGATACCTCAACCCAGACTGGAAGCGAGTTCTTTGACATACATCAAGTACGCCGAAACCTCGCGCCACCACCACCCCCACCACTGCCTCCCAACTGAAGCGGGACGGCGGGGGTATAAGTACGACCGAGCGGACCACTGTCGAATCTTTTTTCTCTTTCAGGCCCTGAAAACGACAATTTCCTATAGTAGGGCACTAGGATAACAAACCCCAAAATTGTAAAAAAATGTAAAAAACAAATACCACATAATAAACATATTTAAAATTAAATTTATTACTGTCGAATCAGTCAACGTCGGGAACCACGGGAGATCACTTCGCCCACTGCCTCAATGCCTTTGATAATGTCTACCGCAGCTGTAGACGAAACGTCAGGAAGAAATTCCATTGGACCATGGCTTCAAAGCCCGGAAAACACTTTAGATTTCTATATATACCATGTCACAAATATTATTTATCTAAAGTAGTCAAGAAAGTCAAATTGTCAAAGTTACAAGCGCATTCAAAGAGGCAATGATAAACTTTATCGAAACTAATCTATAGATAAAAGTAGAAACAATGTGGAACATCAAAACTACATATTAAGAACAGTATTTGAAGGACAAAGCCACTATGAGTTATAGAAATGAATTTAAAAATTCTTTGTTTTATGATGAAATGCCCAGACAAAAAGATAATTCCAAAAGGCTTAAAACTCCAATAAAGAACAACAAGATATGGATAATCAGTTCCATAGGTTGAACAAATTTAATTTAGAAAAAAATTAGAGGATATTAAATCATATTTGTATAATGAGGTATCCAGATTTGATTTAGATAAAATAATGTATTGTGTTTCGCCCAAAATGGCTCAATATTGCTAATCTTGTGAAAGAAACAATTTCCACGACATTTGCCCGAAATATTTTTTGGGCCGATTTCGGGGCTTAAGGACCCTCCTGCTTTACCATTGAAATTGAAATTGCGCATTTTATTTAAAAACAGGCAGAAGAGAGCAATATATCCATAACAGATTTTCGATGTTCGGTTGTTGAAGATTTATTGCTATTCGATGATAATTCAGAAGATTTGCAGAACCCTACATCTACTGTAAGCTTGAGAGCTCATGTACTTCAGAAATTAGACTGCAAAGCTCGCGAAAATAAGTGGTTTTTATTCCATATAAAAAGAGAAATTGAACTAGCAAACGACTATGAGCTTCCGAAAATAATTATCAAGTGTTTTGTTTCTATAGTAAATTTTCACCGAACAAATTTTTCGGTATCTGAATTCGATCTATGTGTGTGTGTGTTGATTCTTTGTGTTTATGAATTTTAAAATTCTGGACTTTAGACTTTGATAGAGCATAAAAAGTAAGCTTTGGGTTTGATGTGCCCCTCCGTACCACTTCGGGAACACCTTCAAAATAAGTGGTTTTACTATACATTAAGAAGAGTATTTTACTTATGAAGAGCCTGCCTAATATACTTTTTTAGTCGCGATTAGTGAAATTTTTATTAATTGATGTTTTAATTAATATTATACCTCTGTGGGAGATTCGATCTGTAGCACCGAAACTAAAAGAGATATCAACAAGATTTTTTGTAGGAGTAGACAGTGTGACTCGGACTACAATTTTAAAATATTTTGATGTATACAGGGTTGCTAATTTTTGTGGAATCAAAATTAATTTGGTTTTTTTAAATTGAACACCCTGTATACGATTATGTCTTCTGATTCTACTTAATATTAGATTTACGGTAGTTTTTTGTATTTGTAAATCCGACACGGCATTGACAAGTTATTCCTATTTTAAGCAGATTTCATGAAAAAACAGCACTTCAGAAATATTAGCACAAAAACCACATTTTTTAAAAAGTTCCTCAAAAAAGCTACTATGATGTAAATGAAACACAGGCTGTTTGCCGATTGCATGCCAATAGTCTAGTTTTCAAATGGCAATAACTTAATTTTTTCAAATGGGACACCCCGTATATTTTTCTTCTGTTAGAAGCTCTCCCTAATACGCATTAAAAAAATAACATATTTTACACAATTGTTAATAAGTACAAAATTTTACAAAGTTTAATCGTGAGAAAACTACAAAAGTGAAAGTTAAAATTTATAGTAGGTGTTCAAAATGTCTTCCATTTTCATTTATACATTTTCTTGCCCTTTTTTTCATTGATTTACGCACATCTCTTAGCATTGCAGGGGTCACCTGTCTAAATACTGCAGTAATTCTTTCTTTCATATTTTCTTTTGTGGTAAACTCTTCTTTGTAAACAATATTTTTAATAAATCCCAACAAGAAAAAATCGCAAGGTGTAAGGCAAGGCGATCTAGTAGGTCAATTTATAGGTCCTCCCCTTCCTATCCAACGATCCTGAAATTCCCTATTTAACCCATTGCGAACATCTAATAGGTAATGTGGTGTGGCACCATCTAATTGAAACCACATTTCGTTGCGATAATTTTGAGGCACATTTTGCAATAAGTTGCGAAAATCATGTTCTAAAAAATCTAAAAATATAGCTCCATTTACAGTCCCATCAAAGAAATAGGGACCAATTACATAATCACCTATTATTCCCGCCCACACATTCAAAGACCATCGATACTGTGATGTGGTTCTAAATAAATGTTCATTGTGGTCCGAATAATAATGGAAGTTGTGTCTATTTACACAACCGTTCTTATAAAACGTGGCTTCGTCGGAGAATAAAACTTTGTTTAAAAAGTTACGCTCTGTATTTATCTTGTTTATTAACCATCTACAGTATTCCACTCAACGCGCGAAATCACGTGGTAACAATTCTTGGTGAAGCTGGATATGATAGGGGTGATATTTATTCTTTTTTATTATGCGTCTAATTGTGGTATTGTGGTGAATGTTTTTCATACTTCCTGTTCTATCAAATCTATTCTTTAAATTCTCAAAAGTATCCTTTTGTGGATGACGTCTTTCTGGGTATCTTTGACGATAGACCCTACTATGGTCTATTTTTATGCATGAGAGAGTAATAAAACAGCATTTCTAATGCAAAACTTAGTACGGTCATTTTAAATATTTTTACGGAATAATCTAAATATTTCCTAAAATTGTCATAAATGTACCTGAGCTAATACAAGTTTTGCGTCTTTTATTGGTCTTTTATAACCATAAGCTGTACAGAACAATAGAAAAAGGTTTAGACAGGCCAAAAGCCCTGTGTATTAAAGATAACATAGCCGTATCTTAAGATTATTTTCAATAAGTACCTATTTGCCAATTTTGTTTTATTTTAATTCCAAGAATTTCTTACAGTAATCGAATTATAAGTAGATAAATCCCTTAGTAAGGAGGTCCAGTTGTGTATTCTTGACAGCTTACTAAATGTCGTTTAGTTGCAACATGCAAGGTGCAGTGTGCAGTCTATTGTGAATTCTAGTGTGATCATGGAAAATTTGGAAGTACCGCGTAAACGACAAAAAATCGGTCCTTTAACAGTTAATGAAAAAACATTAATATTTAATTGTTTTAAATCATTTACAGACAAACATTTATGTAAAAGTGTTGATGACACAGTGGAATTAGTTAGTAGTACGCTTGGTCTTGGGAAATCTACGATTTACAGAGTTGTTAAAGAAGAGAAATGTGGCGAGTTTCAAACAGCACGTAAAGCTCCAGGAAAACCAAAATTTCAAATAGAAAATCATTTGAAAGAAAGACTTCGAAGGAAAGAATTTCCGACAGTAGACAAAGTTCTTGCCACGGTTCGAGATGATAAGGATTACCCTGAAATGAGTCGAAGCACACTATGGAAACTTTTAAAAGAAATAGGTTTTCTATGGAAAAAGCATTCCAGAAAGTCTATTTTAATAGAAAGAAGCGATATTGTAGTATGGAGAAGTATGAGAAGTATGTAGTATGGAGAAAGGACTATAAAAGAAATGAGAAACCAAAGAAGAAATATATTTTATTTAGATGAAACATGGATCAATGAGGGACATACATCAAATAAATTTTGGCAAGATGAAACTGTTACAAGTCGAAGACAGGCTTTTTTAAATAATTTATCTACTGGTTTAA
This sequence comes from Crepidodera aurea, assembly GCA_949320105.2. NCBI lineage: Eukaryota > Metazoa > Arthropoda > Insecta > Coleoptera > Chrysomelidae > Crepidodera > Crepidodera aurea. Next base: position 14,961,825 of record OX439480.2, read on the forward strand.
ATCCACCATCAGGAAAGGGGCGTAGACTGATAATAGTACATATCGGTAGTTCAAACGGTTTTGTTAAAGGTGGTTTATTGACTTTTGAATCTACTCGTACCGGTGACTACCATGAGGACATGAATGCTGATGTCTTTAAAGAGTGGTTCGAACAAATGATAGATCTTCTTCCTCAGAACTGTATAATAGTAATGGATAATGCAAGTTATCACTCGAGACTTACAGAGAAAATGCCCACAACCAAGTGGTTAAAAAAAGATTTACAGAATTGGCTAAATTCAAAGAATATTAAGTTCCATCCCGGTTCTGTGAGAAGAGAACAGTATCATTTGTGTTCCCTTCATAAAGAGAAATTAAAAAAATATGAAATTGATGAAATTGCAAAAAATCGTGGGATGACGGTGGTTAGATCACCACCATATCATTGCGAAGTAAACCCGATTGAACTGATATGGGCACAGATAAAGGGAGAAGTTTCAGGAAAAAATAATTCTTTTAAAATGAGTGATGTTAAACAGTTGTTTTTGGAGGCTGTAAATAATGTGAAGCCTGAAAACTGGGAAAAGGCAGTAAATCATACGATTAAAGAAGAAGAGAAAATGTGGAAGTTGGACAATATTACTGATGAAATGATCGAGCCACTCATTGTAAATATTGGTTGCGACAGTTCATCTTCTGATTTCGATTCTGATTTGGATTTGTAGGTAAGAAGTAGTTTTTATATTAAAATTATTATTTATGAACGTAACGTTGTTTAAAAGTCAAAGTTTAAACCCTTATACCTACATAACCCGTTTGACACAATATTCTTAACATACCTTGTGGAAAAATAAAATATTTTAGAAAAAATTGCACTTTTTTACCTTCAGCTGCTTAGAAGTTATAAGCAGGTTAATTAGGTGAAAATATAAGTGTACACCCGATATATTTATTATATTTATACAAAGGTTATTTCATACGAAAATACTTGAGGTATAACTTCACAAAATATTTTAACTGTCTACTAAAAGAAGTGGTACGCCTATGGATTACAAACGCTTTATTATTTTAATACTCTCTCATACATAAAAATAGACTATAGCAAGAAACGCATTTTTTTGACATTCACCCATTATCCATATCATATCAATATTTTCTTGAACACTATAATTCTTATTAAAATCCATTTTTTATACACAATACCGATTAAATATAGTAGACGTGATACAATACAAAATTTTATGTTGACAATTAATGCCATAACAAAATATTCCCACTGTCATTTTCATAGGTAACTTGGTTTCTTATTAAAAATTGTGTAAAATATGTTGTTTGTCACTTAACGTCAATTATTAAAGTAAATAGTAAAGTTAGATGTGCAAAACTCTATATTTTTTTAATGCGTATTAGGGAGAGCTTCTAACTGAAGAAAAATATACAGGGTGTCCCATTTGAAAAAATTAAGTTATTGCCATTTGAAAACTAGCCTATTGGCACGCCATCGGCCAATACTCTGTGCAACAGGTGAAGATGTTGAGTGATTATTGTGATATGTGCATGTTTCATTTACATCATAGTAGCTTTTTTGAGGAATTTTTTAAAAAATGTGGCTTTTGTGCTAATATTTCTGAAGTACTGTTTTTTCATTAAATCTGCTTAAAATAGGAATAACTTGTCAACGCCGCGTCGGATTTACAAATACAAAAAACTACCGTAAATCTAATATTAATAGAATCAGAAGACATAATCGTATACAGGGTGTTCAATTTAAAAAAACCAAATTAATTTTGATTCCACAAAAATTAGCCACCCTGTATACATCAAAATATTTTAAAATTATAGTCCGAGTGACACTGTCTACCCCTACAAAAAATCTTGTTGATATCTCTTTTAGTTTCGGTGCTAAAGATCGAGTGGAAATAATTGGCGCACCCTGTATAACCTCAAATTTTTCAGGAGAGCATTTAATACAGAGCCAATGAAGAATGTTATAGTGAGTTTTATGTATAGTTTTTTGTTGGTTAATAAAATAAAGTGTCCACTTATTTCACGTCCGTCAAGATAGTCAGATTATCCTCAACTTCAGCCAAAGGTAAACTGATATCCTAGCGTCTAAATGTCACCAAAGGATATTAAAATACCAAAGATGTATTAAAATCCTGAAGTTTTATATTGATTTATCACTTTGATCTAACTGATCACAATATGTTGCATACGGTTAATACGAATTATTTTGTTTTTACCACTTGATATAAACGTATAAATATTGTTAAACTCCATATCTTGTTTAAATATCATTTTATTTTAATTAGGTATGACTCACATCATTATATTTACTGAAACCGTACACAATTTGAAATTGTGGGTTTTAACAAAAAAAAAAACAAATACTCATTTATTTATATAGCATTCCGTTCATATGCAAATGATAACAGCATTACTCACATTCCTTTTCATTGCAATAAATGTATAATTTTTATATTATTAAGCAAAAAAAATATAAAATCCAGCCTGCCACAATTTTTGTTTAATTTATTTAGCAGTAAAATTTTATTGTTTGAATTTCGCCGTATGGAAAATAAATAAAGATACAGGGTGAATCTCTTGTGTTATTTTCCTATTATTTTTACTAAATATTACATGTAATAAATAAGTACAAAGAATAGGTCAAAAAACTTTGCAATCCCAATGTAAACTCACTTAAGATTCATTTACTGATCGTTGGTAGATACAAAACACGATGAGAATATCACACCGCGTCATAGCTGTATGACGTCACCGTTCTTGGTCTCCACCTACTCGAGACCAGTGGAGTGTGCGGTACACAAAAATAAAACTGCTTATATTTTAAAATGTTCAATATTTTGTATTTACTGAAATTCGCAAATTATAAAGTATTTTGCTTCCGAATTTCTACATCGCAAGGCCTTAAAAATAATACGTTATTGGTTGAGTTGATTAAATAAATGAACAAAGTATATCTCAAAATATAAAATCTTTTACCGGGAATTTCGTTTCTGGAAGTCAAATATTCCAACCACATTGAATCAATATTTAGTTTATCCCACATTCAGTTATATAATAAATCAGCATTTGCTCTTGTTCTACCATACTCTGTTTTCAAAGTTCAGGAAAACATTTTAGCAGACTGATTATTTTTTACGATTTCGAACGTTTTTTCTATTATTTTTTTATAATCGAATATAGCACTAAATAACCTAGATTGGATAAATTTTGTAAATTTTAGTTTTTGTTCAAAATTAAACAGCAAATCCTTCAACAAATTTGAAAAATTATTTTAAGCAGTTTTTGATTCATCGCAAAATTTTTATTTGTGATTTTAAACTTAGCACTTAAATAGCATATGTCCCTATGTCATTGTTATGTCCATCATCAGGGAATTACAAAAAATAGTTTAAAATATTTCCTAATTGGCCAGCAAATCATAAGTGACAATATAATGAAAGACCAGAGCTCTTAAAGCATTTATACAAGAAATAACATTTTATTAAAAATTAACATTTATCAAAATATTCTGAGGAAAAATAAAATTTATCGTTTTTATTCTACGTTTCATTAACAATTTTTTATGGATAAATATTAAAGATAGACTTCAGGGTTTTGTATCTTGACATAACGTTGAGCACATTTGTACATCTCAACTGCTGATTGTTCTGGTGTAGCATCAGCTGGTCTAACTGCGCAATTTGTGAGAACAAGTTCAGTATCCTCTGGTGTTTGGAATGCGGATACAACTTTTCTTAGGTTGTCTACATTAACATCGCCTTTGTCATCTTGAACGTTAAATTTCTGGTTCAAACACAATAATTGAGCACCTAGTGCTTTACCATTGATTGTCTCGTTTTTAAATATTTTGGCAATTTCCTTAACATCAGTTTTGGTGGATTCCAAACATTCTAGGTGGAATTTTTGATATTGTATTGCGACCTGGTTCACGACGGATCCATTTACCTACAAATTCGTTAAAAACGTCAAGCTCTAGATCAGTGTTTCCCAAACGGTGCCAATCTAATTTTTTATGAGTTCTTAAACCAAAGATAATCCGACAGCATCAGTTTTGAATAGGTATATTGTAAGTAAACCAGTAAGGAATTTTAATTTATTAGATTCGACATCCTAAGACCGGTTTCTGTCTTTCGACTTCATCAGTTAGGCTTTTCGAATCCAATAAATAAAATTCCAAACTCGTACAAGTCAATAGCTATATCCGCTATAAGATAACATCTTTAGAAGTGCTACCATCTATGGTAAGAAGAGAGTATTGACATTAAATTTTGACTGAATCTAGTCAAGATGTCACTCTCTTCTTTTTTATCCCTTTCAGAGATTAATACAAAGTGAGTAAACCAGTAAGGAATTTTAATTTATTAGATTCGACATCCTAAGACCGGTTTCTGTCTTTCGACTTCATCAGTTAGGCTTTTCGAATCCAATAAATAAAATTCCAAACTCGTACAAGTCAATAGCTATATCCGCTATAAGATAACATTTTTAGATGTGCTACCATCTATGGTAAGAAGAGAGTATTGACATTAAATTTTGACTGAATCTAGTCAAGATGTCACTCTCTTCTTTTTTATTTAATGTCAATACTCTCTTCTTACCATAGATGGTAGCACATCTAAAAATGTTATCTTATAGCGGATATAGCTATTGACTTGTACGAGTTTGGAAATTTATTTATTGGATTCGAAAAGCCTAACTGATGAAGTCGAAAGACAGAAACCGGTCTTAGGATGTCGAATCTAATAAATTAAAATTCCTTACTGGTTTACTCACTTTGTATTAATCTCTGAAAGGGATAAAAAAGAAGAGAGTGACATCTTGACTAGATTCAGTCAAAATTTAATGTCAATACTCTCTTCTTACCATAGATGGTAGCACATCTAAAAAGGTATATTGTACCTTCATGTAAGCAAAAATAGTAAATGTAGCCACAATAATTGAAGTGTGAAAGAACCAATGACTCACACAAAAGCTTTCGGGTTTCATCTACTATAGGTAAAGGCCCCATCTATACTAATATTAATGTTTTCGGAAAGAAAATTTTAAATTATGTTGTTGCTAAATCAGAAATACCTTGAAGGTCTTGGTTAACGAGTCGGCAAGTTTCTTCACAATTTTAGTAGAAAAACGGTAGTAATATTGCCTATCATCTGCATAAGCCTGTACCCTATCACGTCTTGCCGAAGTTAAGATATCAGCCGTGTAAAAACTAAACAATAACGGCCCAAGGACAGATCCTTGAGGAACACCACTTAAAATATTAATAGCTTCTGATCTGACACCATCAACCTCAACTACTTGTGACCTATCAGTTAGATATGAAGAAATAAGACAGACTGCAGCTTGTGACGCACCATAATAGCGAAGTTGAGCACAAAGCAGTTTATGGTTAATGGTGTCAAATGCTTTTGAAAAATCTTATTATCTATTATCTTTTTTATGAAGTAATTTAGTATAAATCAATTAAGTAATTTATGTAAATCATTTTCTATGGTCTATGGTCTATGGTTAAAATATTAACTTACCGCTGCAATAATTGCCGCACAAAAAACTAAATTAGTTACGGAATTCATGGTAAAGTAATATATAACTGACGATAATTTACAATTTATAGTCACAATTTGATTTAATCTCATAATGGCAATGAGTTTTTAAACTTTGGATCTATAAAAAAGTTAAAGGTTAACAATAAATATTATACATTATGCTGTTGTAAATATATTTTTTTAAACTTCCGTTCATTATTTTATATTCAAAACTTAGTATTTCGTTAAAAGAACAGTAGACGTTCATAATATATTACGTAACAAGTGTTGTGAAAATCTAGTGCGTAATTCCATGAGTGCGTAATTACTTTACAACACGCATTACGTACTAAACTTTATCTACGTCCATATATAGTGTGCCAAAAAGTATATGAAAGTTCCAGTCGAGTTTGTTGTCAATATTTATGTCTAAAAACTACATGAATTAATACTCTCCTCATGTATTTTTGTCACTATTTTTTCCGACTCGAGGTATAAGTTAAAATATACTTTGAGTTTTACTAAGATTCAAAGCTAATCTATTAGCTAGAAACCAATCTGCTATGCCCTGCATGATGGAAGTGAAAGAAGATAATAATAGTCCAGGGAAGTTAGGAAATCAATCGGAAATTTTTAGGAACACAAGATATCGAGATGCGGTTTTCTGCACTGTATTCAGAAAGCTTCAAGGAAAAAAATCTATATGGTGTGGTTATGCCATTTTTCGAAAAATACATTCTGGTGCAATAAATGCATTTTACAATTGCATAATTACTTGCAACATTATAAGAACAACTGGAAACTCGGAAAAATAGCTCGAAAATCGTTACTCGGGGGTTTTCGGGGATGCCGAATTCAATTCTGGCATTAGAATTACCCGAGGGTGCCCGGGGGTGGCTCTGCGGGGATGCTCGGGGGTGATTGGGGGGAGAAATTGCAGCGTCCATGAAAATCAACCGGAAATCGTTACTCGGAGGGTTTCGGGGATGCCGAATTCAATTCTGGCATTAGAATTATCCGAGGGCGCTCTGTGGGGAAAGGTAATGGAGAAACTGAAAAATCACAAATTATGAAAATAATACTTTTTATTAATATTAAATTATTCATCATAAAGTTCAATTTTTAACTTAAATACTAAACATCTTATTCAAACTCTTCATCTTCTTCCCCTTCTTCATCTTCTTCCCCTTTTTCATCTTCTTCCTCGTCACTATCATCGGCCTCGTTGGAATTGCCTTTTTGGTTTGAGCAATTGCCATCGCAATCCTTGCATGCAAGTGAGCACTCCAACCGATTTCGGCGGCACCTGCACCTTGTACCACAGTCGGTTTCACAGGAATAAGAAACAATACTTAAAATTTTCGGAAGAATACACAACATCAGGTGCTTTAGCGGAAGGCGGCTTCAGCAAGAACACTTCCATATTCGGTTGAGTCCGAGCGGCAAGAATTGTTAGGACGACAGTGTCTTCCGAAACAATGACTAACTTATTGTTGGGGCTTCCAGAAGCAGTCTCAATGGCTTTGAGCACCATATCAACATTTATGCATTTATTGCACCAGAATGCATTTTTCGAAAAATGGCATAACCACACCATATAGACTTTTTTCCTGGAAGCTTTCTGAAAACAATGCAGAAAACCGCATCGTACTCATTTGCAAATTATAAAATATTTTGCTTCCGAATGTCTACATCCTAAAATAATACGTTATTGGTTGAGTTGATTAAATAAAGTATATGTCAAAATATAAAATCTTTTACCGGGAATTTCGTTTCTGGAAGTCAAATATTCCAACCACATTAAATCAATATTTAGTGTATTCCACATTCAGTTTCAAAGTACAGGAAAACATTTTTACAGACAGATTATTTTTTTCGAGGGATTACGATTTCGAGCGTTTTTTTCCTATTTTTTTGCATAAATTTTCTACTTAAATTTTATTTTTTGTCAAAATGTTATTTACTTAAACAGCAAATCCATCCATAAATTCGAAACAATTTCAACACCCTGTATCTCAGAAACTAGGCACTTAAAAGACATATGGCCCTGTATCAAATTTTATCATCACAACATCGCACCACTCTTTATACTTAGCTCTGTGTTTGGCTATATCCACACAAAACGCCGTTAGTGTCCTAACTTCACAAGTACCTAAGTGAATCACTTAATGAAAGCAAGCCCTATTTGTGTATATTTCTGGATCTTTCAAATGCATTTGACACTGTTAGTCATCATCTTATCCTGCAGAGGGTGCGTTAGCATATACACTTCTCAACGAGACGACCCGGGTTCGATTCCCAAGAAAATCAAGTGGTTCATAATATAGGCAACCCACCATGGCTCGGTGAGTACGTATAAACCGTTAGTCATGTAACTGTAATCATTAAGCCATGCAGAAAGCGGTAGTCGCGGCCTGAACCACCCGTCACACGAACTTTACTTTTTTTTTTCTCTCTTGGAAGATATTGGTATACGAAATAATTATTTAAATCTTTTTAAAAGGTATCTCACCAATCAACAGCAAACTGTGAGAATAGATGATGTACTTAGCAGTGCAAGAGTTGTTGAATATGGAGTGCCGCGAGGATCCATGCTTGGTCCTATTTTGTTCAACATATATATTAACTGCTTGTTTTCTTTAGAAACCAGTGAAAACGTTATTGGCCTCGCAGATGATACTGCTAAAATTAGCTTTCATAATCATACCCCATGGTACGGGGTAAGATGGTTTTTCACATGTTCCTTTTTAATAATTCATGTTAGACAGATCCGTCAACAAGATTATTAGATTGAAGGTGGACCGCGACTGATAGATGTCTAGATTATAGAACATAGAGTTAAATACATGTTACTTTAATAGGGGCACTATGAAAATGAGCTGAAATAAGCATCGTTGTTATTTCGCTGATGGCAAGATGGTTTTTCGCATGTTCCTTTTTAATCCTTCATTTTAAACAAATGTGACGAGTTGATCTCCCAAAGACTACGCCAAATTGTAGTTAGATTAATAACACATGTGCTATAAATAAATAAGAATAATAAACGTAATGATTATGCTGCATTTTTGCTCTATGCGACTCGTGGAACCCTTGTGGAACCCTTGTAGGAGTATTGCTGGACATATTAATTTTTAAGCGTTCTCTTACAAAAAATATTTCTCCATTGAACATTTATTTAGTTTTTTAATTTATTTCAAGGTGACTGGCTGTGTTTAACCCTGTTAATGAAACGCCCATGTCGGACATAGTCATGGTAACAAAAAAGTGATTGAAAAATGAAAAATGTAATGTCAATAAAAAATAAATTCTTAAGTAATAGTTTCGAAATCAAAATAAAATCTTCTAAAAGACGCTAAATGTGTGCGTGTGTGTGTGTATCTGGGTGTGTATGACATATATCCATCATATAAACCATAAACGTAAAGAGGTGAACGCCTAACTTGCCGATAAATGCCCATATATCGAGTTCCCCCTAATCATTTTAAACTCGCGCTAGCTCGAAATCTGTACATAGGATTGAGTTGGGCCCGTGAACACTTTTGATCGGGATGGGATGAAGAATAAATTTCCGAAATTTGAGAGAAATCCACCGAAAGCCATTTTCCTATCAAAAACTGCTGGGTCCTTTGTTCGGTATCTGAATTCGTTTTTAAAATTATGACTTCAGATTTTGATAGAGCATTAAAGTAATAAAAATATTTTATTCCTGACCGGGATATTATAAGCTTATATCATCGTGATTACGCTATCAATAAACAGGGTCATAACTCCCTTGGGATATTAGAGGTGCCTTAATTTCCCGTTGCCAGGCTTAATTCCCGTTGTTAGGATATTTTGACGTTTGTTGAATATTGCTGTCAGCGTTTTATTATATTTAGTGAATATCATTGTTGCTTATTTTATTAAAATCGATCAGAAATAAAATAATCTATTGTAGTGTGTAAGTTAGGTTACAGTTTTTTATAGTGTAATAGGGAGTTTTTTGTTTGACAGTAGTTAGGGATAGAGGTTTGTTAATTAGTAAATAAGTTTTTTTTAGAAATGTCAGATTTTGAACTCACCAAATACCCTGAGATAAATATTTGTTTTGAATAAAAATTTAAAAATATAAAAAGGCCTTAATAATAATTAAAATATATGTCGCCAACCAACGTGGGGCCTTTATATAAAAGAAAATAATAAAATCGTGTAAAAAAAAATGTACTTAAGAAGTGGAAACAAAAAGATGGATGGAAGAAGATCAGATCGAATTATGCAAATGTTAATTGCTATGAATGAAAATCAAAAAAAGATGGAGAATAACATAGAAAGAAATCAAGAAAAGATGGAGAATAACATAGAAAGAAATCTAGAAAATAATAAAGAACATATGAAAATTAAAAAAAACTAATGAGATGATAATTTTAATAAGAAGAGAAATTGAAAGAGTTGAAGTGAGATTAGAGAAATAAGAAAAGGAAACAGATAAAAAAATAGAAGAAATTAGAGAAGAAGTAGAATTTGCTATTAATGCAGTGGCTAATAGAGTAGATAAAAATCAGGAAGAATTAAAAAAGATATTCAGGAAAATAAGAAGGACTTACAAGAAAACAAAGAAGAGTGTAAAGTAGCTTTAAAGCAATTAGAAGATAATTTAAAGAAAAATGCTAGAAATCCAAAAACATAAAGTCATAAAAGAAAGTCGTAAAAGAAACGTAATGGTAAAGAAAACAAAATTATTTACAATTTATGAAGAAGAAGAAGAAGGAGAAGAGAAAGGAGAAAAAGAAGAAGAGAAATATGATAAAGCAAAGATACATGCAATAACAAATAAAGTAATTGAAAAAAGAAATGTACAAAATTTAGGTAATCGTCACTGGGGGGTGTATAAACCTGAAATTAAAAAAAGTTGTAAATATAAAATATTAGGATACCAAACAAAAAGAATTAGAATGAAGGAAGAAAACAAAAACAGTAAAGAAAAAGAAAAGAAACTGGAAGAAAGTAAAAAAAAAACAAATAATAATGTTCAATTAACATTTTTACTGTTTAAAAATTTTTTGAAATGTTGGGGGGGTTATGTAGTGTGTAAGTTAGGTTATAGTTTTTTATAGTGTAATAGGGAGTTTTTTGTTTGATAGTAGTTAGGGATAGAGGTTTGTCAATTAGTAAATAAGTTTTTTTAGAAATGTCAGATTTTGAACTCACCAAACACCCTGAGATAAATATTTGTTTTGAATAAAAGTTTAAAAATATAAAAAGGCCTTAATAATAATTAAAATACTATGTACCTCGGGAATTAATGAGGCATAATTACCTCAGGCAATTGCAGTCTCTCGGGCCAGAAGCACTCGGGATGCAAACTTAGCCTTCAGGAATTAAGGCCCTTATAATACGCTTGCTACATAAATTACTATTCTAATTGGCCAGAAATTGACGACCTTTTGTTTTATATATTTTTATTTATTACGTATCAAGTGGTACTAACATTTTTTGATTGATAAATATTAAAGATAGTTCTCAGGCTTTTGTATCTTCACATAACGTTGAGCACATTTGGCAAGCTCAACTGCCGTTTGTTCTGGCGTAGCATCCGCTGGTCTAACTGCGCAATTTGTGAGAACAAGTTCGGTATCTTCTGGTGTTTGGAATGCGGATACAGTTTTTCTTAAGTTGTCTACATTAATATCGCCTTTGTCGTCTTGAATGTTAAATTTCTTGTTCATACACCATAATTGAGCACCTATTGCTTCACCATTGATTGGTTGGTTGTTAAATAGTTTCTCAATTTCCTTAACATCAGTTTTGGTGGATTCCAAACATTCTTCGTGGAATTTTTGATACTGAATTGCGACCTGGTTCACAACGGCTCCATTCACCTACAAATTCGTTAAAAACGTGACGCTCTAGATCGAATATGGGAAGACTCTCATACAAATTTAAATAAACCATTTTTTATGGCATATGATTAAAATATTAACTTACCGCTGCGATAATCGCCGCACAAAAGACCAAAATAGTTACGAAATTCATGGTAATTTAATTTCGAATTGGCGATAATTTGCAATTTATAGTCACAATATCATTTAATCTCATAACCGCAATGACTTCTTAAAGGTTAACTATAAATATTACATATTTTGTTGTTGTAAACATACTTTTTTTAAACTTTCGTTCGTTATTTATATAGTGTGTCCAATACTGCAAAAAGTTCGTTAAAAGGAGAGTAGAAGTTCAAATAATTGATTTTCCCAAATCGTACCTCGAATTTTTGAAACCGTCTTTTTGACCTAAAGGAAATTTTGGTGACTTGCAACATAGACCAGTAATTTTAGGGTAAAAACATAGTGAAGCCTCGCATCAAGCATCGAACCAAGCCTCGCCTCAAGCCAGGCATCAGAGGGCACATAGTGAGGCATCTATAAAAGCAGTTGTAAGAATCATGAATCCACAGTCGTAGTGAGGTGGTGGAAATAGGAAATAGTTGTTTATATATATAATATGTCTTCTAATAGTGATTGCGATATATATGCAAGTGCAGCGTTAAAATGGTGGATAACTGATAACTGTAATGGACGAGAATATAATGTCCACCAGGAGAACCAATTGCGGAGGCAATTCGGTGAATATCATCGACTCTTTACTGAACTGAAACGTTTTCTTGACAAATTTCGAGAATACATGAGAATGTCTTTCAAAACATTTACATATATTTTACAGTTTGCTATAATATAGACTTTCTGTTTTATTTACATTGTTTTTTATAGCTCACCTGATATATTTGTAACATGACTTATTTCTGTCCATGATTTATCTAAAACATATCTGTTCTGATGTCTTCTATCTTTTTTATCTCATATTGCAGGTCGAATAAACACTTCACTGATTCATTTTTGTTTATCCATTATAAACACAATAACCTCTTTTCACTTTAAAACAACTGCGATACTGACAAAATACGGGTAGTGGCTGGGGATTCACACGACCTTGAGCGCACCAATCATACATCACATTTCGGGCATAAGTCCTGAGAAGAGTCTTGGAAATCAAATTGATTTGATTCCTCAAAACGGCGATGCTCGATGCTTCGCTTTATTCGAGGCTCGGTTCTTTACTATGAACGGTTACCGTTTAATACATGTATTTGTTTTTGATGCTTGAGGCGAGGCTTGGTGCGAGGCTTCACTATGTTTTTACCCTTAGAAGACTCAAATTGTTTGACAGATCATAATTGGCAAATTTACGTTAGCTTCAGCGAGGCTTCACTATGTTTTTACCCTTAGAAGACTCAAATTATTTGACAGATCATAATTGGCAAATTTACGTTATGATAAAAGTCTATCAAACGAATTTGTGCAAAAAAATGTTTAAAAACAGTGAAATGGATATTTGTTTTTTACATTTAGCAAATTTCGCGTTTCTACGTTATGCAGTTTTGCTCCACTTAAACTGTAACACTCTGTATCTTGGTCCACAGATAAAATTAAAATAAAATGTTGAAACACATATTTATTTGTCCTTTTCTAGAGTTAAAAGTCTTATCGCAAATGCCTTCTTCCTTCTTCAATTTTTCCATTAAAAAAAACACCCAGTATAAACATTTTAAACGTATTAGCGGCAAATTTTGTAATGTTCTCTTCTTTAAAACTTACTAAAAATCAAGATGAGTTATTTTTCATCTAAACTTTAACAAAGTATACATTTTCGGAACCGGAAAGAGTTCACCCTTCAGATAGGATAAAAATATATAGGTTGATTCGATAAAAAAATCGATGATATTTGCATTTAAAAAAGACCATTCTTTTAAAATACCCTATATAAAATTTTACTAAATAAACATCTATACTGAAAAATCTTTATATAAAAAGAAATAATAATCATAATCATAATCATCTTTATTGACCTTTTGTTGTCATACATAATGAATAAGGAACGTCAAAGTAAAAAATATAAAATAGAAAAATATACAAAAGTTAGCAACACGGTATACGCAAAGATATGCAGTAATTAACAAAATTACAAATCAAAATTAAAAATCGAAGAAATAGACAATACAGTAAGACCAATTACAAATCAAAACAAAAATTAAAAATCATAGAAAGCATTATTTACCAACATCTTTTTCAGACCTCTTTGAAATATTTTTAGTGATTTAACGTTTTTTAGGTTTTGCGGTAACTTGTTATAAAATAAACATAACAGGGTGATTTCTTAAAGTTTGCATGGTTATGCTGCTTCAGATATATCTTTTCAGCGTTTCTAGTACGATATCCATGCACATCGCTGTGCTTTGTTAGATCATTCATTTTATTGAAAGTTAAAGATAACAACTTGTATAGGTACAGGAAAGGAAGGGTCAGAATATTTTTACCTTTAAAAATTTTTCGGCAACTGTCTGTATAGCCTAAATTAAAAATTAACGATTCTGAGTTCCGAGATATTTGCAAGTTAAAATGTGTCAGAAACTTCTGGAAAAATAAAATTTAAGTCCTCCGAATTTAATCAAAGGTAATACCACGAGTCCTCCAAATTTTATCGATTAAATTTTTGGTTTTCACGAAAACGGCTTTATTTGGAAAAACCACGAAAACAAACTGATTGATAAAATCACGAGTCCGCAGGACGAGGGATTTTATCTCAAATCAGTTTGTTTGAGTGGTTTTGCCTGAAATAAAGGCGTTTGAGTATGGAAACCGAAAATTTGATCCATAAAATTTGACAGGACGAGTGGTATTGTGAAAGATTATTTTTTGAATCATTTTGTGTTAAAAACAGAGAGACACTTAACACTCAAAAGTTCGATATTTTCTTTTACACTTAAACGCCAAATATTATAAACGTAATATAAGTTGCCTATCTAGTAGGAGGCATTTAAGATTATTTATTAAGTGTAACGTTTAGACGTTTTGACATTATATCAGTTTCAAACTAATACAGAAGAGGCGACTTTTTTCTGCATGCATAAATTAGAAATATATACATACTTATATCCCTACTCAGTATAAAAAAAAATTGAAAAAAAATTATTTCTCTCAAAAAACGATTTTAAAGTCATTGAGTTTGAAATTCGTGCGGAAACGCAGTTTGCTCGGTTTTCGAATTCGTGACGTCCTATTACCTCTGCCCCTTTAAATTTTAAATGTCACCTCCATCCGTGTTTATTTGTGTTTGTGTGTGATTTGAGTCTTGTCGTTTTCTAATTGTTAATAGTGTTTATGATTGTTTAGTTGTGGCTTCTAAATAAAAATTGGGATAATTATCGTTAAAATGACCAGTATTGTTAAAAAAGGACCATATAAATACTGCGGACTCGTCATTTTATCAATCAGTTTGTTTGAGTGGTTTTGCCTAAAATAAACGCGTTTGAGTATGAAGATCAAAAATTTAATCTATAAAATTTCAGAGGACGAGTCGTATTTGAAAGGATTATTTTTTGAATCATTTTGTATTAAAAACAGAGAACATAGTCATTTATGCAAAAGACACTTTACACACAAATATTGAAAATTTTCTTTACCAATTTAAATTGAAAGCTGACCTGTTATAGTTTTACATACAGGGCCACCAAGGCGATTTTTTGACTGGCTACCCCGCGAAACGGCGCCGTAAATAGAAGCGAAGAAGAAGAATGAAATGAAGTCTTTCTTAATTTAATTAATTTTAAGTTTAGTGTTGAAGTGAGGTATGTAAAAATGTTAAAGGCGTTTTGAAATAAACTAATAAAAACAGGTTAGTTTACAAATACATTTTGAAATTTCGTTATTAACATAGATTTGCAATACATTTTAGTATAATAAAAATTGTTAAATGTTTACATTTGACCTTTCAAAAAAGGTAAACACAGTTTAATCAAGAAACAAATACGAAGAAGCGGTTTTATCAGTATAAAACACAATGATTGGTTAGGATCCTGAGCTGTTATTGGCTGAAACCACAAAATCTGACTGTATTGACAAATGAAAAAAATAATCAGTATAAAACACAATGATTGGTTAGGATCCTGAACTGTTATTGGCTGAAACCACAAAATCTGACTGTTTTGACAGATGAAAAAAATAATCTATAAAATTTGAGAGTACGGGTGGTATTTTCAAAGATTATTTTTTGAATCATTTTGTATCAAAAACAAAGAATATAGTCATAATATTCAATATATTCTTTATCAATTTCACCTCCAATTTTTAAATTGAAAAGTCAAATATTGAGCTGTTATATATTAAAATACAGGGCCACCATGGCAAGCGCGATTGGGTTTGGCTTAATTCAGATTGACATTTGTCAGTTTTAATGAAATTTTAAGTGATTAGAACGTATGTTGTATTGATTATTGTTTCAAAGGCGTTAAAGCGATTTGAAATAAACAAATACATAATATATAAAACCCAATGATTGGTTAGGATCGTGAGCTCTTATTGGCTGAAACCACAAAATCTGACTGTTTTGACAGATAAAAAAAATAATCGTTTTTATTCTACGTTTTATTAACAATTGTTGCTTGACAAATATTAAAGATTATTGGCGTCAGGCCTTCTTATAAAGACATAACGTTGAGCACATTTGAACATCTCAACTGCCGTTTGTTCTGGTGTAGCATCCGCTGGTCTAATTGCGCATTTTGTGATAACAAGTTCAGTATCTTCTGGTGTTTGGAATGCGAGTACAGTTTTTCTTAAGCCGTCTAAGTTAATATCGCCTTTGTCATCTTGAATGTTAAATTTCTTGTTCAAACACAACAATTGAGCACCTACTGCTTCACCATTGATTGTCTCGTTTTTAAATAGTTTCTCAATTTCCTTAACATCAGTTTTGGTGGATTCCAAACATTCTTGGTGGAATTTTGGATACTGTATTGCAGCCTGGTTCACAACGAATCCATTTACCTGCAAATTCGTTAAAAACGTTAGAGATCAAATATGGGAAGTCTCTAACACAAATTTAATTTTGGTAAATCATTTTCTGTATGGTTAAAATATTAACTTACCGCTGCAATAATCACTACACCAAAGACTAAAATAGTTACGGAATTCATGATAATTTAATTTAAAACTAACAATAGTTTGCAATTTATAGTCACAATTACATTTAATCTCATAACCACAGTGACTTCTTAAACTTTGGATCTTTAAACAATGTTAGAGGTTAACTATAATTATTATATATTTTGCTGTTGCCTGCATATTTTATTTTAACCTTTCGTTATATAGGAAAACTGATTACTTCGTTCAAAGAACAGTAAAAGTACAAATAACTTATTTTCGAAAGTCGAGAAAATTCAGCGTTAAAAATAAAAGTTAGAATAATATTTTTAGACTAGTAGCTTAAAAACACAGAAATTAATTTGCAAATGTCATCAAAGATTAATTGTTGTCCCCGCAGTGCTTAAAAATGAATTCTAAGTTAATACAAGAGGCCCTCTGGCTGAATGTGTCACTCCGGACTTTAGCATCTACAGGGTGCGCCAATTATTTCCACTCGATCGCTAGCACCGAAACTAAAAGAAATATCAACAAGATTTTTTGTAGGGGTAGACAGTGTCACTCGGACTACAATTTTAAAATATTTTGATGTATACAGGGTGGCTAATTTTTGTGGAATGAAAATTAATTTGGTTTTTTTAAATTGAACGGTTATGTCTTCTGATTCTACTTAATATTAGATTTACGGTAGTTTTTTGTATTTGTAAATCCGACGCGGCGTTGACAAGTTATTCCTATTTTAAGCAGATTTAATAAAAAAACAGCGCTTCAGAAATATTAGCACAAAAACCACATTTTTTAAAAAATTCCTCAAAAAAGCTACTATCATGTAAATGAAACATTCACCTATCACAATAATCAGACAACATCTTCACCTGTTGCACAGGGTGTTTGCCGATGGCGTGCCAATAGTCTAGTTTTCAAATGGCAATAACTTAATTTTTTCAAATGGGACACCCTGTATATTTTTCTTCAGTTAGAAGCTCTCCCTAATACGCATTAAAAAAATATAGGGTTTTGCACATCTAACTTTACTATTTACTTTAATAATTGACGTTAAGTGACAAACAACATATTTTACACAATTTTTAATAAGAAATCAAGTTACCTATGAAAATGACAGTAGGTATATTTTGTTATGGCATTAATTGTCAACATAAAATTTTGTATTGTATCACGTCTACTATATTTAATCGGTATTGTGTATAAAAAATGGATTTTAATAAGAATTATAGTGTTCAAGAAAATATTGATATGATATGGATGTCAAAAAAATGCGTTTCTTGCTAGTAGGGTCTATCGTCAAAGATACCCAGAAAGACGTCATCCACAAAAGGATACTTTTGAGAATTTAAAGAATAGGTTTGATAGAACAGGAACCGTCAAGTATGAAAAACATTCACGTGAAACTACAGCTGTTACTATTGACAACGAATATAAGGTAATGATCAGTATAGTTGAAGATCCCAATATAAGCACAAGGCAATTAAGCAATCAGTTAGATATTTCCAATACCACAATTAGACGCATAATAAAAAAGAATAAATATCACCCCTATCATATCCAGCTTCACCAAGAATTGTTACCACGTGATTTCGCACGTAGAGTGGAATACTGTAGATGGTTAATAAACAAGATAAATACAGAGCGTAACTTTTTAAACAAAGTTTTATTCTCCGACGAAGCCACGTTTCATAAGAACGGTTGTGTAAATAGACACAACTTTCATTATTATTCGGACCACAATGAACATTTATTTAGAACCACATCACAGTATCGATGGTCTTTGAATGTGAGGGCGGGAATAATAGGTGATTATGTAATTGTCCCTATTCCTTTGATGGGACTGTAAATGGAGCTATATTTTTAGATTTTTTAGAACATGATTTTCGCAACTTAGTGCAAAATGTGCCTCAAAATTATCGCAACGGAATGTGGTTTCAATTAGATGGTGCCACACCACATTACCTATTAGATGTTCGCAATTGGTTAAATAGGGAATTTCAGGATCGTTGGATAGGAAGGGGAGGACCTATAAATTGGCCTACTAGATCGCCTTGCCTTACACCTTGCGATTTTTTCTTGTGGGGTTTTATTAAAAATATTGTTTAAATACAAAGAAGAGGTTACCACAAAAGAAAATATGAAAGAAAGAATTACTGCAGCATTTAGACAGGTGACCCCTGCAATGCTAAGAGATGTGCGGAAATCAATGAAAAAAAGGGCACGAAAATGTATAAATGAAAATGGAAGACTTTGAACACCTACTGTAAATTTTAACTTTCACTATTGTAGTTTTCTTACGATTATGTAAAATTTTGTACTTATTATAAATGGTGTAAAATATGTTGTTTGTCACTTAATGTCAATTATTAAAGTAAATAGTAAAGTTAGATGTGCAAAACCCTATATTTTTTTAATACGTATTAAGGAGAGCTTCTAACTTAAGAAAAATATACAGGGTGTCCCATTTGAAAAAATTAAGTTATTGCAATTTGAAAACTAGACTATTGGCACGCCATCGGAAAACACCCTGTGCAACAGGTGAAGATGTTGTGTGCTTATTGTGATAGGTGCATGTTTCATTTACATCATAGTAGCTTTTTTGAGGAATTTTTTAAAAAAATGTGGTTTTTGTGCTAATATTTCTGAAGTGCTGTTTTTTCATTAAATCTGCTTAAAATAGGAATAACTTGTCAACGCCGCG
Organism: Crepidodera aurea; assembly: GCA_949320105.2. Taxonomy (NCBI): domain Eukaryota; kingdom Metazoa; phylum Arthropoda; class Insecta; order Coleoptera; family Chrysomelidae; genus Crepidodera; species Crepidodera aurea. The sequence goes on from OX439480.2 coordinate 14,981,018, forward strand.
TCGGATTTACAAATACAAAAAACTACCGTAAATCTAATATTAAGTAGAATCAGAAGACATAATCGTATACAGGGTGTTCAATTTAAAAAACCAAATTAATTTTCATTCCACACAAATTAGCCACCCTGTATACATCAAAATATTTTAAAATTGTAGTCCGTGTGACACTGTCTACCCCTACAAAAAATCTTGTTGATATCTCTTTTAGTTTCGGTGCTAGAGATCGAGCGGAAATAATTGGCGCACCCTGTATATAACGCACTTGGTATCTAAATAGCTATTTTTACATTTAGCAAATTTCGCGTTTCTAAGTTAAACAGTTTTGTCCCATTTAAACTGTAACACTCTGTACATTGGTCCACAGATAAACCTAAAATAAAAACGTAGAAATACATATTTATTTATTCTTTTCTAAAGTTTATTAAAAAATACTCAATATAAAAGTCGTATTGCAAATGCCTTCTTCCTCTTCTTCAAGTTTTCCATTTCTAGTTTCATCCCTTTAGGAATTGAATATCGAAAAATCGCTTCTCGGGGAATACCCAGGTCGCAAAAGGAAAGTATTCAAATCTTACGTTTGCAACTCAAGCGATTTGAACTGGTTGTTGATGAGTGTGAGCGGATGTGTCAGATTGGAAAATAAATATTTATAGATTATAGGAAACAGTTGTAACAAGAAAACACTAGTAGATTTTGTCGAATATCACTTTTATTTCCATTTAAATTAACGGATTATATTATATATTAACAGATACAGATATTTTTTTGGACTGTTGGGATAATGTACTTTTCTCAGTATTCTCAATATTATAGCTGGTCGATCTTAAAGAAAAGGAGTGTAAACAAACTTGCACGCGGAGAGAACGTGACTGGTCTAGTACACAGGATTCTATAAAAAATTCTGGTGCTAGTGTCGTCGCCGGCTGCTGTCTAGAAGCAATATATGCAACTGCTGGTATAGTTACTTTGAGAAGTGTAAATCCTAATAATCATACATTAACATTTATTAGTCAATTCGTCGTTTGCTTGTGTTTCGTTTTTATTTCCTTAATTTGTACAGTTAAATGCTTTTTCTTATCGCTTTCTAGGAAGGCTATAAGTAACTCCTTCGGCAGATTCTGCCTAACAGATTATTTTATTTCAATATAACTAAACTTCAAAACGGCTTTAGGTAATTTAAATTGTTGTAATATAAAATTAAAAAAAGACTAATAGGGCATAAAAACTTTGCTCTATTGGCGTTTTTTAGTTGGACATAAACCTCAAAACCTCAAAACTTTTCACTTATAATCACACGAGAGCTTTTTTTTGCGTGGCAATTTAACGAAAAAAACTGCCTCTGAAAAAATTACGAGTCCGTAGGATTTTCAGAACTTTCGTGTCTTTTGTTAATATTTTGCTGCATGCTAGTATTTTGAGCGGTGGTAGTAACTGTTTCCTGGATGGTAGTACGATTGGAAATTTTTTAATCTATTACTGCATTTTAACAAATTCATTAAATCACGTAAATATTGATTCCTGGAAGTTATCAATATTTGTTATTTGGATAACAGCTATCGATTAATAAGTATTTTGAGGTATGTAGGGTCATAGGCGAGTAGAAATATGGAAAAAATGTACTAAAAAAAATGCAATTTTCTGTTTTTGTATTGCAAATCTATTAATACCCAAATTTTAAAATATATTTGTAAACTAACCTGTTTTTATTCGTTTAATTTAACACAAAACACAGCTCCATCCATAAATTCGTTTAAAACTGACAAATAATGTCAAAGTCTAAATGTTACCCTTAATAAATAATCTTAAATGCCTACTACTAGGTAGGCAACTTATATTACGTTTGTAGGTATACAATCAATTATAAATTATATTAATATTTGGCGTTTAAATGTAAAAGAAAATATCGAACATTTGAGTGTAAAGTGTCTTTCTCTGTTTTTAACACAAGATGATTCAAAAAATAAACTTAAAAATACCACTCGCCCTGTCAAATTTTATAAATTAAATTTTCGGTTTCCATACTCAAACGCCTTTATTTCAGGCAAAACCACGAAAACAAACTAATTTGAGATCAATCAGTTCGTTTTCGTGGTTTTTCCAAATAAAGCCGTTTTCGTGAAAACCAAAATTTAATCGATAAAATTTGAATAATTTTGATATGATTTTAATACAATTTATTCTTATATTAACTTCATCTTTCCATTTTCGTTATTATTGAATTCATAAATGCCATAAAACTCTACTTCTTTGATTTCTACTAATTTCCTTGAATTTGAACAAATTACGTTAATGTATCATTATATTAAATTTTGAGGTTATATTGTAATTTTCTTTTACTCATAACACTTTATATAATAACGTTCTTATTGTTATTACTTTCTCAGTCTGATATTAAACTACTAAATTAACCAGTAAAGGGCTCTTATGGACTTCCAATGTTAAATTTTGTTTGAAATATTAGATTAGAATTGTATTCTGTCCTGTCATTACTCAAAATGTAACAAGTAGTGATTTTATCAATATTAAGAAAATTATCTGTTTCGTCTTATGTCTTATCTTATCTTGTCTGTATTATTTGTATTCTGTTTATATTAGTTAACCGTTACATTATTTTAAATTGAGTTCTAAATAATTAAGCATAACTATAGGAACATCGGTGAAGGTTGACGCATGTCATTTCTATGAGAAGCAACACCTGATCCAGCGATAAGCCTGATAAGTCTCCATGCTTTATTGAAATAGTTATTGTTATATAGAAGATAAATAGCGATAATGTTTAGGTAGTATATTCACAGTAAACTTCATGACAACAGTGTTGGCAGTTGTCATGAAGTCCTCCAGATATCTAAATATCATAATATACATGAAAAGGTGAAGTTACAAAAGTTAGGGCCATGAAAAGAAGAAAACTAAGTTAATTTTATATAACTTTAATTTAAAATTTTACAATAAATTAGTGATGATGTCCGTGTCCGTGTCCCAAATTTTTGCCGAGACATTTAGTAAGAGCTAGAGCAGCATCCTGAGCAGTGCTTCCAGCAGCTCTTGTACCACATTCGGTAACGATTTCGTTTACTTTAGCTTCATCGTGGATGTGATGGCTAAGATGTGTTCTGATTTCCTCAGCGTTTATATCACCGTTGTCCTTTTGTAATCCTGATTTAACGTTCATACAAAGCATATGTGCTCCAAGTTTGGGATCGTCTACTTTTTCACCTTTTTGCAGTTTTTCCATGGTGGCGTCATCGATCTTCGTATCGGGATTGCTTTGGCAAGAATCGTGAATGTCCTTGAGTTTTTGTTTTGGGTCATCTGGACCGGCAAAAGCCTGTTTAAAAAATATTGGTTATGATAACAAATGTTGGACAAACTAGCAGATATGTAAGTTCCCGTTCAAAGAGCACATGGCTTATTTCAATTACGTTAGGACTACGGGATCTAAATATCAAAATATAGAAAGTGGATCAAATAAGGTACATAGGCTTAGTATTAGAAAAGGAAGCATTATAACTACATTATGAGCTGAAATTTCTAAGTTTAGGAACGGATGAACGTCTCTTAAGCTAGCAGAACAAAGTCAAAATCAATACATGGTCAATTAAACGCTAATTAAATGCCATAATTAAAAATTTACTGCTCTGCGAATTTTCGCAATAATGACTGTTCTGCTAGCTTTATCTTAAATGAGCAGAACATGACCGAAAAAGTGGTTGAAACAATAAAAATTGCAATTTTCTTTGCGCAGTTATTAACGGTTCATTAAAGGTTCTAGGAATACACTAATCGTGAATTTCAGGCTCGATTTATTTCTTTGAAAAAATGGAAAAAGTCACGACGTGGTGGTAAGGTCTGCAAAGCATGGCGGAAGAACGATTTTAACAATGAAAACCAGTGTTTCGGTAGTACAGTCATTGAAAATTTATTATTGGCTGATAAAAAAGGTAGAAAATTTTAAGTTAGGTCATTTAATTAGCCTTTAATGGACTTTTAATTGTCCATGTCCTGATTTTTAATTCTGCTGACTTTGTTCTGCTAGCTTAAGAGACGTTGAACTAGAAATAAAGTCGCATAATATTTCAAATAGAAATAAAGCAGCTATGGTAGTGGGAATCATATGGTTAGAATGCCGGAAACAAGAATTGCGGAGGGGATGGGATACAAAAATTCAAAACGCAGGAAGAGGTCGACCAAGGAAGATGTAAGATAATGGAATAAGAAAGGTGGTAGAAGAGTGAATGATTATATAAGAACAAATTGATTTTTCCAAGCTAGTTTATACCAATATGAAATATTTTATCTATAAACAAAAAACTGGGGATGTAACCCCAAAACTCAAGAGAAGTGCCAGTAAATGGTACACAGATGTTCTAGAACAACAGAAGGAACAGGAATAGGAGTATATGGGCCTTGGAACCAAATATTCGGAAAGTTTAGGCAAATCTCAGAGCATTTTTCAAGCTGAAATATACGCCATCGGAAAATGTGTCCAGTTCAACATAGAAAGAAATTTTCACAGACAAGAGATCAACATCATGTCACACAGCCAAGCAGTCATTAACATGAATTGCGGAGGGGATGTGATACAAAAATTCAAAACGCATTAAGAGGTCGACCAAGGAAGATGTAAGATAATGAAAGGTGGTAGAAGAGTGAGTAGTGATTATATATTGTAATGATGTAAATGTTGTCAATTGTTATTTAGGAATTTAGTTATTTTAAAATCATGTGTTGCGGACTTAATAGAAAGGAGTTTGAAGGTTGAGATGTTTTTTGAAAAATGTCAAAGTTGACAAATTGACAAATAAATTATTAAAAAAGTAAAATCGTATAATTTATTGAATTCATCTCAATTTGGCTTACCAACGTGGGGCACGAAAATAAAGAGTCAATAAAATATACTAAAATGGACCTCAGAAGTGGAAACATCAAAACATGGTCAGAAGAGAAAGCACAAGGAGACAAAGAAATAGAAACGAATATCATTGAAGAGAAACCAATAGAAGCACAGGAAGAAATAGAAAGTATAGATAAGATAATAACAAAAGAGAGGACAAGAAGATCTGAAAGAGGAAATGAAGAGAGGACAAGAAGATCTGAAAGGGGAAATGAAGAGAGGACAGGAAAAGGACAAGAAAAGGTGGAAAAGAAGCTAGAGCATGTAAGTGTTGAAATTAAAAGAGCAATAAGTAGAGAGGTGAACCAGAAAACCAAAGAAATAAAGAAGAATAGTGAAAATATTAAGAAAATACAAAAAGAACAAGGACAGATAAAAAACGAATTGAAAAAGAGAAACATAATCGTAATAGGAAAAGAAGAGTTAGAAACGAAAATAAATAAAAACAGTAAGCAAATACAATTATTGGAAAAAGATCTAAGAGAAGATGTCACGCAAAACCTAAGCATAGGAAAAGTAGAAAATCAAAGACTAAGTTATTTAATTAAAAATAAAAAGGAAAATATTGAAAATAACTTAAAAATAACAAAAGAAACTTTACAAAAGGAAATTAGTAATAGTAAAAGAAGTATTATAAATAATGTCTACCACTATCAAGAAAACATGCTTAAATTTGATGGGGATGTTAGGAAAATATACCATAGGATTTTTGGCAGAATCTTGCGAAACAAGATAAGAGAAAATGAGGAAGAATGGAGAGAAACAGTAAGAAACATCCTGAGCGGACAGGCACAACTATGGTTCTCGGGTGTAGAAGAAAATCTAATTGAAGAGCAAAGAAAAAGATGTAAAATGAAAGAAAACGAATTAAGTTAGTTATAAATAAACTGTAATCTGTAGTTAAATTAGTAAAATTCGTTGAATTTTTCTTGTAATAAGAAAAATTAAACGAATTTTGGGGGATAATGATGTAAATGTTGTCAATTGTTATTTAGGAATTTAGTTATTTTAAAATTATGTGTTGCGGACTTAATAGAAAGGAGTTTGAAGGTTGAGATGTTTTTTAAAAAATGTCAAAGTTGACAAATTGAAAAATAAATTATTAAAAAAGTAAACTCCTATAATTTATTGAATTCATCTCAATATGAACAAATTGTTTTTTCTAAGCTAGTTTATACCAATATGAAATATTTTATCTATAAACAAAAATCCAAAACTTTTTTCGGGCGTCTTATATTTTGATTTGCTCAGCCGGGATAACATTTTTTATTTTATTTTAAAGAATGTATATCCAAATCGGCGAACAGAAAATATGAGTTCAACATTTTATACTTTTTTTTTAAAGAAACTGTCCATTAAAACTGAATTTAAGTTTGCTTATTACTTCTCCAACTTTATTATTCTCAAACTTTTTCTATTAAAGATCGTTTGAACCTTTAATATCCTAGAAATTCCTATCGTTATAGACTATCGTGTATAACATAAGTTTTTAGATTAATTTGTGCATGTTTTAATCAAAAATTTGAATTTAAATTATCATCATTATTAATGGAAAACTCATTTTGGAATTAGTGGATTTTTGTTTTAATTCTGGAACTTTCTGTCTGCCTTCATCCCCCTTTGTATTTTTTAAATAGAAAACCAGAACAAGTGTCTTAAAATTTCAAAAAAAAGTTTTCGAGAAATTTAATAATATATTTTGAAATTTCCAATGCAGTAAATAATTTTTGATATCAAATTAATCATACAGTTAGATGTAAGAAAATAATTATTAAAAATATCTCTAGTATTGACCTATAAAAAAATTATTAAATGACAAGGAATATTTCCTACAATACTGTGAATTTTAAATTTAGAAATTTGTAAAACTGTCAGACATTTTTTTTTAAATTGTGGATACTGAAAATCTGTCAAGGAATAATAAAAGAATTTTGGGGGCAGTACGGAGAAAAATTAGGAGAAAATAAGAGCTGTTCCAGGACTACGTGAGTTTTTGATGTTATGCATAATTTTTTAAATCCATATATAGGGTGTTACTCCAATCTAAAATAAAATGTTTCTTACGATTGTTACGTGATGCTACCTTAACTTGTGGAAGAATGTTTTAACACGACTTGTCACTTGTCAATGACACTTGTCGTCATGTCCTACTTGAAGAAAGTTTGTTTAATGGAACTGCATTTTTAATTATTGAAAATCTACAGACATCTTAAAACTCACGTATTATTAACAACATAACGACGACACGGCAAAATTTTAGCTCCAAAAGTGCAATACTACAAGATATAAAAAAATGCAGATAACGAAAATCTATGAACTGGATACATTTTTTCGACAGGGAAACTGGAAAACAGTTTTTGGAAGCTGAATGGGGAAAAATCACAAGAAAATTGAGATTAGGCCAGGATTACGGCATTTTTAAATACCATATATAATATTTGTTGAGTTCTAAAATACTTCTCCAATCAAAGTAAAATATTTTTAAATTAAAAAATTGTTTATACTTACCACTGCCAAGATGCAGAAGAAAAAAATGCAACTGTATTTCATGATTGATTATTAACAAAACCACACTGAATAAAAAATTTCACTGCATTGCTTTTTATAGATAAATTATCAGTCTTAATTGATGTGGGTCAAATGCCTTGACATTGAAGAGAAATTTTGTTATCACCATAAATTTTTTTTAATCTATTACTGCCTTTTATGAAATTCATTAAATCACGTAAATATTGATTCCTGGAAGTTATCAATATTTGTTATTTGGATAACAGCTATCGATAAATAAGTATTTTGAGGGATGTAGGGTCATAGGCATAGAAATATGGAAAAAATGTACAAAAGAAAATGAAATTTTCTGTTTTTTATTGAATATAAAGTTTGCAACATCTTAGTCCGAAATAAAAATCCTGGGTTATGAACAATTAAAATGCAATGCATTTCTAGACCAACTGCATATATTTATTTCCACTGAATTTGAGGCAAAAAATCGTTTATGCCAAAAATTGCCCTAAAAATATGTAAAACTACCTAAGGTTGTGAAATAAATCACACTTGTTCCCAAGAACAAAGATATTAAATGTCCTACACTGCACCAGCGTCTGGACTTCAACAACTACTCCTTGGGCTATATGCCCCGCCCAGGTATTCAATTACGAAAGTCCAGACGTGGTTATTAAAGGAGCTTGTCATCCTTATACCGATTTCGGCATTATTGTGCCTCGTCAGTAAGGAGTAGACTAGCTCGAATTTCTATCTCTAAAGAAATTCTGAACATCGCTTTAAACCACCCAACTCTTAGTACAAACGGTTAAGTCGAGAAAGAGGAGGTGAGTGCAACGCCATCTTCACTTTTATAATAAAATCCAAGCTTACGAAACTATAGAAAACTGTAACGACGGTGGAATTTTTTTAATTCAATACCTGGGGGGCAGATTGCCCAAGGAGTAGTTGTTGAAGTCCAGACGCTGGTGCAGTGTAGGACATTTAATGTCTTTGTTCTTGGAAACAAGTGTGATTTATTTCACAACCTTAGGTAGTTTTGGTACGCCCATGGTCCTTTTTTGGTATTTGTATGGTTCAAAAAATTCCACCGTCGTTACTAAAAATATGTTACTAATGACATCCCTAATGTTATTCAGTCACTATCACATTTCACTAGATATTTATTTATTCGTTAATTCAACTCCACTGTCAAAAATATAATTTACAATTTAATATTTCCAGTATCACTAAAACAGGTCTAAGGACCCTCGTTTGTGATATGGCAGTTTGAGTCTTCGTAGTATTTTGAACATAAAACTCATCAAAATAGCCATAAAAGAAAGATTTATGACCAAGTGGCTACCGAAAAGTTGTGATTAAGTGTTTTTTTTTCAGTAATGAATATATGATGCGCTGAAGTTGGTTAACTTACCGTCCAAGTCATTCTGTTTAAGTAAATAAATGATTTTTTATTCGAATATATCAAAAAACGTCAAATTCGATACAGTACACAAAAAAAATACAAAAATTACTTAGACTATCTAACTTTTAAATTATTCCGTGGGAGATTGAAGTATCTGATTGACATCGATTATAAAAACTACATTTGTGATGATCCGAAGCATCTTTGGAGCTTCGTCAAATCTAAAAAGGGTAGTTCTTCTGCTATTAATGCTCTGAAGGTTGGTAATCAGATGGTAACGGATATCGAATATATTTGTCATTTATTTTCTGACCACTTCAGTTAAGTTTTTAACCCGCCTTGTAATGAATTTAAGTTAGACAACACTAATCCAAATCCACACCATGGAAACAGTTATTCTATTCCACATGCCACCATCCTAAATAAACTTTTAGAGCTTCCATAGAAGGCCACTGGTGCTGATGAAATACCTACCTCTTTCTTAAGCCGCGGTCTGACTAGGCTGTTTAGAAGCCGCTACTAACCAGCCGCTGGTAATATTGCCAGCAAGCAGCCTAGTCTGACCCAGAACCAGCGGATGGTGAATGCCAGCGGGCTAGTGTTTACTAGCCACAATCGGAAGTTGAACATGTTTAACTTTTTAGCGCTGCCTACCCTCCGCTGGCAGCCACGTGATCTCCTCGCTGGCCCCAGCCAGCCAATGTGAACCCCTAGTAGTTCACAAGCGGCTGGTGATTTAACACGTGTCTAGTTTGTTTTATCCACATACACAATGTTTTCAAGTCATCAACAGCAATTGTACTAGCGGCTAGTTACCTTTAATGTGAACCCTTCAGATCCGCTGGCTGATGGCGATATTTACCAGCGGCTGGTTAGTAGCGGCTTCTAAACAGCCTAGTGAGACCGCAGCTTTAAAGTCCTGTGCAAACTAGCTGTCAGTAATACTACACATTTTATTTAACAAATCACTTCACGAAGGAACAGTTTGGAAAACAGCTCTCGTTGTTCCTATTTTTAAATCTGGTTGAAAATTATAGACCAATCTCCAAATTATATTTAATGTCAAAAATAATGGAATTAATTATTACCGACTTTCTATATGCAGATGTGAAATCAATTATGAATTTGGAACAGCATGCCTTTATGAAGAGACGTTTCATCGAATCCAACTTATTTATTTACATAGAATTATATATCTGAAACTATGAACGGGTTATCAGGTAGACGCCATTTACACCGATTTTAGTAAGGCTTTCGATAAAATCGATCATAGCATCCTACTTAGAAAGCTTTCCGAAGTCGGTATACATGGCAATCTGCTTAGGTGGTTTGGTTCCTACATCAGCAACAGATCCCAATCTATATCCATCGGAAAGTTTCACTGTCCTATTCCTAGAATAACCTAAGGGGTTCCTCAAGGGTCACACCTGGGCTCCCTTCAGTTCAACATATACATTAACGATATCTCCTCTTGTTTCATTGATACAAAATTCTTGGAGTTTGCTGACAACATGAAACTTTTTCGAAAAATATCTAATTCAAAAAAAATCAAGTAGATTATGTTACAATGTCAAAATAGTTCTAATTTTTGTTTGAAATTTGACATTTCTTACACTTGTGTTTCGTTGGTTTTTAGTTTTTCCTAATTTCTTAAAATTAATGTTCAATATTGGCAATTAACAGTTTGTATGATGCATCGGCAATAAAAAACTGTAATAGAAAATTGTAAAGTATACGGGTTGTCCAATTTAAAAATATTGTTCGTATGTCTCAGAAACTATACATTTGGCAACGTCGAAAATATAAGTGTTAAAATCGCTGATCCATCTTGTATACATAACCAAAATTTCGTTATTGTATCTTATTGTTTCCATACTTTACGCGCGCACTGTATAATATTCATATTCTGATACGACTGAAAAAAAACATTTTTGATAACAGTGATTTTTATTAACAATACATAGCAACATATCTAATCTGTATTATTTATTATTAACACAACGAATACATGATTTACAGTGTGGCATGAGTAGCAATTACACATCTAAAGTTATCAATAGCACTCATTTCGGGTGACGTACCAGGTCTTCTCGTTCCACATTTTTCAACAATAATTTTTACTTTCTCAGGATCCTCGATTCCAATCGTCAAATCTTTTTCCATACCCTTTTTATCGACATCTCCGTTTTTTTTTAAACTCCCAAGTTTTTTAAGTCTGCAAAATATATGAGCACCTTCACCTTCTAATTCGTAAAGTGGTTCGCCATTTTTCAACCAGCCTTCAGATGCTTGAGTCGCTGGGTCTTTTTGACATTCTGTTATGATCTTTTGTACTCTTTTGTCGTGTTCTTCGGTAAAAGAGTACTAGGAATAAAGAATATAATGTTAATATTTTATTTTTAATTAATAAAAACTTCACATGTATTAAGAAATAGAATATGTCGACACTGGTTAAAAAGAAAATTGATTAGGCAGGTTCTGAAATTGAATTAGAAAAACAAACGTTTCAATATGAATCGAGAATTCACCGACACAGCGACTAACTTAATATGGTGATATTAAAGGAGTTGTGGAAGAAAAAAATAGACTTAAGCGAAATACTGAAATTGGAGATTGGTTGGTATGAGTTTCTTCCTTCAAATAGGGATTATTTTGAAGGCGACCAGATACATTTGGATGCTTAAATCAATATTTATTTGATAGAAAATTTCACACCAACATTTTTTAACCAATAAGAATCTTTCGTTTCAGCTCGTTACTTTGGCAATCAAAAAACTTGGAGATAGTATTTTCCTATCTTGAGCTGTACCACAGCGATAGTATTTCTGTCAAGTGTCAAATTATGACCCTTCCGTTCAGTGTAAAATAATACAGATTGGTTGATAGCTAATAGAATACATTATTTTAGACCAAAATCGTAGGAACATATTATTTTGGTCTATATGAAGGTATCTTACGAAAACGTCATGTTATAATTTTTATCTACGCCCACGTCAGCAAACGTTAAAAATCGCACTGTCAACATTCCTTGTAAATGACATTTAACAATAACATGAACGTAATGAGATCTCCTAACATACACCAGCTTTTTGATAAGAAAACTTAAATTTCTTAATATAGTCAAATTGCAATCAAATTTTTATCTACGTACCACTTTATTTGGACTATTTACATAAATTTAGTCAATTGAAAAACATAAAAACTTTTAGCATTAGCGAGATACACTTTGAATTAAAAGAGTGATGTTCCTAAATGTCGGCAACACATTATACAATTTTTCAAAAAATAACCCGCGTTTCTATGGAAATAAACGTCATGTTATTTTTTATATTGAAAGTGAAAGTGATGAAATTATGAGCACTCCACCGGAGATTTTAGAAAAAGCTCAAGCTGCCACACATAATTTGTTACCGCTAAAATCTAAAGAAAGGTACGAAATTACCTATTTTGCTTGTGTATTTTGAGGAAACATCAAAAATTATGAAGCCATCTTCTCTATGGGCCATTTATTCGATGCTGAGAACTACACTAAACATTAATAATAACATTAACATAGCAGATTATCCAAAACTAATGGCCCTACTGAAGCGGAAATCGAATGGATTTAGAAGTAAAAAAGCGAAAATCCTTTCTCCAGAACAAATTAATAAGTTTCTGAAAGATGCCCCAGACGATAATCATTTGTTGTCAAAGGTAACGAATTAAAATATTGTGTAATTATCATCACACAAAAATGAGTTTTTGTTTTCAGGTTATCCTCATTATGAGTGGGCGTAGAATAAGTATTGTTACTTATCACTCTTGTTACGTAATATACTATTATATTACTTTGGTGTGAAATTTTCTTACCGAATCTTCCTACGATCTCGACTTACTATCTGGAAATATCTCCCCAAACATGAACTTTTTTCAAAAAAAAATTCCCTCGACTTCGACTCGGGATAACTTTTAAAAAATTAATGCTTTCGGAAATATTTCCGATAGTAATTCAAGCTCTAGGGAGATTACTAGTGAAAGTAACCGTCAGTTTTAATTAATTCTAAAAGAGATTGTTTTAGAGGTAAAAATCGAAAGAAAGCAAATTTGGAAGGTTTCAGCAAAATTCAGACAAACTTATCACAATTATTGTTTGAATTATTGATTGACTTACCACTAGCGTAAAGTAGCAGAGTAAGAGAACTATGAACTTCATATTGTCAAAAATAAAGTATAGAATTGTTTTGTATCGAGTTGTTTAAATAGTTAAATATTCTAATGATGAACATATGTAAACCTCATTACAAGCTTATATATGAAATAATTATGGTAAAAAATAATTTATTAGGTACCTTAAAATACAGTATTATTTAAAAATATAATAATTATTTAAGAAATATAAAAAAAATATTCCAGGACAGGCTTCAGCAATTTAATATGTATTTAAATAAATTAGACTTCTTCATTAAATTATTTTTTTACCACTCTGTATATCGTAAATATTAAAAATTTCCATTACTAGAGAGATCATTAAAAGGGCTTTCAAACGAGGTACAACTCGGCCTGTCTCAATTCAACAAACTTGCTAATAAAGATAAGTTAGGTTAAGCTGTCAAACAATGAAGGCATAAGGCGGCTCGATTGGTAAGTCAATGTGTTTACAATGCAATGCGATAGATGGAGACACCTTGACAATGTAAATTAAATGGACTTTCATTATTGTACACGGAGTATAAAATTCAGAAATTTTTACGCGTGATAAAATAGATTCCTTTCCAATAAACGTGTATGATATACAGGGACTCACCCTGTATACTGTGGGTAAAATGGAGAGATAGCCCAGAGTATTGTTGGTAATACCAGACCTTGTTCTCTAAAAAAATGTTAAATGTTAATAAAAGATCGTTGATAAATCAGGTTAAAGGTTGAATCACGGTAGATTAGCTCATTATGAAGGGTCAATAAGGTCAACGACATTCACTACATATCTCAACAATATTTGTTGAAACCCATGTGATAACCTACCGTTCAATAATACGCTACTATTAAATAATAAACATACATTTTTATAAAGTATAATGGCACGTCCGCAAACGATATGGGTGGTCCAGCCCGTAGAAACAGTCTTATAACTTTTAAATAGATCTTTCGGTTCTTTTAAAATAGAAATTTTGAAAATTCATTATGGCTTTCTTCCATTGATCGGATAAAAGGTTTATCTATCTAGATTATCCGCCTGTCCCGAATTTTATTATTAAAAGAATCCAAAATATTTGAAACGAAACAAGGTGTGGAGCAGGGATGCGTTCTGAGCCCTCTTTTGTTCTCCGTCATAATGATGCTATAAAAGAAACTAAGAGAAGAATGAGAAGATTAAAAGTTAAAAACTGGAAGATGGAAGAAATTAAAATAGCGGAGTTAATGTATGCAGACGATATGAATATCTACAGCATAACCTAACTAAAATATACTTAATGAAGAGCTAGATAAAGTAAACATGAAAATAAACTTTCTCTCTCTCTCTCTCCACTGGATTAAAACCACTTAATTGTTAAAAAAGTTTTTTATTGACGTTTCGGCTTTCCTATCGAAAGCCGTTATCAAAATGACATAACAAAATAAATAAATTTACTATAGAAACAGAACACTTGATAATCTTGCAAAAATACGACATGAACATGTACACGAATAGATTTTGAGATTGAAGATGTCAAAATCTGTTTCAATCATATTTTTGTGACGTTTCTGGGAACGAATTTTGAAAGGATAGCGCATTTGCATATTTTAAGAGAATTTATACTTCGTCATAAATGAAGTTTTCTTATTAATATTATCATAAGAAAAAACCAGATAAAAACTTATGATACTATCCCGATATAGAGGGTATCCTTTTTGCAGTTAACTCTTTTTGTAAAATAGGTATCCAAATTTTTGAAATATCGACCGAACAATTAGAAACACATTCGTTATTATTTAAGCATATCAATGCTGCTTCTTTAACTTTGCGGTTATAATTATTCGGTTCTTTTAATAATCTAGTTGTTCACATATTTTGGATTTTTCGAATTGTTTATTTTTAATGTATGATTGGTGTTCATTAAGTCTAATATGAAAAGGGCTAGATGTTTCTCCTATATAAAATTTATTACATTCGCATGGAATTTTGTAAATATCATTTTTTGTATTTTGAATGTCATTATTCTAATTTTTTCGGATAATTTTGAATGAAGTATTGGAGGATTTAAATTTTGTTCTGTATTTTTGATGTCTTGGTAAAGTTCACGACTTATAAATTTACTTTGGTAGTTGTTCTTAGCGACATCAAAAACTATAGAGTAATTTCTATTTTATGTAATTTCTCCAAACTTTTCGAAATATGTATGCAAAATGTTATTTACTCTCATGTTCAGGGAGTTATTTCTCCCACTCAGCAACAAAGATCATGCGTAACAAACCTTGCGTGTTTAAATCAATACTGTACTCATCTAGACAAACAAAAACAAGTCGATGTTATTTACTTAGACTTTCAAAAGGCATTCGATCAAATGGACCACTATGTTCTCCTTAGCAAATTAATAAAATTGGGCCTCTCTAGGCAACTGCTTGCTTTACTTAAGTCATATCAAGTTGACAGACAACAATTTGTTGAATACGAATCTTTCAAATCTGTTTCATATGTAGTTACATCTGGAGTGCCACAAGGTTCTAATCTAGGGCCTCCTTTGTTTTTAATTTTCATTAATGACTTGGCAACCTCTTTGAATATTCCTAGCATTCAGTTATTTAGGGGCAAATCTTTAGAAAATACGCAGATCAGCGGCGTTAAAAATTTGTCGAGTTTATATTTTGTTTTTATAAATAAAAATAAGACAAAAGAAATGTTTGTAACTGATTTGTTTTATTTTAACTTAACATTACATAGCAACATGTCTAATCTGTATTATTTATTTTTAACATTTAACGTTTATTTTATAGTATATAATTTACAGTGTGGCAATTGTGGACTTTACACATCTAAAGCTATCAATAGCACTCTTTTCGGGTGATGTACCAGGTCTTCTCGTTCCACATTTTTCAACAATAATTTTTACTATCGCAGGATCCTCGATTGCAATAGACAAATCTTTTTCCATACCTTTTTTATCGACATCTCCGTTTTTTTTTAAACTCCCAACTTTTTTAAGTCTACAAAATATATGAGAACCTTCACCTTCTAATTGGTAAATTGGTTCGCCATTGTTCAACCAACCTTCAGATGCTTGAGTCGCTGGATCTTTTTGACATTCTTTTATGACCTTTTGTAATCGTTTGTCGTATTTCTCGTTAGAAGACACCTAGGAATAAAGGATATAATGTTAATGTTAAAATACCTTGTTAATAAATAAAAACTCCATGCTTTAAGAAGAAGAAATTAATAGAATATGTCGACACTGGTTAAAAATAAATTTGATTGGGAATGTTCTGAAATAGAATTAGAAAAACAGTCAGACAGCAATAGCGAATAACTAATATGGTGTTGTAAAAAAAAATGTTAGACCATAATGAAGCAAAATTAACCCAAGTAGTCTTATGTAATATGTTGAAGAATGCCTACGATCAACTTTCAACGTCTTCTACTGAGGAAGATATCGATATGTAATTTCTCGCTTCAAATGGGGTCTATTTTGAAGGCCACCAGATACATTTTTAAGCTTAAACCAATGTTTATTTGACAGAATGTATGTGTCATTCGCCAGAAACATTCCGACCTACATTAATTGTATGAATTATTCATTTACTTACCTCTAGAGAAAAGTAACAGAGTAAGAGAACTATGAAATTCATATTGTTAAAAATAAATTATTGAATTGTTTTGTATCGAGGTGTATATATAGTTAAATATTACCTCATTACCCTCATGAAATAATTATGGTTAAAAAAAAGTTTTTGTTTACATTAAAATATAAATATTATTTCAGAACCTAAGTACTAATTATTTAAAAAATAATAGTTGTCAACAAGAAATTTGTTCCAGAACAGGTTTAAGCAATTTGTATTTAAATATGTATTTAAATAAATTGGACTTCTTTTTGGATAATAACCGTTTTTGGATTAAAAGAGTTTTTTAATTAAACGTTTCGACTTTGACTCTAAAGTCGTTTTCTAAAATTGACTTAACAAAAAATATAGTAAATTATTAATACGTTTTGACTTTAACTCTAAAGTCAAAACTTAAAATAAAAAAATTGAAAATTCACAATGGCCTACTTTGGTTTTACCAACTAGCTATTATTAATAATAATAATAATAATAATAATAATGGCTAACAGGGGAGTGGGTGGCTCAGTGGTAGAGCACTGGACTCATAACCCAAGGGTTGTGGGTTCGAATCCCATCGACGGCGGAAATCATTTTCTGATTTTTAATTAATTAAAAATTTAGAAATTGATTTTCATATACCAGGTGTGATTCCCCACTCGACCATTCACTGTTGGGTTCTAATTAACAGTGCTTAAAGTGGCGCTGGGAAACAGTAACAAAGCCTACACAGAACACGAGGCTAATGACCAGAGTAGTCGATGCCGTTGACACTGAAGTAAAAAAAAAAAAAAAATGGCTAACTAAAGGGAAGGACGATCTTCTAACTAGACGCACTTCATAAAAACTGCAAAAGCAATAAAAAAACATGTCCCTAGCTTGGATAGATTACAGTAAAGCTTACGATAATATCCCTCACAGTTGGCTAATAGAAAATTTAAACATCTACAAAGCACCTCCCACACTCCCATCAGCAAAACCATGGCCAACTAGAAAACCGACCTACACCTAACAACTGGCGCAAATACCATGAAGATCGAGGACGGGATTTATCAAGGAGATTTTGCACCGCTCTATTCCCATTAAGCTCTATACTCGACAGAACGACAACAGGCTACAGATGCAGAAATGAAACACAGAAAATAAATCATCTTCTATACGTAGATGACTTAAAATTCATAGCTAAAAATGACGAAGAACTTAAGGCCCAATTAAAACTAGTAAAGCAGTTTAGCGACGATATCAAAATGGAATTTGCTCTAGATAAATGTGCTAAAGCCACCTTTATATATGTCAACAACTATCAAAGCACTACATCAACTCGATGTATATAAGTACCTTCGTATAGACGAACATAAAGGAGTACAACATAGAAAGATGAAAACAAAACTGGTCAAAGAATATTACCGAAGAACTAGAGAAATCCTAAAAACTGAATTAAACGCTTAGAATAAAGAAACTGTCATCGCAACTCTTGCAGTACCAGTTATCCAATATAGCTATGGTGTAATAAAATGGACTCTTAGTGAAATCAGAAAGTTAGATCGCCAATCTCGTAAGTCAGATGTTGACAGACTCTACGTACCCAGGAAAGACGGAGGAAGAGTAAAATAGCTACCTTGAACTAAAACAAACAGATAAATTTCTTGGTATAGTTTATAGACAAGAAGAAGAACATATTGAAAAACAAAGCAGCAAGAAAGAATAGAAGACAGCAACCAGCGAGATCCTGAAACAGAATGAGTAAAGTTTATCAAGGAAAGAACTAAAGAGAGAAAGAAACATGAGCAATTGAAGAAATGGAGAGAAAAAACGATGCATGGCCAAATCGTAAAGGAAGTATAGAAATAAACTATAAACAAAAATCAATCATGGAAATGGTCTACCATTGCAAATCTTAAATCCGAAACAGAAGCACTAATAACAGCTTGTCAGGAACAGGCGTTCACTATAAGTTGTTCAAATCTAGTATCTAGTGCTTAGTACTTGATCAATTGTAAAATAAAAAAATTATATCTTATATTTTTCTTTGGGATCTTTGATCGGTTCATCTCGTGCTTCGTATGAGAAGTTGGTTTTCTCTCTTCTTACGCGGTGTTGTGGTATTGTTAATTCAAAATTAGAATCAACGTCAATTTCTCTCTTGCATCAACAATAGTTTCATTAAAGGACTTACCTTTAAATATTAACAAATCACACTAAACTATGAAATATTTTTATTTAAAAATAGATTCTACGTAATATAAATTTGCACTTCAGTACTTCACCACCTCGACGTATTAGCAAGAATAATACTATTGTGTATATTGGAAGTAATAAACAAGTCAATGCATGTTATTCCTTTCTATTCCCGTTTAAACAAGTTCACGCGGCGCCCTGCGTGCTGTTCTATGCAGTGCTATTTAATTTATGGTTGTTATCTTCAGAAGCTTTTAGGCAAAAAACGTAAATACGAAATGTACATTGCATGGTGATTTTAGTTAAAGAAAAAATCAACAAGTATAAATTTCGTTTAATTAGGTATTTAACTGAAATAATTTTGTCACATTAAATGCAAAAATGCCGCCCTTTAGATTTGCCGCCCCGCACAAATGTCCGGGTTGTCGGCCCTTAAGAGCGGGCCCTGCTCTCGTGAAGTAATCATGAATATTGGAATTTAAAGTGAATGCACTGTAGTTATTTGTTGCTTACATTATGCATATATAATATAAATTGAAGGAAATGTTATTATATGAAATTTTTAAAATGTTCTCTTCTGAGATATGAAAACTGTGGAGGCGAATATACAATAGCGTAATATACATTAATCAACTGATTTGTGTCAAAAATACTTTTTGGTTATAGGATAGCGTAATAGCTACTGTATTTATTACTTATGTCTTTAAGTTTTACAACAACAACAAACAAAACATGGTTTGTGCATGACGATAAAAGATGTTGACTTAAACAGTTATAATAATTTGTTGACTTCGAATAAGTTAAGGAATTGTAGCTTAACCTAAAAACTGTATCTAAATAATAAAAATAATCAATTAGTTCCTTGACAGAAACGAGCGTTTGTTCAGACAATAATGTCAAAGTTATTAACTAAAAAATGGTGAAAATCAAATATGACATATGGCATAAATTTCTGAAAAACTACTCTGTTTGTCTGAAATTTTAATTAGTCGTAATTTGTAGACATGGCACTTAAAAATCCAAGGTGAGGTAGCGATTTTAGAGATATTCAAAAAATACCCATTATCTCTAAAACGGTGAGATTTTTACTGAGGTGAAATTCTGATATTCCGAACAGTCATGACCTGATCTATCATCAGTTCAAATATTGTACAAGGTTTACCGGGCACCCTGTATAATATTTATAAACGTTTTAAATTGAAACTGTGGGTAAAAGGGAGAGATAGCCCAAAATATTGTTCGATAAAAAATTATTAAATGCCAATAAAAAATATTTTTATTACACTATTACATAAAATTGATTATTTATAGCACCAGTCAGGAACTGTGGAAAAAATCGCTTCAGTTATTTAGAGGCAAACTTGTAGTGTTTATATTTTAATAATAATATACGTCTTTATTCCCCAATTTAAAGAATACAAAATATAATTTAAACAAAAATAGAACAAAATTGGGAGTGGCTAGGGCTACTCATACTTAACCACATTAACAAACAAAAAATATATATAAAAGTAATAATACAATATAAAAAAATTTAAAGAAATTCAAAAAAATGTATATTAATTTTTCTAAGGAAGGGAACATTAAACAGAGCGCCCATCTAAAATAGTTATTTGTATACCAAGGCCGCGAAATAGCATTTTAAAGTACCAAAAGAAACGTTATCGCCGAGGCAGGATAATCTTGAGGTCTCTAAAAAGTTTCGCGGCCAAGGTATACACACTATTCCCCCCCCCCCCCTTCCGGAACTTTCAATTTGTCCAATTTATTTTTTTAATTTACTTATAATTTACCCTAAATTATCCGACCTTGCACATACTGCTAAGAATTTTTTATGAATTTGAGTTGTTTAAAATCGGTTTGGCCCTAGTCTAATTGCAGAATCTATACATCTGAAGTTATCAATAGCACTCATTTCGGGTGATGTACCAGGTCTTCTCGTTCCACATTTTTCAACAATAATTTTTACTTGCTCAGGATCCTCGATTCCAATCGTCAAATCTTTTTCCATACCTTTTTCATCGACATCTCCGTTTTCTTTTAAACTCCCAAGTTTTTTAAGTCTACAAAATATATGAGAACCTTCACCTTCTAATTCTTTAAGTGGTTCGCCATTTTTCAACCAGTCTTCAGATGCTTGAGTCGCTGGGTCTTTTTGACATAATTTTATGACCAGTTGCTTTCGTCTGTCGTATTCTTCGTTAGAATACACCTATAAATGAACGATATAATGTTAATGTAATACCTTGTTAATAAATAAAAATTCCACAGGCTTTAAGAAATTAATAGAATATGTCGACACTGGTCAACTTTTAACATCTTCGACTTGGAGCTTCTTGCTTCAAATGGGGCCTATTTTGAAGTCGACCATTTACAATTAAACCAATATTTATTTGACAGAATGTATATGTCATTCCCGAGAAACATTAGTTTCAGTGTTAAACAATTCTATAGAGACCAATTTTAATACTTTTAAATACTAAAAGAGATTGTTTTAAAGATAAAAATCGAAAGAAAGTAATTTTTTAAAGTTTTTTATCGCATTTATTGTATGAATTATTGATTTACTTACCATTAGCGAAAAGTAACAGAGTAGGAGAACTATAAAATTCATATTGTTAAAAATAAATCATGGAATTGTTTTGTATCGAGTTATATAAGTAGTTAAATGTTACCTCATTACATAATTATGGTTAAAAAATGTACTAATTATTTAAAAAATAATAATTGTCATGTTTCAGCAATTTAATATATATATATTGACATGAAATAATTAAAATGTTAAAATCCTAGTGAGAAAATTTAAAAAAAAGGGAATAATTATGCCAATTTAGATTATGGTGAGAAGACAATTAATTTACATTAAGTTATAATGAAATAAATAAAGCACCTGCTACATAGTTACCAAAGTTGTTGAAATTTTTCGTCGAACCTTGAAAAATTTTAGGAGAACGTAATTTGTGTTTTTAGTTTTGTGCCAAAAAACCGACATTGGAAGGCTCTGACGACAAAGGTAACTACTACTTTTTTAAAGTGTACAATATTCTTGACAGTTTGAGCCCTAATTCAACTGTCTAGGTCTAATAGGTCACATGATACAGGGTTCCCAATGTTCACTATTTTCCCCAAAATGTTGAAAAATTGGAAATGTCTAATTTTCGACCAAAATATTAAGTATAATGAGGTATCTCAGGAGAAATTAATGGGAGGTGAAGTTATAGCAAATTTAATTATCTTTATTTAGGACTATAAGCCAAAATAACCCCCACCTACCAAAGACGCGGCTAAGCTCCACTCATTCAGGACATACCACCAGAATCAGGAGTGGTTGTGGGTGCTCAAGACCCTAACTGATTGGGGATCGCATCAAAAAGACTCGGTTTGATGCCAACCACGACATCTTTGCCCCCAGCCCCTGAACTACTTCTCAAAAGTCTCTCCTGCAAGTACAAGAAAGGTTGTAGTGGGTCTTGCTCTTGCATGAAGGCTGGGATAAAGTGCTCTACACTGTGCAACGACTGTAAGGGGAGTGAATGCACGAATGTCCCACCAATAGAGGATATAGAAGAAGGTGGAGACGACCGCGGTAATGCTATTGAACACGTGTGTGATGACCTCGATGATGCTATTGGAGAAAAGTTTGATGTCTCTCCTGCACTTCAAATGGGTATCCCCAACGACATCAACGAAGGGGGAGACCCTCTCGTCGAAGTTGATATTGATACTCCTGGGCCCTCAAAGAAGACGCGTAGGTTAACTTAAGCCCAAAAACTATCACACCTACGGACGCACCTTTAGTGTCAAAATGAAGGTAATTAAATTTGCTACAACTTCACCTCCTATTAAAATACCTACTGTTTATTTTTTAGAAATATGATCAATATTGATACTCCAGGACAAATTATTGTCTACAAAGGTACCTAAAACTTTTGTAGATTTTGAAAATTCTATGTTGCTAGAGCCTACTGCAACTGTATAATTGTGATGTATTTCATACCTATATGAGAATTGCTTGCATATAGTTTTATCTGAATTGAAAATCAAAGAATTTCTGGCAAACCATGTCGTAAATTCTTTAGCAAGTCAATTCATTTTGATTAACAGTTCTTCATTAGAATCGGCTTCGACAGCTAACGTCGTATCATCTGCATATAGCGTCAGATTATCAGTACTTACATGCAATTCCAGTTCATTTATATATAATAAAGATATTAGCGGTCCTAATATGGATCCTTGCGTCACCCCTATATCAACATTATGTCTGTTTTTCATATACGAATTCAGCCATGCTAGAAAATTACCTCTAAAACCTAAATTCTCCAATTTTATTATGACTATATTAAATCTACACTATAACAAATAATGTTTGAGAGTAATTTAGAATTTACAAGTCCATAAAACAAGCAAAATAGCGTTATCATATCTCATTCTTATTTTACCAATTTTTAACATAATCAAAATATAACCGGTAAAGTTGAAGGTTGTGGCTAATTATGTATGATTAAACAATACTATTTAGAAACAAAAAACATTAATGAGTAAATCATTTCCTCCCCATTTCAAATAATTTATTTTATTTATTGGTTATTCTTTTATACAACTCATGGCAACGCTGTACAGATCTATATTTCTGTATTTGTCCGTTTCACTGATCAGTACATTTTAACCAGCGAGTAAGTAGAAATCCGTTTTCTACCTGCTAATTCCACGAACGTATGATTGCGTGGGGTTAATTTAGAACAAGGAAGGATTAGAATATCAAAAATTAAATACAGGAAGCCTTTAAATTTAAAAAAATTGGCGATTACCATGAGGAGATGAATGCAGAGGTGTTTGAAAAATGGTTTGAAGGTATCATTCAATTTTTTCCCCCTACCATATATGAAAATGAATCATGTCAACCCTAAAAATCAGACCGAAACTAATAAATCATAAAGAACAAGATTTTGTAGTTTTTCACTATCTACACAACTTTGATTTTGAAGTTTCACATAAATTTTCATTAAAAGTGTAAATCAGTCTAGAATCAAGGGAACTAAACTATATATAATAATACGTTCTCTTTATGAATAAATTTGATGTTGTGAAAATGAATAATAATTCAGGCAGTGATGAAGAATTTACTAATACCTAATACCACCAGACTTGCAAGAAGAATCTAGCAATGTTTCTCTAAATTTGGTACCTACAAAGTCAAGACGAAAATACTATGAATTGTTTAACAACTGGAAATAATATATAATAAATAAATTGGTACATCTTTATTACTTAGGTCTCTCATTAAATTCTGTCTGTATTTATAAAATTAAAGATTTTTGTTATATTTTCCTAAACCTGGGTCTGTCATCGTCATGGATAATGCCCCCTATCATAGTCGGAATTTAGAACCATTACCGGAACAATCATGGAAAAAAAGCTGAAATTCAACAATGGTTAATAGATAAAAACATCCATTATAACAAAGATAGTCTAAAGGCGGAATTACTATAAAATGGCGTTAAGTCGTGGAATGACAGTTTTAAGATTACCTCCTTACCACTGCGAATTTAATCCTATAGAATTGATCTGGGCGCAAGTTAAAGGACAAGTAGCACGAGAAAACAAGACAGTTAAAATGGCGGATGTAAAAAATTACCTTAAAGAAGCCATCCAAAGCGTGACTGCAGAAAACTGGAACAAATGCATCAATCACGTTCTGAAAGAAGAACAAAAAATGTGGAAGATAGACCAAAGGATTGATCAAAATATTGAACCAGTCATTATCAACTTTGCTGAAGATAGCGGTAGCGACAGTGTATCTGACGAATCTGAAGTGGAAGATTAGACAAGAGACAAAAAATATATAAAACCAAAAAAAAAGTTTTTAGTTTATTGTAAAAATAATTAACTATTACTTGGGTTAGTCATTAACCCTTTCAAAAATTAATAAGCACGCCACTGCCTTCAATATGCCAAGGGCCAATAAAACACTCAATCATTTTTGGTTCTAGTATAGGTATAGACCTGAGAATTTTTGTAAAATTTTTTGTAACTTTGCGACGAAAAGAAGTTCTGTATTTAATTTTCTTCCAATTTCTCAACATATTTAGTACCAATCACTATACTTTGCATACAACACAAAAATAAGAGATGATCCCTCTATATATTTTTCCGTTTATACTTTTATAACCTGCAAAAACGCTAAACGACAAATTAAAGTGCTTTTATTTGTCAAAATAACTTCAAGGTTTATAAGGGTAATTTGTATCGATAATGGTAACGGTAGTTTTAAGAACGAAACGATCGTTACCAACATGATCACCAAAAGTTTTATAACGTAATCACGCGAACACTACTGTCTACAAGTTTTTATTGGGTGATCAGAACACTACTATATAATTCAGGATACATCAGTTATATTGAAGTGGTTCTGACAACCTTTATATAACTTTCTTAGAAATACCTTGGTAACCGTTACTACAAGTTCTTTAAAAATGGTTATATAATAGTTATAAAACTACATTATATTACTTATAAAACTACATTATATTACTTATAAAACTACATTATATTACTTATAAAACTACATTACTAAATTGTTAAAAAAGTTTTTTTAATTGACGTTTCGGCTTTCCAGATCGAAAGCCGTTATCAAAATGACATAAAATAAATAAATTTACTAGAAACAGAACACTTGATAATCTTGCAAAAATATGACATCAACATAGTATACATAGAATAAGATTTTGAGATTGAAGATGTCAAAATCTGTTTCAATCATATTTTTGTGACGTTTCTGGGAACGAATTTTTGAAAGGATAGCGCATTTGCATATTATAAGAGAATTTATACTTCGTCATAAATGAAGTTTTCTTATTAATATTATCATAAGAAAAAACCAGATAAAAACTTATGATACTATCCCGATGTAGAGGGTATCCTTTTTGCAATTAACTCTTTTTGTAAAATAGGTATCCAAATTTTTGAAATATCAACCGAACAATTAGAAACACATTCGTTATTATTTAAGCATATCAATGCTGCTTCTTTAACTTTGCGGTTATAATTATTCGGTTCTTTTAATAATCTAGTTGAAGAATTCCATTGTATTTTATGACCAAAATCCCATGCATGTTCACATATTTTAGATTTTTCGAATTGTTTATTTTTAATGTACGATTGGTGTTCATTAAGTCTAATATGAAAAGGTCTAGATGTTTTTCCTATATAAAATTTATTACATTCGCATGGAATTTTGTAAATACAATTTTTTGTGTTTTGAATTTCATTAAAAGGTTTTGTATTTACTATTAAAGATTTTAATGTATTATTAGTTTGAAAAACTGTTTTTAAATTAAATTTATTGCCAATCCTTCTAATTTTTTCGGATAATTTTGGAATATAAGGGATTTTTACTATATTTGAAAGAATTATTGGGGGGTTTAAATTTTGATCTTTAGTTTTGATGTCTCGGTAAAGTTCACGATTTATAAATTTACTTGGGTAGTTGTTCTTAATCAAGACAGATTTAACAAGTGATAATTCATTATTTAAGATATTGTCATTTGAACAAATTGTTTTTGCTCTATCGGAAAGAGATTTGACAATACCTCGTTTAACACAAATTGAGTGGTTTGAATTAAAATTTAGATATCTATTTGTATGTGTTTCTTTTCTAAAAACTGATGTATCAAAACAATTGTTGTTATTGTGTATTAGTACATCAAGAAACGGTAATTTTTTATTATTTTCAATTTCAATTGTAAATTTAATAGTAGGTTCCGAATTATTAATAGTATATAAAAATGTATCAATATTTTCCCTATCGTGTTGCCAAATTGCAAAGATATCATCTACATATCTAAACCAGACAGAAGGTCTTAAATTTTGTTTGTTTACAATTTCCATTTCAAAATTCTCCATGAAAATATCACACAATTTTGGTGATAAAGGAGAACCCATTGCCATGCCAAAATTTTGCTGATAAAAATCACTATTTAATTGAAAATATGTAGTTTTAATACATAGTTCCAATAATTCTAGAATTGCTGAGACGCTTAATTTAGTTCTATTTATTAATGTATTATCATTTGTCAACTTTTTTCTCACAAGATTAAGAGTTTTATCGACAGGAACATTTGGAAATAAACTGACTACATCAAAACTAACCATTATATCTGAATTTGTAATTTTGATTTTTGATAATTTTTCTAAAAAATGTTTTGAATTTTTGATAAAGGAATTAGTATTTCCTGATAACGGATCTATTATTTTAAGTAGAAATCTTGCTAAATTTTGACAAGGTGAATTTATAGAACTTATTATTGGTCTTAATGGTATTTGTTGTTTATGAATTTTGGGTAAACCATAAAAATGTGGAGGTTTACTATAATGAGAAGTAAGAGATCTTCGTTCTTTATCACTTAGGAATTTTTTATTTTTATATAAAGTTTTGTAAATTTTGTTTTCAATACTAGTAGTTGGATCTTTATTTAATTTTGAATAGCTACCGTTTTCAATAATTTCGTTAATTTTGTTATCATAATCTGTTTTGTTCATGACAACCGTCGCGTTACCTTTATCTGCCGGTAATATCTTAATTGTATTGTCATTTTTTAAATTTTTAATTGATTTCAATTCTGCGGAGGTTAAATTTTGATTAATTTTGTAAGATTTTTCTAATTCAATTTTGCAATGTACCTTGTATTCGTTGCTTAAGTCAGTTGGTAAATTTTGAGAAGCGTTTTCTATAGAACTAATAATATCAAATTTTGGTACATATTTTGGAGTTACCGAATAATTTAAACCTTTAGCCAATAATAAATTTTCTGTGTGATTAAGATCTCTACTTGAAATATTTATTACCGTATTTAAATTTTGTTCTGAATTTCTAAGGTTGTAAAAACTTTTTTCTTCAATTAGATTATTAAATTTTCTTAATTGTCTATTTTTGGTACAATTGAATTCTTTCTCATAACTATTTAAAACACAATGGATTATTTTATGGAGAATTTTGAAATGGAAATTGTAAACAAACAAAATTTAAGACCTTCTGTCTGGTTTAGATATGTAGATGATATCTTTGCAATTTGGCAACACGATAGGGAAAATATTGATACATTTTTATATACTATTAATAATTCGGAACCTACTATTAAATTTACAATTGAAATTGAAAATAATAAAAAATTACCGTTTCTTGATGTACTAATACACAATAACAACAATTGTTTTGATACATCAGTTTTTAGAAAAGAAACACATACAAATAGATATCTAAATTTTAATTCAAACCACTCAATTTGTGTTAAACGAGGTATTGTCAAATCTCTTTCCGATAGAGCAAAAACAATTTGTTCAAATGACAATATCTTAAATAATGAATTATCACTTGTTAAATCTGTCTTGATTAAGAACAACTACCCAAGTAAATTTATAAATCGTGAACTTTACCGAGACATCAAAACTAAAGATCAAAATTTAAACCCCCCAATAATTCTTTCAAATATAGTAAAAATCCCTTATATTCCAAAATTATCCGAAAAAATTAGAAGGATTGGCAATAAATTTAATTTAAAAACAGTTTTTCAAACTAATAATACATTAAAATCTTTAATAGTAAATACAAAACCTTTTAATGAAATTCAAAACACAAAAAATTGTATTTACAAAATTCCATGCGAATGTAATAAATTTTATATAGGAGAAACATCTAGACCTTTTCATATTAGACTTAATGAACACCAATCGTACATTAAAAATAAACAATTCGAAAAATCTAAAATATGTGAACATGCATGGGATTTTGGTCATAAAATACAATGGAATTCTTCAACTAGATTATTAAAAGAACCGAATAATTATAACCGCAAAGTTAAAGAAGCAGCATTGATATGCTTAAATAATAACGAATGTGTTTCTAATTGTTCGGTTGATATTTCAAAAATTTGGATACCTATTTTACAAAAAGAGTTAATTGCAAAAAGGATACCCTCTACATCGGGATAGTATCATAAGTTTTTATCTGGTTTTTTCTTATGATAATATTAATAAGAAAACTTCATTTATGACGAAGTATAAATTCTCTTATAATATGCAAATGCGCTATCCTTTCAAAAATTCGTTCCCAGAAACGTCACAAAAATATGATTGAAACAGATTTTGACATCTTCAATCTCAAAATCTTATTCTATGTATACAATGTTGATGTCATATTTTTGCAATATTATCAAGTGTTCTGTTTCTAGTAAATTTATTTATTTTATGTCATTTTGATAACGGCTTTCGATCTGGAAAGCCGAAACGTCAATTAAAAAAACTTTTTTAACAACTAAGTGGTTTTAATCCAGTGGAAAGAGAGAGAAATTAAAATAAAAACCACTATGAGCTTCCGAAATGAATTACATTACTAAAGGTGAGAATACAAAACTTCTTATATAATCCTGTTAACATTATATTTCCTTTATATAACTAGGCGGTACTATAAGTTGCGAAAATTGTTTATTGGGATACAATAAACATATTAGCGGTCCTAATATGGATCCTTGCGGCACCTCTATATCAACATGATGTCTGTTTTTCATATACGAATTAAGCCATGCTAGAAAATTATCTCTAAAACCTAAATTCCCCAATTTTGTGATGACTATCTTAAATCTAGTTTTAATTTACATAACTTTAGTCTAAAAATTTAAGCATGTCTCTAACAACTCGAAATTAATATCACGAAAATCCCTCCGATATCGATTGTTTACTTAACTTCGGAAAACAAAATTAGGATACCCCATCGAAGGGACAAAAGGTTCAAACGAGAAATATCTTTATTTTCCGCTTTTAAACACAGAGGTGCTTTCTAGATTATCCGCCTTTCACGCTGATCAATATCAACTTTGACTGTGTACAAGGCATTCCTTCGCAGCTAAGAGATCGAACTTCTAATGAAAATAGCGAAACTTAGATGGTAAAACTTGGATTGGAGTTACGGCTTCATTGTTGTACTAAATGATCACTGCATTTATCCCTGTCAAAACAATTTGCTACTCGGAATTTGGAACTCTCGATAAAATACTTCCGAGCGATTGGTTACAAGAGTTCGCTAGTCGGATGTATTGTGCGTGCTAACGATAAACCTCTTAAAACAGAGATTTGTCAGGGTAAATACAACTTTGATTGGAAACTTGTAATGTACCAAAATAATGTTAATGTTTACCAGACTTTGGATAAGCTAAAAATGGGAAGGGGGAATTATAAAGCGATTTCCTGTGGCGTACCAAACAGCATGAGGCTCTGTATGCAGGTGGTAAGTGTTTAAATTCTCATTACGTAGATAAATAAACAATTATTACCGACTTTCTATATGCAGAAGTGAAATCAATTATAAATTTGGTACAGCATGGCTTTATGAAGAGACGTTCCATCGAATCCAACTTATTTATTTACATAGATTATATATCTGAAACTATGAAGACGGGTTATCAAGTAGACGCCATATACACCGATTTTAGTAAGGCTTTCGATAAAATCGATCATAACATGCTACTTAGAAAGCTCTTCGAAGTTGGTATACATAGCAATCTGCTTAGGTGGTGTGGTTCCTACATTTTTTTTAATTTCCCTATTTATTTGCAATCTATAATAATTATTATAATAAGTAAATTGTGTGACAATTCAGTTTACATGCACGACAGGAATCCAGTGATTACTATCTCTTACAGCTATAATTAATAACTAGATTCATTTGTTTTGTCTATTGGGGATACACTAACACTCGTTAAAACCTATTAATTAGGTCGTATGGATTATAACGTTTAAGTCTACGCTGGGCTGATGGTTGTACTATGAGGTTAGATGTCAGTCCATTTGGATGATATCTTAATCTATTTTTAGAGCTTATGGATAAGTTTTTTATTTCCGCTTTGACCGATTCCACTTAAAGATCACGGGCTAATACAGAATTTCAATATTGGAATTGGCTGCTGATCCCCACAGTGGGATACCGTAGGTCCAAATGGGCTTGAGGATTTTCTACCTATCAGCCAGTATAAGTCTCTTAGTTTCAAACCGAATTGTTTGCGCTTGGTAAAGATGTGTTTTCTCCAGGTTAGGCGCTTATCTAAGTGCATGCCTAGATATTTGGCATCGTCCCATTGTGGTAGAGTTTGATTGTTTAGAGTGACTTCTGGATACGGTTGATGAAAGTTACCTGAGTAGACTTCAATTCATTTGCTTTAACTCGCCATTTTTTTTGACCAGTTTTCTACCTTATTGAGGTGAAGCTGTAGTGTATTTGATGCTACAATAGGATCTTTGTGTGACGCTAGTATGGCGGTGTCATCTGCGAATGTGGCTACTAATACGTCATTGCTATTTGGTAGATCAGCCGTGAAGAGGAGGTAAAGTAGCGGCCTCAGAACACTGCCTTGAGGAACTCCGGAGTTTATTTTGAACAGTGGTGTTTGCTCATTAAGGTATTTAATTAGGAAATAGCGATATTTGAGGTAGGCGTGAAGAATTTGGTAATAATTGATAGGTAAGGATTTTCTGATTTTAAATAAAAGGCCATCATGCCAAACCTTGTCAAATGCCTGCGTGATGTCTAGGAACGATGCAGCACAATATCTTCTATTTACTAGATCTTCGCTTATTTTTTTAGTTACGCGATGAACTTGTTCGATTGTTGCGTGCTCACGTCTAAATCCAAATTGATGATTTGGTAGTATATTTCTTTGGTCAATAATTGGTTGCATTTTTTCAACAAGTAGTTTTTCTAACAACTTGTCCATTATAGGAAGCAGACTTATAGGTCTATATGACTTCACACCTTCTAGTAGCTTACTCGGTTTAGGAAGTAGTATAATTTGTGCCACTTTCCACTGTAATGGGAAGTGTGCTGTCCTTAGCGTAGCGTTATAGATATAAGTTAGGTATTTTATAGCTTTGTAACTCAATTCTTGCAATATTTTCGCTGATATAAGATCATACCCTGGAGCTTTACGAGGATTTAGCTTTGTCCTGATAGAATTAGTAACTTGTCTTATTGTAAATTCGTCAAGCGGAAGTTCTAGCTGAAAAGGGGATTGTAAAAATTCAATAATTTCAGCATCATTGTTTTCAACTGTCTCCAAGTGTTTTCCAAATAATGTAGCTTTCTCGCTACTAGTCTTAGCCAATTTACCTTCTTCTGTCCGAAGTGGGGGATTATATAATGAGTAATCTGTGGTTTCGGTTGCCGTATAATAATCTCAGGTGTTCCTCATGTGTCACACCTGGGCCCCCTTCTGTTCAACATATACATTAACGATATCTCCTCTTGTTTCATTAACACAAAATTACTGTAGTTTGCTGACGACATGAAATTTTTTCGAAAAATATCTAATTCTTCCGATAAACTCCTGATCCAAAAAAATTTAAATCGTCTGACTCTGTATTGCCAGCAAAACCATCTTTTTCTGAATACAAAAAAATGTCAATGTATAACATTCTCAAGGAATAAAGACACTATCGAAAACGAATATTTCCTCAATAATGAACTTTTAACAAAAGTTTCGGTGTTTATATCGATTGCAAACTCTTTTTTGACCAACATATCGAATATGTTTCAAAAAAGCTAATAAAGCACTAGGATTCCTAATGCGCATTTGTCACGACTTCAAAGAGGTAGAGTCTGTTAGAAATCTATAAATGACATATGTCAATATTGTTTTAAGCTTCGGTTCTTCTATTTGGAATCCTTATTATTACTGTTATATCGACCGATTACAAAAAGTGCAAGATAAATTTATAAAATATGTTTCAAAACAATTTCAAAGTTTATCTTATTTTTAACGTTATAAATGCAATAAAATATAGGCTATTCCATAAGAAATAATATAACTTTGATACGCCACACTTTTTTGTGACAACCTGTATATTTCAAAATAATTTTAAAATGTAGCCTCCAGCTCACAACTTTGTGACTGGCCCATTTCCTTGTGTCATGCGCAAATTGACAGATTATTGAAATATTCACTTTTCTGGACGTACTTATCTTACCTTTTCTTAATCTGACGAGCTCGAGTTTTTGTAAGGATCGATTTTTTTTTACTAATCTGACGGGCTGCTATCAGCGCCCCCACTATATTAAGGGTTCATATATGGTATGGGTACATTACAGGGTGCAAGATTTCTCCCCATATGGATTTCTGACGCGCTCGAGTAACGCGGAAAATCCCCGCTTGGCCTCCCCTACTATAATATATATTTTTTTCTCCGATTGACAGTAAAGGTAGCAAATCAATTAGTTTTCTCTTTAACTGGATCTAATTAGTTGAATTAGATCCGATTAACGTCTCACCAACATTCAATTCTTCCTGATACACAAGTATTATATTTGGCTCATCCAACCAGTCTGTTCCTAAAAAATATTATAGAAAATATTTACGTCACTGAATTAATAAAAAATTTACTTGAACTGTTAAACTGTTAAACTCTTCTAACACTTATCCTGTTCGGATTCAGCATTAAACTGCAGGATTCTTTAGTTCTCTTGTATTAAAACAACTCTTTATTTTTTTTTTGAATGACGCCATTTTTCTTAAGTTTTAAAATAAAAAACTCAGTTAATAAGCGTCCTTAATCTTAATGTATACCATTATATTTTTTATTAGCACTTGTTAAGTTAGCGTGACACTAAAATAACACCCCCGGTAATGTACATTATAATGTTTCGCATATAACGCAAACAAACCATTTGTTTTAAAATCTACACGTGAAACAATATTTGCTTACATTATGTTTTATGCACAGTCGAACGATTATTTCAGGTAAAATTACGCTCTATCGTGGCCTGTCACTACGAGTATCAAATTATAATAAATTTTGGGTCGAGTAATAAATAGCTATTAAATCAGGCTAATTAACTCGGAATTGACCTACAACAAATCGAGGAAGTAAAGAAGGTGTTTCTAATTACACAATTAATGGAGAAAAAATTTATTTTTCTAGGCTACTTTTAGAAAGCAGTCTTTTGTGATAAAATTAACGTTTTATGAGTAGATAAGATCGGATATCATTGAATCTTTTAAACACAAAGATTCTTTAAAAAGAAAATTAATACTCTCGTACAATTTGCTTAAGTTTACCGTTATATTCTTATTAGACATTTGTGTAGTGGTGAATCTAGAAAATTTAAAATAAGTCGTCGCCGCCGCACAGTGGGCTGGATGCTAAAAAAAACGGCAAAACCCAAAAAATGAACTCTTTCATTTTTGACTTTTATGAATTGTATTGCATACAATAGATGTCCCTGCACTCCATGCCACCCTAAAACCAGTTTGTAGCCCTCAGATATTCAGCTGACGGGGGTCTGAACTTAACCTTTCTTGAGGGAGGTTCGAAATGATTTCGTGCTCCAAAATACTCGACTCGCGTCAAGTGACAAATTGAGCGTTCCACACTGCCGATTTTAACACGGTTTAATGGATGGTAATGTTGAAGATATGTAGATCACTTCCATATAAAGAAATTGTTCGAAATGTTCTATATTGTATGATTAAAAGAGTGTTGAGTGTGTACATTCCAAAGACGCGTATGAATGTCATAACTTAAAATAAAGTATGAAAATAGTTATGATCCCAGGAGATCCCAGAATTTTGTACAGTGTAGACTGTTATTACAAATATTATTAAGATTCAAAATCAATAAACACTTCCTGCGCAAAGTTGTAAATGTGGCTTTGGGAACTAAAAGTTGCATGTCGTGTCACACCCAGAACATCTTTTCACTTTACACTAGTCCGATTTGCGCTCTACGATTTTCATAATAGATATTATACCTGCCACTCTTCAAATATATCATCATGACATTTTACAATTACTGAGAAAAGAAATATTTGTTTAAAAAAAATTAACTATAAGAAAAATAATAAACCACCTTTTAAGATGTGCTGCCATCTATGATTAGAAGAGAGTATTGACAATTACTAAAAGTAAAAAATTCCCGGTGTATTGGGGTTGCATACACAATTTGCATTGTGTGTTGCAAAGCTTTTATTTGACTGATTATAGTCAAAATGTCACTCTCTTCTTTCGTATCCCTTTCAGAGATTAATACAAAGTTAGAAAATGAGTAAGACATTTAATTTATCAGATTCGACATCCTAAGACCGGTTTCTGCCTTTCGGCTTCGTCAGTTAGGCTTTTCGAATCCAATAAATAAAATTCCAAACTCGTACAAGTCAATAGCTATATCCGCTATAAGATAAATTTTTTAGATGTGCTGCCATCTATGATTAGAAGAGAGTATTGACAATTACTAAAAGCAAAAAATTCCCGGTGTACTGGGGTTGCATACACAATTTGCATTGTGTGTTGCAAAGCTTTTATTTGACTGATTATAGTCAAAATGTCACTCTCTTCTTTCGTATCCCTTTCAGAGATTAATACAAAGTTAGAAAACGAGTAAGACATTTAATTTATCAGATTCGACATCCTAAGACCGGTTTCTGCCTTTCGGCTTCGTCAGTTAGGCTTTTCGAATCCAATAAATAAAATTCCAAACTCGTACAAGTCAATAGCTATATCCGCTATAAGATAAATTTTTTAGATGTGCTGCCATCTATGATTAGAAGAGAGTATTGACAATTACTAAAAGCAAAAAATTCCCGGTGTATTGGGGTTGCATACACAATTTGCATTGTGTGTTGCAAAGCTTTTATTTGACTGACTCTAGTCAAAATGTCACTCTCTTCTTTCGGGATACATTAAAAACAAATAATAAAGATGGCATATTTAACTAATTCAAAATAAATTAACGGAATTACAGATGTCCTGTCAAAATGCAATTAAGGTACCTCCTTATTGCATCTACTTTTCGACCTATATATAATTTGTTGTTGCTGTTTCTTTATTTACATTCTGTTCTTTGAGCCAGTAGTGTTAAGAATTGTGGATAGTAATTATTTTTAGTTTTTGAGTGAATATTTAAAAAAATTATATTTCAAGAGAGCGCAAATCAAATTGCTATAAAATCCGAATCTTCTCCATTTTATACAGTAATTAAATTCGTATTTAATGCACTATCTGTAAATTTTCCAGGATTATCAACAATTTTCCCTCCAGTTTAAATTAACGATTTTTGTTTTTCTAGATTCTTATTCAAAATTTGGATTTAAAATTTTCGCAGCACACAAATATCAAATTTTGATAATAGAAGTTGCCTATGAATAGTGAAAAGGAGTACTTCCGGTCCGCCATTTTGTTTTTTCGCAAATTAAATTCCAAATTTGAAATCAGCGAGTTCAAAAACATAAAGTAACCGATTCCCACAAAAATCGTATGCATTTTAGTCGAACAACTGGTCACTTCCGGTCCGCCATTTTGTTTTTTCGCAAATTAAATTCCAAATTTGAAGTCAGCGAGTTTAAAAACATAAAGTAACCGATTCCCACCAAAATCGTATGAATTTTAGTCGAACAACTGGTCACATCCGGTCCGCCATTTTGTTTTTTCGCAAATTAAATTCCAAATTTGAAGGCAGCGAGTTCAAATACGCTTCCTAGTTTTTGCGTACACGCCCTGGGTTAATTTTGCCGTTCTTTGTCGGCATCCAGCCCACTGTGCGCCGTACAAAATTTAGCCTCCCCCTCGTAAGCCTTCGAAATCGGTCTAGCGTAACATTTAGGCTCCCACCGAATTGTATACTTCCCCCTCACCCGTTGCCACCAAGTATATCAGTTTGTAAAATATCACTACGCCTTTACCTGACTTAGAAGCTTATCAACCCTACTGACACCTGATTATACGTTCGGTAAACAACATCACTATAATCCGGTATAAAATCTAAACCGACCGTATCCATGTGAGTTTGTTTGGATATTATTTTTATTTTTTTGTCCACGTCAACATAGTAATTAAACTAATCCATCAACAAGCCTGTTGGTATTACATAAAAGTACCGACACGTAATAGATATGAATAGAAAAGCATTAATCATCACGTAAAGACTCCAGAATTAATTATAAAAATTTGCTCTAAAAAAAAGAAAAGTTGACGTAGCCAATTACAGCCACCATTCATCATACGTTATCGCTGAAGGTCTCCGCAGATTGCCCTTTCACGTGCTGCAAAATTTATATCGGCTTTGAGAAAACATATGATGGCGTTATCTTGTTGGGATTTTTGGTTTTTAGTTAAGTGGTCATATGGCGGAGTTAAAAAACCGCATTGGATTATCATAAAATTACTATTATTAATGTTTAAATTCGGAAAATTAAATTTAGTTTTATCTCCACGAATTTAAAACTAAATCTTCGATGTGTGTGTGTATTTATACATCATCTTTAGTAACCCATAGGTATGTCAAAATTATAATTATTAAATCAAACTATACTCCGTTTGAAAATGCATGATAGCACAGTTTTTATGGCAAAGGTCTTTATATCGGATTGTTCAATCAGAAAAAAAGTTGATACCTTCTTATCTGAATTTTCACTCGATTTTAGTATGACCACCCCGAAAAATCTCGAATACAATAATACAATACATCATAAAATGTAAATAAGCCAACCCTAAGTGATTAACCAATAATTCTATACCTCAGTGAAGGGGCAAAGGAATGAATGAATGAATGTCGAATAAAAATAATCATCAAATTCTACAAGTAAAACATTAAATAATCATTTATTTAAATCTGAACCAACATTATACAGAACGTGTTTAATTAAATACAATTTCAAATCAATCTTGAAGTAGCAATTAATTCATAAAATGTTAGATTTCTGAAGGTTAAAATTAACACAGTAACTCCATAAGCAACTTGCATCGACGATTTTAAGACAATTACAAATATTTTGGCAAATAATACTATAGTAAAAATCAAAACTGAATAGTCTCTCTGTGAATAGTCACATTTAAGTAAAAGTTATTATTTTAAACACTATGTGAAAAAGAAATTTTCCACATAACCTCAAAATGAAATAATCAAATTTAAACAAATCATGAATCTAAATTTAGGGGAAAGTCAATGAAAATTAGAAAACAAAGCGTGGTAATTACTTAAATCATAATATTATTGTAAAATGAACAATAATGATAGAGTTTAACGTAATTATAACTTCAATAATAACGAAAACAGAAAAACCTTCATGTATTCTTAATATTAGGCAAAATAGCATATAATTTACAACAAAATCATTCTTTTAATATAAGGAATGATTTGGTAATGGTTAAAAGATGTATAAAAGTATTTTTTTTTATATTATAATAATTTATTTAAGAATTTTATGTCAAATTCCGATCTAGGAAGCTGTGACATACAAGTTCATAAAAACCAAATCCCGCGATCAAGCGGGGCTTTTGCTAAAAAACCTCCGAGGTGTCCACATCAATGCTTGATACGTAAACAAATGAAAATCTATGTCAAAGCCATTGTAGATCGATGAATTAATTGTAGAAATTTACCTGTCAATTTCCAAAGTGAGGTTAGAATTAATTTTTCATCTGAAGATTTTGGAATTTAAACAAAATAGACTTTCCAATCAACATTTCATCTTCCTGTCCTGAGAACATAATCCCGTATTCCTGATTGAAAGCTGGTAGAATCATTTGGACCAAAGCGTCGATTTGCAACCAAGCAAGTATTAAAGGTACCTTTTCATTTTCTTAAATATCGATATTTAAAACTTTAAAATAAACAATAAGCCCAGAGTACTCAACTAATTTAACCTATATTTTTAATTTATAATAATAAAAACAGAATAACGTAAGAAAGAATTTTACACAATAAATAACAACTATAAAATTTTTCTGTTTTAAAAATTTCACACTGCAATCGCAAATTTTGATTACTGTTTTTTTTTTTGATTGTGAATAAATGCACACATTTTTCTTCTCTGTGTCGTTATTATTGAAGGTTAAAACTTTAAAAGTCAATTTACAGAAGCACTGCTAAGATTCAAGGTGTTTATGCTTCCGGCTGAAGTGAAAGAGGCCACTCCACAAAAATAAACACGTTCTGGCTAAGATTACGTCAGAAGGTAAAATTAATCTTTTAAGAAAGTTACTTACTCACAAAATAAATTAAACTTATACAAAGACAAAAAAAAAAGATTAGGTGTTTCACATTTCGTTTCGCTTGGATAAGTAACAATAGATACTAAAAAAAAATCTTTGCAAAAAATATTTTCTCATAAAACACTCATATTTCGTTTTTAGAAATACGGGGTGATTCCATATAAATTTCTTTGTTTTTATTTAATTAATTAATTAATATAAATATAGAGTTACATACCTAAATAAGTAAGTCGTTTTCTCCCGATAAGGAGTAATCATTATCAGTTTCCTCACTTCACACAGAAATAATAATTGGTTCTATTGTTTCCTCTGTTAACATATCAAGGTAATAAATCTATAATTTGAATGAAATATTCCTCAAAAACATCAGCAGTCATTTCTTCATGGTAGTCTTTCGTAGAATTTGAAACAAATTCTAACAAGCGTCTATCAACAAATCCTTTATCTCCTCCAATATGAGTGATAATTAAATTGGAAATAAGGCAGTAGACACACATTCTATAAATGCCTGACGAGTATTTATAACCTGTTTATCTTGCCTTTTTTAATAAAATGTCCTTCATTTATCCATGTTTCATCTAAATCAAAAATATTTTTGTCTTGTCTTCTTAATTTTCTAATTTCCCTTAAATATTGCCTCCTCCAACAAATAATTTCATCTTTCTCTATGAGTGCACAAATTCACTTGATGAATATTGCTTTTTATCGCCTATTATTACAGAACCAACAATTCGGCGTGTTACAATCACAGGACTACACAAACAGAAATGTAAATTTTAACTAAAATAATTTACAATCTGCACAACACTTTCTGCCGATTAGAAATTTTAGTCCCTTCTAAGAAATTTGTATATTAAAAAATTTAGGAAGAAAACCCAAGATTTCATTTTGGAACAAATAATGCTAAACATTTTATTTTAGAAATTATCCGCCACTGATTTATGATGTTATATTGGGGTTTATCATCAATCATTTTCAAACCAATTCTATGGATATGTTTAGATTTGTCTAAGGCCCTCGATATTGTGAACCATAATCTTCTCTTACAATCATTAGATGATATCGGGATAAGCTATTTGAAAGTTATTTATGTAACAAATTCCAAGTTGTAAGAGTGGATAAAGTTCTCTGTATTACAAAGACAATTGAATATGGTGTTCCGCAAGGATCGGTACTGGGACCAATACTTTTTAATATTTATGTAAATGGATTGTTTTCAGTGGAAAACAAAGGGACAATAATTAGTTTTGCAGACGACACGGCAATTTTCTACGAGGATGAGAACTGGCAATCCTTAAAAACCAATGTATTTCTATTTATATTATGTGGTAAATATTATGTTGCAAACAAGTGTTATTGAGACACTTCGCAATTACGTCTTTATTCAAAAGTACATTTTTGCAAGTTGTATTTTCGTTATACATTGACATTTTTTCGTGATGAGATAAAGATGGATTTGCTGGCAATACAGAGTCAGACGATTTAAATCTTCTTGGATCAGGAGTTTATCGGAAGAATTAGATATTTTTCGATAAAACTATTTAATTTATAAATCATCCAATAATAATACAAAATTAACACTTTTCCAGTTAGGGATTAAACATTTACATAATTTAGTTTTTCAACTGAAATCCACCCTCAGTCTAATCCCTCAGGAACTTTCAAGAAGGGTTGAAAAACCTCCATTTATATGAACTTAACCTGCACTTGGATTAATTTAAAGCCATTATTCCAGTCGGATAGGCTCAACCTCGATTAACCCCATTTCCATATTTCAAACTTTCAATCATGCCTCCCTCAATTCTTATTCCAGAAGGATCATCATCAACAATTCCCCACATTCCGTAGCGAGAATTTATAACCTAGAAAGCCAAAATTGTTGTGGATTCTATACACATTTATTATCAATAATAATCCGATTTCAAATACGCCCAACAGTTGTGTGACCAGTATATTTGTATTATTTTATAGGCCCCCATAAAACAATGTAATGACAATGTTGACACATTCTGTATAAGATTCGTACGGATCATAAACTTCAATCACACAAGTTGAGAGGTAAACTTTATAAAGGGATATTTATGACTTATGGTTATGGGCATTTTCGAATTTATTACTTAATAAGTAATAAAATTTAATAGCGTTTGGGACTTTGTACAAAACTCTGTTTTTTAAATTAAAATTAAATTTGTGGATGATCGGGTCATAAAATCTAACGACAGAGACGATTTTGGTTTTGTCTTTTTCTCTGAGATTTTAATTTTAAAAATAATAAATATTTTATTTATTTGGGTATTTTTATACAGTGTGTCTTACATTTCACAAAAAAAATTATTCTTGACAAAAAAGCTCTGCTTGATTTGTTGCTCCATAATCTGTTACTGATAGAGTGCTTTGGAATATCTAATAAAAGTCAACAACTGTCAAATATTTCTGTTTGCCACTTTTGCTACGAAACTGTTGCTCCCAAAACTGTTTAATGGAGAGAACATTTTGGCCACATTTTAATCTAATTACAACATAATTGTTTCATTGATTTCTCTTGGCCACTTTTGCTACGAAACTGTTGCTCCCGTTCCCAAAATTGTTTATCGGGGACAAACTGACGAAACTGTTTAATGAAACGAACATTTTCTTGATACAACTTTTTTAATTTTCCATGAACTTTGTTCGAATTTAAGAAAATAATTTTTTCATTGACTTATCTTGGCCACTTTTGCTACGAAACTGTTTAATAGAGCGAACATTTTCTCGATTACATTTTTTTAATTTTCCACGAACCTTGTTAGAATTTATTTAAGAAAATAATTTTTTCAATGATTGACCACTTTTGCTACGAAACTGTTGTTCCCAAAACAGTTTAATGGAAAGAAAATTTTCCCCAGGTTATAATTTTTTAAATCTTACAAGGACCTTTCAAAATTTTATTAAGAAAACCATGTTTCCATTGACTTCTCTTGGCCACTTTTGCCCCGAAACTGTTTAGTAGAGCGAACATTTTCTCGATAAAACTTTTTAATTTTCCATGAACTTTGTTAGGATTTAAGAAAATAATTTTTTCATTGACTTCTCTTGGCCACTTTTGCTACGAAACTGTTGTTTCCCAAAACTGTTTAATGGAGAGAAAATCTTTTTTTTTTAAATTTTACAAGGACCTTGCAAAATTTTATTAAGGAAACCATGTTTTCATTGACTTCTCTTGGCCACTACGAAACTGTTTAATGTAGCAAACATTCTCTCGATAACTTTTTTTTAATTTTGCATGAACCTTGTTAGAATTTATTTAAGAAAATAATAATTTCAATGATTGGCCACTTTTGCTACGAAACTGTTGTTCCCAAAACTGTTTAATGGAGAGAAAATTTTCGCCAATTATAGATTTACATAGATTACAAAATTGTTAGAATTTATTTAAGAGAAAAATGTTTTCATCGATTTCTATTAGCCTCTTTGCTACGAAACTGTTGTTCCCAAAACTGTTTAATGGAGAGAAAATTTTCGCCAGATTATAATTTTTTTTAAATCTTACAATGAACTTGCAAAATTTTATTAAAGAAACCATGTTTTCATTGACTTCTCTTTGCCACTACGAAACTGTTTAATGGAGCAAACATTCTCTCGATAACTTTTTTTTTAATTTTCCATGAACCTTGTTAGAATTTATTTGAGAAAATACTAATTTCAATGATTGGCCACTTTTGCTACGAAACTGTTGTTCCCAGAACTGTTTAATGGAGAGAAAATTTTCGCCAATTATAGATTTACGTAGATTACAAAATTGTTAGAATTTATTTAAGAGAAAAATGTTTTCATCGATTTCTATTAGCCTCTTTTGCTACGAAACTGTTGCTCCCAAAACCGTTTAATGGAGAGAAAATTTTCACCAGATTATAATTTTTTTAAATCTTACAAGGACCTTGCAAAATTTTATTAAGGAAACCATGTGTTCATTGACTTCTCTTGGCCACTACGAAACTGTTTAATGGAGTAAACATTCTCTTGATAACTTTTTTTAATTTTCCATGAACCTTATTAGAATTTATTTAAGAAAATGATATTTTCAATGATTGGCCACTTTTGCTAGGAAACTGTTGTTCCCAAAACTGTTTAATGGAGAGAAAATTTTTCGCCAATTATAGATTTACATAGATTACAAAATCGTTAGAATTTTTTATTTATTTTGCTACGAAAAATGCCAGTTCAACTAAGTATTGCAGATCAAATTGAAATTGTTCTCTTAGTTGGAGAAAATTATAAAACATGTAGGGAAGTTTTTATTGCCTTTTTTATCTGCGGATATCAATAAACTACAATTGTTCATCATTTTTTGCTACTGTTTTTTCCCTCCACTATAGTTTGTACGTATTTTTCTCTACGTCGAAATCATTACTTTTTGTTTTCCCTATATTCCATACAATGTTTTAAAAATTTTGTACCTAATTATGAATCAAAAAGTCCTGCAAAGCTTTTTATTAAGAATAAGTTTTTTTGTGAAATGTAATATAAACTTTTTCTCCATTTGTATAAAACTTTTTGGGACTCACTATATAAAATTTGCATTAGCTTGTAAGATAGCGCTTGAAGTGATTTATTATTAAATATTTATTCATAGAGATGCGATTTTTTTAAATCATTTAGAAAAAAACATTAGTTATTTAAAGAAAATGTTTTGATTCCAGCACCTAACAGTGATTTCTAATTTTACATATATTCCTAAACTGCCGTAATATAGGTAGAAAATAAACATTAAAAGTAAAAACATGTTTGGGTTCAATTATCAAAATAAACATTCGAAACAAAGTATCCAAACTAGTTACAAATTCTGTACGAAGCGAGTGATATAACATTTAAAACAAACTCTATTATCATACGAAACTCTAGATATGTACAAACACGACGTTTGTTTGGAAAATTTTGCTACAGGATTAAAATGTTTACGAAAAAATATATTGTTATCTTTCGGTTTGAAATTTACAGTAATTAAAAGTTGGTTGGTTCGTTTCTTATATTCTTTTTTACTGATAAACGAGGTCGTATTTTTATACTAACAATGAAAATTGTGCTATATTATTTCTAAGCCCTTAAAAATAAACCAAAGCTACTCCAATATCCTTAAATATTTATAAACGTTTTGTTTCTAGCTTGTTTTATTTCTCCTATAGATTTTCTTCTT
The DNA here is from genome assembly GCA_949320105.2 of Crepidodera aurea. NCBI lineage: Eukaryota > Metazoa > Arthropoda > Insecta > Coleoptera > Chrysomelidae > Crepidodera > Crepidodera aurea. The sequence goes on from OX439480.2 coordinate 15,024,970, forward strand.
CATCTTCCTTTCAGCTCTTCCTGTAATTTATTTTTTGTTGTTCCTGTCCCATTCTCTTCAATCCTTTTGCTTCACAGGTGATTCGTTTGGCAATAGGGATTCACCAAGCCAACTAGTTTGGCTTTATCAAGCTTTACCAAGCTCTCAGCTATGATGGCCGTGGAACACGTACCCTTCACGTGCTCAGTGACACTGCATAAACAATTGCCGAACTACCGCCGTCTATCTACCTTACATGTAAAACAGGAGGGTTTTATGATATTACAGCTCATTTTGTTGATCGAAATTGGAAAATCCATGCAATAAATTTATTAGATTTTGTCCCTGCAAAAGGATCACACGCAGGTAAATCTATTGCTCAAATATTTCAGAGCACATTACATGTTTATGACCTACACAACAGTCAGTATTTAATGGTGAAAGCTTGGCTTGGAAATTCAAGCTTTTTGTAAGGAAGGCTTGGCTACTATGAAAGATTGGCTTGAATTCAAGCAAAGCTTTTAAAAATCAAGCCAAGCCTCTAAATCTCTGTCCAAGCCACTGTAATCACTTTGGTTTACCTTCTCTTTCATTTATTTTAATTAAACTAAATATATTATTGTTTCGAAGTTCTATTTGCTTTTCTAAATCGATGGTTTATTTCTGTGTCTTCTTCAGATTCAATAATGAATTCAAATTTGTGATTCAAAGGGTGTGTAGACTGTGGATCTCTGCGTAAAACACCATGGGGAATATCAATATCGAAAGAAAATCTATATGAAAAAAAACACATTCCCAAGAGACACCGAAGAATGTGTGGTGTATCGAATATTATGCAAAATAGGTGGGATACTAGGCACGAACGGTTTATAAGAAAAAAAAAACGGCATATGTATTAAGTTTATTGCAGCAATTTAAAAGTTTTCCATATTTATTGAAAAATAAATTGTTTATCATATTAAAATACTTATTTTCCCGATCAATGAATTGGTGCTTATTTTCTGCTTTACAAAAAATTGGAGCTGTTTTGATATTATTGAGTTAATCTGTCAAATCAGTAATACAACCAATGTAATAAGTGAAAAAAAAACTATACTGTAAGACTAAACGTTCTTCCAATGTCAAATTCTTAATAATATTGAACCCCAAATGCTTAATTTGGCACATGTGTCATATTTCAAACCGCAAAGCTAAGAAATCGTACCTTATCAAATCAGCGTTGCCAGATTTCTGTAATCTTAAACATCCTGTGACAAAGTAATATTTTTTTCATTCTGTCGGAAAGTTTCTTCATCCTGTCAGAAAGTTTTTTCTAGCAGCTCTTCTTCTAGCAGTTTATAGAGATTCAAGATATTCTATAAGTGAGCAGCAAAACTTTTTGATTTTTTGCACATGTTTCAAAGGGTTCCTATTTAATATTTTGATAGAATGCATCATTGAGACACTATTTGATGACATTTTTAGATGTGCTACCATCTATGGTAAGAAGAGAGTATTGACATTAAATTTTGACTGAATCTAGTCAAGATGTCACTCTCTTCTTTTTTATCTCTTTCAGAGATTAATACAAAGTGAGTAAATCAGTAAGGAATTTTAATTTATTAGATTCGACATCCTAAGACCGGTTTCTGTCTTTCGACTTCATCAGTTAGGCTTTTCGAATCCAATAAATAAAATTCCAAACTCGTACAAGTCAATAGCTATATCCGCTATAAGATAACATTTTTAGATGTGCTACCATCTATGGTAAGAAGAGAGTTAAATTTTGACTGAATCTAGTCAAGATGTCACTCTCTTCTTTTTTATCTCCTTCAGAGATTAACTGATGAAGTCGAAAGACAGAAACCGGTCTTAGGATGTCGAATCTAATAAATTAAAATTCCTTACTGATTTACTCACTTTGTATTAATCTCTGAAAGAGATAAAAAAGAATCTTGACTAGATTCAGTCAAAATTTAATGTCAATACTCTCTTCTTACCATAGATGGTAGCACATCTAAAAATGTTATCTTATAGCGGATATAGCTATTGACTTGTACGAGTTTGGAATTTTATTTATTGGATTCGAAAAGCCTAACTGATGAAGTCGAAAGACAGAAACCGGTCTTAGGATGTCGAATCTAATAAATTAAAATTCCTTACTGATTTACTCACTTTGTATTAATCTCTGAAAGAGATAAAAAAGAAGAGAGTGACATCTTGACTAGATTCAGTCAAAATTTAATGTCAATACTCTCTTCTTACCATAGATGGTAGCACATCTAAAAATGTTATCTTATAGCGGATATAGCTATTGACTTGTACGAGTTTGGAATTTTATTTATTGGATTCGAAAAGCCTAACTGATGAAGTCGAAAGACAGAAACCGGTCTTAGGATGTCGAATCTAATAAATTAAAATTCCTTACTGATTTACTATTTGATGAGACAAGATACGAAAATAAATTTACTACCCTTGTAGTAAAATGTTTGTCATTCATTTATATGGCCCGTGGTATTTTTTTTTTAGTATTAAATTTGTTTTTTATTTTTAGTTGTTGGATAAATTATCGCAACGCACATTTGTATGAATCTAAAACCAAGATATTACGTAGTGGTTTTGAAAGTTATTTCATAAGAGTCATTTGTTATATAGGTCGTTTGTCACGGAGTTCAAAACTCTCCGATAGAGATACGTGCCAACGTGGCATAGACCGAAGAGATAAAACATCAAACTACTTTCTTACCCGGTTTGTTTAATGAACGATAGGGAAATGTTTTGTTTAATTTTTGAAAACAAAATATAAAAAAAAGGTTCCTAAAACGGTCTAGCTTCTTCAATAAAAAAATCAAGGGGTTGCATTATCCATGTTTGAGGTCCAACGCGTTCCCTATTGTTGTTATTTAATGCCTGTCGGGGCGGGTAGTCAGAGAAGTAGTTGTTAGACGTTCAGATACATTGGAATCCTTAAAATAATTCGATTGGGATAAAACTATTAATCCAAAGGACAGTTCTTTCACACCTTGAGTATCTAGACTTTAGAAATTTTTTTGTTAAGTATTTTTTTATTCGAGTAAAGGAAAAATTCATAAAAACAAACTTAATCTCTTTTCATTAAAGTCTTTTATCTACGTGAACATAAATCCACATTAAAACAAATCAAAACCCTTCAAACCTTACTTTATTGTCCTACAAAAGTTTCAAACATTTAATTAAATAATTACTTTATCAGATTCTTTATCTCCCTCGAAACCATTTAATGTTTTGAAGTGAATATCACCTTCGTTTATAGAACTAAAACGCCTAATTGAATAATCGTCCCATTCGAAAATTAAATTGACATCGACACAAATATGTGTAGGTAATTACAATATAAAATGAAAATATCCGTTTGCAAACCAGAAATATTTCATCCAAATCATTGATTAAAAGGATACTTTGCGTGAGTTTAGGCATTTTGTTACGGGGGTTTCTTTCATTTAAAAATCTGAATATCGTTAAATATATCGCTTCCATTGCAAATGGAAAACGTAAATAACGACACGAATGCTTTGATGGTAGACGAGAATTTGTACGTTTTATTGAAATTAGATTCGCAAGACTAGATACGCTTCGGCTAAGGTTTTCCGCAAATTTCGTTTACTTTATTGCTTTCAGTCTAAGGTCCAGTTTACCTTATTTATCTATACTCACCCTTAAAAAACAACAACGGAACGGCCGAGACGATAACCTTTCTTTCGGTACTCTAAAATGCTATTTCGCAGCTTGCATTTGACATAATTATTCCTGAATTTTTCTTTTTTGGCTATACAGACCGAGGGTTGTTCGACGCTGAAATCTACATCCTTAAAACGTCGAAACACTTCCCTGAAAATGTCTGGCGGTTTAACTGCAATGCTTCTGATGCTTTTGATTATAATCTGCGTTACTTTCAATGTCATCAACTTTTGCAGCAACCAATAATCGCTGTTTTGAGATTTCTATCAATATTGTGGCATGTGGAGGAACATCGCCCAGTATAATCATTTGCATAATTTATAGAGTTCAATACGAAGTCATTCATAAATTGTTATTAGATTGACTCGTTATTATTACTTGTCATAATGGTCGATATCTATCTATCTATCTATCAAATACTATTAAACGAGCAAGGTTTGTATGTGTGTATGTGTGTCCAGAGGATCTCGAAATCCACTCGTCAGAATTCAATGAAACTTTCAGGGTAGACTAATTCCTATCTAAATCGGCGAAAAATATTGGTCTCATGTCTGTGAAAATTCGATCTTCCGAGATATTTACAAGAAAAGTTAAGCTTTTAGTTTTATTTCCTAGCAACGGCACATAATAATAACTTGTTTCTATAGTAATATATACTATAAAGGATAGATGAGTACAGTCAAAGTGGGGATATAACGTCACATTCCATAGGCGTACTTTGCAAAATAAGTTTCTATAATATAAATAAGGTCACAGCATATAAAATATATATACGCACTTCGGAGATTGAATTTTGAAGTTATATTATTTACAAAAAATAAAAATAAACTTTATGCATCCGACACTTTAACATTGAACGAATTAAATTTAACCAATAAATAACAAGGAGGATTATATGTTGGGATTAAATTAAATCTCTTGGCATTAAAAGTAACGCTTCAGTAGTTACCTAAACTCAAAGATTAAAAAAAAAGTTAGTTCAAGAACTATCTTTAAAAGTCACTGTCTTCACTAAAACTACTGGTATCACTATAATTGTCTTTTCTGAGGTTTATTATTATCGGTTCTATTAAATTATCCATTGATATATCCACTTTCCTAAATGAATTTTCCACATTTTTAACATGATCAATGCATTTTCCCCAATGTTCTCTATTTACATCTGAAACCCTTCAAAAATAAATTTCGCACATCAGGAAATTTAAATGTTTTATTGTTTTGAGAAACATAACCTTTTAATAATTGAGACCAGATCAGTTCAATGGAATTTAACTCTGCGTGGTTCGGAGGAAATCTGAGAATTTTAATTCCTTTTTCTCTGGCCATCTCATCTATAATATATTTTTTGAATTTGTTTTTATGTTGCCTTGCTATTACTAATAATTCTGCCTTCAAGGATTTAGGAGGACTGATAATATTTTTAGAATGAAGCCATTTTGAAATATATATTAATACAAAATTCCGAATCAATTAAAATACATACGATACGGCTATGAATAAATAAAGTCTGACTTATCTGTCAAAAGAACAAATTTATTACAGTAAAAACCGTGGAAACAAGAATCTAGACAAAAACTATATTAGGCCGATCAGATGTATTAAAATTTAAATTTTAACTACAAATAAGCATTGAAGGATGAGGTAAAAATAAAATTTCTACCTCTTGAACCTGTACTACGTTCTGCAAATTAAATACTGCACTCCTTTCTTCTGTATAGTATAGTAGTAAAAAGGTTTGACTTTATTTAATTTCTGGCGTTTTAATCAGAAAGAATTCAATTATAATTTGTCGCTTTATATAAAAAAGGAAAGGTTCATTTGACGCACATAAATAATTTGCTTGTCAAATGACAGCCATCTTATTAATTCAAAGTTGAAAATACAACGTGGCCAATTCAATTTCAGAAATCATGGGTTTAGGTAAATATTTATAGGAACGTTGAGTAACACTGTTAAAATGGACACTTGTCTTCCCTTCCCCGATAGTGTGAGACTACCCCTTACGGCTACTATTTTATTATGCGGACAGTTTTAATATTTAAGTTTTCATGATCAGAGAGAGAGAGAGAGAGAAAGAATTTTTGAAAAAATATATCAATATCTGCCACACGTCGAGAGTCTGGTCACAGGTTTTTGTGGAGGTTTTTACCCAAGTATGAATATCAGACCTATAATTTTCCTTCACTGCAGATCAAAAAATAATAAAATCAATTGAACATAGAGTTTTTCTTATATCTTCTGTTGACGGGTCGTGTGCCCTACACGCTGCTGTTGCCCGTCCCGGAAACGGGGCCTGTCCACCGTGACAATTCGCGAAGATCAAGCGTCAGTAGAAGTTGCCCTAAAAGGGTGAATTCCCCAGAAACTAGGCAACTTTAATGCATTTAACTAACCTCTGTGACAATCAGTTGATAAACGTCAACAACAGCTGCAGCCAATTGAAAATTAACACTGACAGTTTTTTTAATTTTCCAGCCTACTTTCAAGCCAATCGCCAATCAACTTTTTATTTATCTCCCTATCAGTAGTTCAAGTAGATGTCGCCCACTCCGTGATTTTCGCGAATTAATTAATAATTTGTCATGTTATAAATATACTTAAACTATATACTCATTCGGCTGCTTAAAAATGTAGATTTGAATATTAAGAGCGAAGCTCGGTGACCAGATATTCTACCTATCTATCTATCTATCTGTGAGGGAGGTGTCGATATACTGCGATCTATAAGATCTATTGTGCCCCCTACTGCTGCCCAATCGTTAAGCATGTCTCAACTTTTAAAACATGTCAGATGGTCCTTTAATGTGACAACAAAGCAGCCCTACAGGCCTTTGGAACTGTCTAAAAACTCTACTTGTACCAAAATAAGGTAACCAGGACATAAAGGGAAAAAAGGTAACGGCAAGGAAAGACTCAGCGACTGTATTCACTGGTCCTGAACCAGCCTTTGGCATTTCCAAATCCTCAGTACGACTCTCGCTGACTAGGTGGATTTTACGGTGGGATTTCATGCTGGGTCAACAAAACAGTAAACGAATGATCAAAGTGCCATAAAAAGTACTGACAGATGATATTCTGAATCTAAGCAGAAATCAAATAAGACGTGTCACGGGACTAATAACCGGATATTGTTACCTTACGGAACACCTACATAAAATGTACATCTTTCATGGCTTGTCTGTGGAAATATGTTGAATTGGACACATTTTCCGATGGCGTATATTTCAGCTTGGAAAATGCTCGGAGATTTGCCTACACTTTCAGAATATTTGGTTCCAGGCCCATATACTCCCATTCCTGTTCCTTCTGTTGCTCTAGAACCATCTGTGTATCATTTAATGCACTTCTCTTGAGTTTTGGGATGGTATCTTTGTACTACCATAAAATCGACGTCCGTTTTGTTAGGGCTGAGTTTGAATCCTTTACTTCCAACAAGCAGCGCCCTAACCAGGACATTACATGGCAACCGTGCCAGTTCTTTAGGACATCACATGGTGATCCTGCCAGTTTTTTAGGATATCACAATATTTTGACAAATCCAAAATCATTATCTATAACAGCCAACAATGTTCTACTTTCCAGAACAGATAGAAAACTAGCAATTTCTATCTCTTCCTAGTTAACGAAAATATAGTATATCTTAGTGGTTGAAATAAAATTTCAACGTCAAGAGTGGTATCCGTAGAAAAAATTCTTATTTTTTAAAACTTGTGGTTTATACTTTTGTCGAATATCGAACAAAATACTTCACTTTATATTCACGTCTTTTTTATACCGAACTTTGTATTTATCTTATCATCCATTTCTCCCACAAAAACGGGGTGAAATATCTCGCTGTCAGTTGTCAATCGACATTGGCTTAAGAGTCGTCGCTAGAATATAGACGAAAATTTTTATTCGAAATATAGCAATGGGAATGTGAGTTGAATTTTGTGGAATTTGAGAGATTTCTTGTAAACGCAAATCAACATAATGTTTCATGACGATACTATTTTGTCATTCAGGTGGAATGTGGGAAAACGTCAACATCAACATATTGTTAGTAAATTACATTATGAGGCTTTTACGAATATTCGCATAATCAGTCGAGCAAAGCGGGATGTGAAATATCGACCAAACGGAAAGTGTTTTACTATAAGTCATTTAATTTACTGTACCTAGTCTATTACGTGGAAAATTGGTTTGGTTAAATCAGCTGAGTAATCATTTTGGTTAATGTCAATTAACCGCGTAGTTATTTTGACGAACGAGAATTGGCCATACGGTTATTTTCATTGAATATTTTTGTACATTTAGTTACTTTACCGAAGGGAAATTTGATGTTAAATCAGTATTGCTGGCTGGTCATTTTAAATAAGCTGCGAATCAAATTGTGAAATCAAAAATGAGAATTTTTTTTATTTAAAGCACCAACGTATTTTCCTCCTACCAATTAAGATATTTTTCTTCCCAAGAATCATGGAAAATTGCGAGACATACAAGTATTTAGATTTGGTACCTTTGCAGCATAACTTGACAGGAACTTTGAACCGTAAGTTTTTTGGGGCGGATGCAAAATGAAATGCGGACCAAACTACTTGAAAGCATAATTCTAATTTTATACACCAGACAAGAAAATGCCTCTGGACGGCGGCTCCAAAATGCGGACCAAAAAGGGTGGAGCCACCAGAATAGTTCCTATAATCCTCTATGTAATTTAAACACCATCACGATGATGCATTTATTAAAAAAATATATGAAGGTTATTAACATTACAATGAAATTGAAAAAAAGTTCAGATTCAATACCTTCTATCTATCTATAGATGGGAGGGTAACAGTGTTGTTCTTGCCTGGTTCGTTTAGATTCTCTAGGCACTCCCAAACCATCTTGACTGCTTGGCTGTCTGACGTGAATATGATCTCTTGTCTACGAAAATTTCTTTCTATGTTGAACTGGACACATTTTCCGATGGCTTAGATTTCAGCTTGGAAAATGCTCGGAGATTTGCCTAGACTTTCGGGGTGTTTGGTTCTGTAGATAGGCAGCACACATTGTACGTGTGGGTGTGTGTTGTATATCATGGGGTTGGTACACATGTGTGTCACCAATGGTAAGGAACCAGGTTGGCGTCTTGCGGCTTTCGGTCAAGTTAAGATCAGAAATAAAAGTACGTTAGTAAGTCAAGTTGGTTTTATTACTTTTATAATAAAAAAAAATTCAAAGATTTGGAAGATGATTTAACAAAGACTATGATTATTTGTGGCGTCTAATCTCTAACATCAGACAAAAACTGTTACAAGAGGACCCGGACGCAATTGAAAAAGTCAAAGAAATTTGTTTTGTTATGGAGAAAACTCAAGAAGAAAGCAAAGAAATGGAAGCTACATCTTTTCAAGTCGACCTAGAAAGGAAACCAAACAAATTCAAATCTATCAAAAATTTCTAGAGATGGGGTAAGTCACACCCTCTAAATGTCCAGTTAAACTTTTGTAAAACAAATGTCTGCAAAAAGAAATCAAATAAAATAAATGTAATTGATGAGGAGACTGCTTCAGAAAATTCAAAATCACAAATAAATTCAGTTAACTTAGTAAAGAATGAACATGTATTTATAGGAAGAATTGAGGTTGATAATCTAGAAATGGAAAATTCAAAAATAATAAACGAACAATGAGTGGTAGAATTATCAAAATTTAAAATAGATACAGGAGCAATGGCAAACCTACTTTCTCTTAAAAAATTGAAACAACTAGGGTATATTTACAATAATATCAGGCCCATATACTCCTATTCCTGTTTCTTCTGTTATTCTGGAACCATCTGGGTATCATTTAATGACTTTTCTTAAGTTTTGGGATGTTGTCTTTATCTCATTCGCTTTTGTTAGCTTTGTGTTGAATTCTTTCACAAAGCTAAACTTCTTTGTCATCTCATCTTGGGGCATGTCCCAGGTTTGGTCATTTCCAGGAAGGAGTGGAAACTTGCGTTTGGTGGACACTTCTCTGGTCATTCTGTAGGTTGTCCTTATCGCTGTATGGTACTATATGAAGATTTAAAAATAATAAGAGAATTGCAGAGGAATCCGGTTAACTGTGTCAATTCTCAAGTCAATTTAAATTGCAACTTTAACACTTTATTTAAACTGTTGTGGGAATGTCAGGATGGAACTTTTCAGATTTAACATTTCATATTTATCCTTTCTTTTTTGATTGAGATTTTCAATATCAATTCTTTAATTGGTTTTTAGAGTTGTTGAGAATCTTTGTCAAAAGAGCTATTGTATTATTGTATTACCGATATGGAGGGGTGTTATGCATACGCAGGCTAGCCTTTGGATTTTCGCTAGATTTGCCTTTATACTGGCCAGCTTAGTTCTGCTGCCCCAGACTACTGCTCCATAAGTGATGGCCGGTCTCACTATTGACGTGCACATCCACTGCTGGGTCTTTGGGTTACATCCCCAGTTTTTCCCCCAAAATTTCTGCACACCATTAGAGCTTTCGTGGCTCAATACCTTCTTAGATGTACATTGTGAAGAGAAAATTAAGTTGTTGTCTCAATCCTTAAAATCTCGTAACAATATTCAGAGATGTTAACTGCGATTCCATCTACTTCTAGAATTTAATTTAAAAATATCTACTTGTAAAACGTGCATTGAGTAATAATTCGCTTTTATAGCTAAACGTATTTGAGAAAATCTTTAACATTAACACTCCCTGAATACGACGGGAAAAACTTAGACGTGGTTAGAAGGGTTCAAAGTATCTTTAATTGCTTTGCAGACGATAATGTAAATACATTTTTGACTCAGCATATTAGAGTATATTTGTTTGTTAACTGCCAAAAAAAAATCCAATTTATTGATTCCTTTTAGTAGTCCTTCTATGAAAAAAATTAATTCATTAGTAAGCCAAGTAATTAGATCTGCTTTACGAACAATCCCTAATGGTAACAGGAGGGTCCAAAATGCGGATCAAAAAGGGTGGACTACCTGACACTAGAAATGGCCCTGTAATCCAAGATGAAATTTGCGCACCAGATTCTTTTTATCTGTTAACTCATTAGCTTATTTTATTCTTCTTTTAATATTTAACAAATGCTTAAAATACGCCAGAAATTATTAACCATTATCTAAGAGAGGGATTTTGGGAAGGGAGTATGTAGGTACGCGATAAATCAGATTTTGCCGCCGTGTCAATTTGATTAGATTAACGTTGAATATGCTCACGGATGTGTGTACAAAGAGCGTGGGAAGCGATGTCACAAAATATGAACTAACAAAATTTACAGTTCATGAATTTTGGCGTAATCATTAACATCTGAGTAGAACCGCGAACTTTGTAGTTGAATTAAAAACCACTTGAAAAGCATTTCACGTTTGTAAAATAATGGTAAATATCGAAACCATGAGAAACGTATACGGCATATCTGATCAAGAACTAAAACATATGAAAAATTTCAGGCATTTTGAAGCTCACAATAATTCAAATTCAAATTCATTTATTCGCGTCATTGTACAAAATTCTAACACACGTCAAACATTGTTTAAAATATAGTTTAGATATATAAAATTGGAATACAATACAAAATTATGTTATAATCATGCTAAGGACTGCTAAAATACAAATCTAAGAAATTCCTCATTACTATGAAAGGCATTTTCTATCAAAATATGCTTAATTCTACTTTTAAATTGCTGTAATTGCCCCCAACCTCTCTTAATAAACATAAGGTTCTCCAATATGTATATAGATCTTATATGCTTGTCTGCAATCATCCCTATACTTGAGGCCTGATGGCCTTACTTTGCCAGCCAAAGACCCTTAACATTTGTGCCGAGTGTCCCCAGACCAAAATGGCATAGGCTAGGTGAGATTGAAATATGGCACGGTTTGCAGAACTTTTTGTGAGACATTGCCAGGTTTCTAAGTACATACAGACTTCTTGCATAGGTTTTCAATATGTTCACCCCATTGGAGCTTGGGGTCCACATGTACGCCCAGAAATCTAACAATGATTACACCATCATTTACACCCTGAGTGTCACTAAGAGAAAATACTACCCTGTTGGTTTTCTCTTCATTGAGCAGTAATCTGTTTACACAGAATCATTCCCTGGTCACTGACTGTGTAGACACGGAACCCTTAAGCGATTCCTCAAGTATATCAGCCGCAAAAGAGACGGTGGTATCATCGACAAAGAGTGTGTATTTTGCATTTGTGTCAGTGCTCGTAAGGTCATTGATATAAATCAGAAAGAGAACGGGTCCCAGAACGGAGCCCTGGGGAACCCCAATATTAACAACACTCTTCCCCGATAATACCCCAGAGACCTTCACAATCTGTGTCCTATTTTCAAGGTAGGATTGAGTTAGTTTTACATTGTGAGGACAAAAGTCATATTTCTTGAGTTTTCAAGTCGCAGAACACAACGGTGTCAAACCGCAACCTATGAAAGGAGTCCACAATGTGTGAGACCAAGTCCAGTATGCCAAGCACTGTTGTCCTGTTCTTTCTAAACCAAACTGAGATTCTGAGAAGTAATTATTATTTTCAAAATAGGTGGTTATTTGTACTGCCATGGGTTTAATGTTATTAAGAAAGTCCATATTTGATTTTGGAATATCTTTAACTAAATTGGTGGCGATTTGGGAGAAATATTCATTAAACTGGTCTAGTGTGATTTTATGACCTTGTAATGAATTCCTCGATGTTTATTTATAATGTTCCACATGGTTTTCTGTGGATTATTTGAATTTGATATTATTTGGTCATTAAACCTAACTTTGGCTTTTTTAAATTCATATTTATGTCTATTTTTAAATTTTATAAGTACCTGAATGAAAATAGTGGATGATTATTGTCCACTGTTGGTTTTGATAAAATTATATGCGAAGAAGAAAAAGAAATTAAATTGTTTTTAAAGTCAATCCTATATATAATATCACAAAAATTGTATTCCAATATCAACGAAGACAGAACTAAAGGACAAATATTGTCATAGGGTTCTGATGCTATTGTCTTGGGTTTTCTTTTTTCACAGTTGATTACGTATCTGACTATTTTCAGCCGTCACTGAAAAATGTTATTTCTGAAAGCTTCAACACACAGCTCGAACTGAGATTATTTGATTTTATTTTTGAAATAAACTTTTTCTCGAATTTAATAAAAGCGCGTCTGAAGATTCATAAATGTACATTTGATAGTGAACTGAATGGTGGCTTCTCACCAGACCAGTTCATGATTAAAGAATATTTGGAATATTGGGATATGTGTTGAACGTTTTTTTTTTTGTTTTGCAGATTCTGATTAAGTATACTGTACAATTTCTAGTACATTTAAAGAATGTCGTGCTGAGAGCACTTTAATTGTCAACTACTTGCAAAAATGATTAATATAATATTATTTTTTTAATGATAGGGTAAATTAACACTTCGTTGCGTGCGTGCACGGGTTTTCCCCCACAGACTAATAAATTTTAAAACAAATTTTTTTACTCGCATAAAGAAAATCAAAATAGAAGTTTATAGCCTTAAAGGTCAGGGCATGCACCAGGGGCGCAATTTGATGCCAATATTTGATAGGTATTTATTTAATTTCAATTTTTGAGAGGGAGGTGAGCCCAAAATTAGGTGTTTGCCATGGGTGTGGCATGTAGAGACACATCGCTCTGTATAATCATTCACATAGTTGTTAGTAATAGTTTAAGGTCATGTTATTGTATATATTTATATTACCTGTAAATAGGAAGGTTGATGTCTTACCACGTACTTTTATTGTTTAGACATTACTTGTATATAATAGCGATTAAGGTCAACCTTCGTCAGATCGATATTGACATTCTTATAGAGTTCATAGAGTGTTATTAGATCGACTAATTATTATTAGTTGTCATAATGGTTGATTCCTGTAAATAAGTACTAGCATAAAATAGACGTCCGTTTTGTTAGGGCTGTTTCAAGTTGCAATACTGCCTTAAAGACAACCAATATGTTACGAACATACTGTATAGTATATTAAAAAACTTTTGTTCAAAAAAAAAAGAAAATAAATGACGCTTATGTATCTCAAAAGTTTTAAAGCTCAATAAAAATAAAACAAAGCTAATCGCGTAATCCCCAGTTAATTGATAGTCTAATTAAATGTACTGACTGGCATACCACCGATAGAACGACTAGCGATGTGTATAAGAGAGAGAGAGGAAATTTGAACAGTGACAAACTATACAATTCATAAATATTACGTGATACTGATTGCTGCAATAAAAATAAAAAATATCTATAGTTACCAGCTGCAACAACGATGATGTATAGGTCTTTTTATCATTCATCTTATCTGACAGTTACCATCTTTTGGATACAATTCAAACAACAATGAGAAATTAACTTTGGAAACACATTATTTTTGTACAGGGTGTCCCGTTGGTAATTTTAAAGGTAGGCAGAGGTCACAAAGGGGTGTTTTATCAATTATGCATAATTATTCATTTGGCCAGAACTTTTGAATCACTTAGTATAAGCCGAACCTGGATCTTCATATCTCTCAATAATTCATTACATTATTCGTGAGAAGTGTAAGCTGCGTGCCAAAAATGGAAAAAATATACTAAGTTATTCAAAAGTTCTGGCCCAATGAATAATTATGCATAATTCATAAAACACCCTGTAACTTCGTTATGGAAGCCAAGAGACCAATTATACCTTTAAAATATCTCCGTTTACCAACGGGACACCCTGTATAAGACTTAACTACAAAACTAGTCCTTGCAGAGTTATTACAACATTCGGATTGGAGATACCCAGTTGTACAACAATGTGGTTTGCAGACAAAATATAATAACGTATTTCTCGAATCAGACCTGAATCATGTTTTTCCATAATTATAACATGTTTTATCCCCTACGGTTTGTTCGTGCACGATTTCACGTTTCGGTGTATGCAAAAGTATTAAATAATACAGAAAATGTTTCCCGTATTACGAACCCAATTCTGTGAAAGGTTTTCATTCACTCAGTTGAGATGTCGATTGGACACGCTAGAATATACTCTACATATTTTCCTTACTAGAATGTAAATTATCGAGTGTTTAAATCGAGAGAGAAAGATATTTTTAAGAAGTTATGAAAATCGATAAGAAAAATGGATTATAGCGAACGTAAAATTCTGCTGCTTTTCATGTAATATGTATATCTATTGAACGAAATTTGCTCATCGAAAATAAACGGCTTCATAAGTTGAGTTGAACGTTATAATTTTTCTTCAATCCTTTTTAGGTTATTAGAGGAACTTGATTGATTGATTCTGACGATATATCTCACTGTTTATAAATGCCTCAATACTACAGCCTTAAGACTTAGTCAGTTACATCGTTATGTTCAGGTGAAAAGGTTTGTTACCTGTATCAGTCTCAGTAGCCTTTTCAACGTCTCTACGCATGATTTTTCTTTATGTACCTAATCTTTACCCCATCTATATTACAATGCCGTTTGTCACATTCAAATCGGACCAATAACAATGAAGTTAGGCGTTACGGCCCATCTGGTAACATCTATATTACAATGCCGTTTGTCCCATTCAAATCACACCCCTAATAACGGAGATACGTCACGTTCTCTCACTAACACATTGAATTCCCTATGCTGGTAGTCATGCCGCTTTGTTTATCCACTCACATTTTCTTTTGGAAAGTCCTTCTGTCGGTTTTCTGGCCCCAGTAGGTCCCAGTAGGCCCCAGTGTGTGAGTGCTTGGAATTCTAGTATGATATGAGAGTCTGTTTCATCCTCCTCATTGCATAATCTACATATGGGTTCATCTTGAAAGATGTACATTTTACGTAGGTGTTCCTTAAGGTGACAATGTCCGGTTATTAGTCCCGTGACATGCCTTATTTGATTTCTGCTTAGATTCAGAATAACATCTGTCAGTACTTTTGATGGCGCTTTGACCATTTGTTTACTGTTTTGTTGACCCAGCTAGTTAGCGTGAGTCATACTGAGGATTTGGGAATGCCAAAGGCCGGTTGAGGACCAGTGAATACAATCGCTGAGACTTTCCTTGCCAGGGCGTCTGCTTCCTCGTTACCTTTTATCCCTTTATATCCTGGTTACCTTATTTTGGTTAGCCAGAACAAGTAGGGTTTCTAGACAGTTCCAGGCCAATTTGATCTGATTTTGTTACATACTAAGGCCTGTAGAGCAGCTTGGTTAACACATTAAAGGACCATCTGACATGTTTTAAAAGTTTGATACCTCAGGGCCGTACTTACCAGGGTATGCATGTACCCAACAAATTATTTCATTACTTCACAGAGCGCCTAAGCGCAAAAGTTATAGTGACATACTTAAAAAATAAGCAACATAACAAATTAAGAGCATCTGGCCGTTTAAAATAAAATAAAACACAACGTAAATCTTTCAATCCTAGTTTACTGCTTCACTTCACTAGCACCCATATACGTACAATAATAAATTTCCAATTCCATCAGTCCGGGGATGGCTTCGAAATTCCTTGATTAAAAATTCCTCGGTCGACAGTCAACATACACACTGCACACTTCATCGATTAAGCTCGCGCATTCGAACGGAAAATTTGCATGGCAGAGAAATCCGTCCAGACCGCCTACGACGCACCAGAGGTCATTCCAGACTTCTTGTGGACGACCGACAAATTACGGGGAACACGTTTAATAAAACCGTGCAGCTTCTCTGGATACCGCAGGAATGATGGAACTAACTCAAATTGGAGTTCGCATAAACGCCGAGAGGGATAGAAGACGTACTTTAGGTTTAGAAATTTGTACATGGTATAATTTACTTCATCTCAGTACAAATGATGTGAAATAAGTTAAAATCACAGCTCCCAAGAAATACGACATTAGAAAATATCACACACTGCACCAACGTATTGACTTAACCCACCAACTTTGATTTTGTTACTAGAGGAGCCTAGAGGTATTATTGTGCATAATCAGTAAGAAGTAGACCAGCTTGACATCGTATCTCTAAACGATGACTGAAGACTGCATTGGATCCACCAGATACTTAAAACAACCTCTGGGTAAAACCACAGGGTTGGTGTAGGGCCAAACCTGGAAACTATGAGTCCTGCTGATCTCATTACATGGATGATATCGAGGGAGGAGAATTGGAAAAAGGGCCACTCTCTTATTACACAGATCCTAAGAGATAAAGAAACGGAGGAAAGGACATGGCGTGAGTAGTACGATCAGCAGGCCCATCCCCGAAGTAATTCCGATAAGGTAATCCCGGGCGGGTCCCTACAGGAGAAACTGAAGGTGGGTTTTTAGTGGGTAGTGGAAATCTGAGCCCCACAAAGGCACACCGACAAACACCAGTCGGGTATCGTGCGTAAAAGCATTTTCCCACCTTCCCCAAAAAAAGTGCTAAGGGAGGCAGATATGAGCAAAGCCCAAGGGTATAGATGCCAAACCGAAGAAGAATCCTCAAATGTGCGCTTAAGCGATGGCACACACAAGCGATAAGTGTTCAGGAAGGTGTGGAAGCAGACTGAGCTGTCCCCAAATTAGTTAAGCAGGTGCAAATGCCAGAGGTGGAAGATTCAAATAATGCCCAAAAGCAGGTTAAAGAAAAATTGCAGAAGAAGTTAGAAAGCAGGTAGCTAATTTTAGTTGGCCTAAAAAGAAATTAGAATTAGAATTTGGGTTTAAACCCTTGGCAATCTAAGGACTTACCGGAGGTGTAGTGTGGCCAATAAGTGAAAAAGACTGGATCTGGATCCACAATGAAAAAGAAGTTAAGGATGCTTCAGAACAATGCCAAGAACAAAAAAGAAAAGAAGGAAGTGAGTGAGAAAGACACATTTGCTGACCTAGGAGTTTATTGGTGAATATAAATATTTGACCATGGTAGGCCTTTTACCCAGGTATAGGCATACTTAATTGTAAAAGCTACCAAAATATAAGAAGAACAGCAGAGTTCAAAGGTCATTAAAATAGTTCTAAACATTGTAAACAAATGAGTTAAGTTAGTTTAAATTAATAAACAGTTAAAATATGTTAACTCTTTTGAAATTCCTGAAGTAAGAAAATATTAGGTTCTAAAGAATCGCGCTGTAGGATTTCTACAAGGGGCCTGTCGACAATTTTTGACAGTAATCGTCCATATCTGACCTAATATATAATACAGATAAAATTGAGTTCTCTATCTTAAAAAGTAAGTTCAAAATTATTGCCTTGTGAACTTATCACACACTTTAGAGCAGCACAGATTTTTATCGTTTTCTATACCCTTTAAAATATCTAAGAGCCTAGTTTCAGCGATATCACATCTCATGAGAGTTGAAAGTCTCTGACAACTGGACTAAGTAGTATTGACTGATGTAAATCTTTCTTTCTTGTATCTTCATATGCTTGAAAAATATAACTTTATCAGTAAAAGCATATTGATTTTCAGAATTTGCTCCAGTTTACTAATTTACCCAAACAAAAATTATTCCCTACGGGCGAGTTGAAAGGATAATAATTCTCTCAATTACAACGACTCAATTAAATTTAAGTACGTAAGTCCTTGGTATCCAAGAAAATTAATATTAAGTCGATTGTAGAACCCATATTGCTTGAACATGAAGAGGGAGGCGTCTTTTGTCTGTTTCGTGATTTATAGTAAGTGTTCTGGGAATTTCGCTTGCGATAGCAAAAAAGTAAAAAATCTGAAAAACGCTGCGATATATTTTTTCTTTAATCTATCATTTATTTATATTACAGGGCGTTTTATCAATAATGAGCCATATAATGAATTCAAAAATATTTTTTGTTAATTATTTTGACGATACTTTATATTTATTTATAAAATCATTCTACGTCACTGGCTGAATTGTAGTATTATTATTCAGCACTAACTTGCTGGAGGACGAGAAATCCCCAGTAGTGTGTATGTCTTCAAACCAAGCTCTACTGCTGACCAAACAAAAAGCCTACACTATATCCAGGATAAAGAAATGTAATATAAACAGACTAACCAGTTCATATAAAAGAAAATCACATTTAAATGCGAATCCTTAATCCACACCTGTTACAAATATAGTCCCGCTTCAAGCTTTTGACCTGAACAATTCCTGTTCACGCTGTTTATAATACTTTTCTTTATCTTGGATATAGTATAGAAGCTACTGTTTTCATTAGATTGTGTGTCATTAATAATTAGGAATTTATCTCTAAGCTGAAAATCCAAATCAGAATAGAAAATATCCTGTAAATCTCAATCGAATATTCCAGCACAAAAACATGGGCCATGGTAAAAATAGTAGTTGTGGCACCTTAAAGTTTCATCCTTCATTTCAAAGACCCTTCCAATCTGGACCAGCAATTTCCTTATAAGCTTATTTATAGCTTTAGCATCAATGAAGCTAGGTTTCATTAAATTAAAAAAGCAATGCAAAAACCTCGATTTTTTTGATAATTCTACACTAGAAACTAAATTAATTTGAAAAGAATTCAGGAATACTGTTGAATTTTTACAACTTACGTTACGGTGTCACTTGTTTCTCTTACCTAAAACAAAAGAAAATCAATTAGCTAAAAGTAATAAATTGTAATTTCTGTGATTCCACATGAAAATTTAAATGGAATTATTTCAGATACAAGATTGTGCTTGCTTAGGGCGTTGTTTGTATAAAGGTATCAACCTCAAGAGTATGAGCAGGAGAGTCAGAACAAAGTGAATTGTAGATGGCACCACTTTTAATTTTAATTTTTTTATTTATTCTCATTTTTGAAGCAAAAATTATGGCAAAATGATGGTTTGTTTGCGTCATTAAGTTTTTGGGATGACTGTATATATTTTGGATTCTAACTTGTTGTGATCTATTGGACAAATAGCTTTTAAAAGTGTCAGCACTGGGCCTCTCACTCCATAATGTCTAAGAACATCAAGCAGTCCATCATGTGGGACCGTGTCCAAAGCTTTTGCCAGGTCAATAAATACCCTTATACATTTTTATTGTTATCTAGCTTATTTTTAATATGATTTACTAAATGAAACATTGCGTCGTTTGTACTACTTCCTTTTTGAAAACCAAACTGATTACTTCTTAGAATGTTGATACTCTCGAGATAATCCTTTACTTTGTTGACAAAAGTACTAATTATGCTGATAGGCCTATAGTTAGATATATGTCCATTTTGCTACCAGATTTAAAAATGGGTATTGCTATAGATTTTCTTAAATCATCAGGAATGTTTCCGGTTGTAAAAATTAAATTATAAACATGAATCAGCGGATCAAGAATATGCACATGACATATTTTAACCAGTTTAGAGGTGACACCATCAAAACCTGGGGCACTGCCATTTTTAAGCTACCAACAAGCATTACCATGTCTGCTAAGAGGTTTCAGGAACATGGAATTTTTCAGGTTAGGATAATTGTTTTCGACATGACTGTCTTTCTTTATATGTTCAGCCATCTCAATACCAACCTTTATGTAATAATTGTTACAGAAGTTAATCATGTCAAAATCTTAGGAAAACGGATTGCCGGCATGATCATTAACTTTGATCGCACCAGTACTGGTGTTACTATTTGCAGCTTCATTAATTATGTTGTAAAAAATTTTCATATTGTTCATATTATTAGATAATTCTTGAGAGTAATAATTATTTTTTGCAGTTTCTATAGTTTTATTTAACATATTTCTATAGGTTTTATAATTTATTTTAATAATTTGTTGCATTATAAGTAGCCATAAAAATATTACTGAAAGCTTTCCAAGCTTCAGTGGAATCATCACTGAGTAAAACGGAATCCTAGCTAACCTCACTTATTAGCTTCAAAAACTTATCTTGATAAAACTGATTAATAACTTTGTCGATTACGTTATTGCATGCATCTAATGATCTAAATTTCCTCTAACCATAATTCCGATAAACTGAACTTTAAATTTTGATAGTAAAATTATCTGTGGTAAAACAAAAAATACGTCGGCTAATTCAGTTTTTTGTGCTTCTCCAAAAGTGTAAAGCAATTTTTAGAAATCTTTTATACAGAGTTTGTTTTGAACCTGTCAAGATGATATTTTCTTCTGCTTTAGAGTATCACGCTTTTCACATAATCTTAACTAACTTCCAGTGTCTAAAGGTATAAAGATTTTTCACGACGTTTCGATTGTGTGTATCTACAATCGTCTTCAGGTGATAACTGACGAAAAACGAGGATGCGTGGGTATTTATAGGTGTGTTCTGGCGGGATTTGCTGAACTTTCCGGTTCAGTGAACTGTAACTGGTTAATTCGTCCTATCAACGGTTTCCATACGTTGCGAATCTCTACACTCGGTTGACTGAACACGTTATTATTCAGTATGTAGGCTGCTTCCTTCAATTTTCTCTTGAACCAGTGCTCCTCCTTGTGAATTATCTCAGCTTCGGACCATTTAATGTGGTGATCTGCTATTCCTGACTTGATGGTTTCCCCCTCGTTGGATGTTCTTCTTATGTTCACCAATCCTGGCTTCCAGCGGTCTCTTGGTTTCTCCGATGTATGATTGTCCACATTCGCAGGGTATCCGATAAACACAGTTCTTGGAGTCACTATTCGTGTTTTGTAGTTTGGTTTTTGTAAGGTCGCTGCGGATTGTGTTTCCGGACTTGAATCAGGTTTTGGTTTTGTATTGGTAGCCAATTTTCTTTATCTTCTCTGATATACCTTTCACGTAAGGGTGGTACAATACTGGTTGTGGTGGTTCTTCTTTTCTGTGGTTGATTTTTTGTTGTCTACGGGTCAACATCTTTCCCACTAGTTTCTTTGAGTAGCCATTTCCTTTGAGATCTTTTCGGATGTAATCTAGATCGGCGTCGAGGCTTTTCTTGGTGTTGCAGAGGTTGAAAGCCCGATCTATTAGCGTCTTCACTATTCGTGGATCCATGGTGGTTAGATTCGTAGTTGAGCTAATGTCCTGTGTGGGTTGGTTTTCTGTAAACAGATCTTTATACCTTTAGACAATGGAAGTCCGAAACTCCACTTTACAACTCCAGACATTGTCAGCCACTTTCAAACGAAGTTGTTTATTTGTAAAATAATTTTACGTTATCGAGTAATTTATTTTTTCCTACAGATTACTCAATGGTCAAATGAAAGCCCCTGTTTTTTTTCGAGTGCCCAGTTAATACCGTACAAATATGTTGTGGCCTCGTATTTTTTCCAATTTCCCAATGATTTATTACTTTGATGACGGAGTGATGTTCATCAATCATATTTGCTCTATTTGCTTTACCCCGTCAAGATTAATAAAATTTCAATTCCTTGACGCTGCACCAAAACAGACATACCCTTGTTTTCAATAAACCCGACAAATTGAAACTAAACTTGCTACGTATCGATTTAAATCAGTCATTTTGGTCGAAATTTCCATAATCGAAAAGTTGATGGGTTATTTTGAGATGTGACTAAAATATTATGGGTTCATTTCGTTGGAATTCATCTTGCTGAATTGGTTTTGTTGAACGTTTGGATGTCAGGAAAATATTGAATAAATTATTCAAACCGTATATACGAGTACACGACTGATGCTTTGTCAATATATCTTAACGAATAAGACAGAGACAGATTCAAATTTTTGCACGAAGCCGTTCGAAAGATTAATCTGTTTGTGGAGAATTCGGAGACAAAGAATATAATATTATTCATCCGGGTGGGATAGATAAGAATACTCTAGAATTTAATATTGTTGCATCATACGGTTTAAGAAAAATTGCTTTGTGTAAAACAATATCTCAAGCACGTTTCTCTGTGGTTTTGGATATTTAATCGGGATAGGGAAAGCTTCAAAGGGATTAGTCGTTTTCGAAGGGTATGCGAAGAATAAATTATCCACTACTTAAATGGGCAATCATTTAAATACTAGCGTATAGGGTCAGCCGAATCTCGACCTCAAAAGAGGCAAAAATCTACAGAACTTTTAAAAAAGTATATAAAAATGTCGATAATTGACACAGTGACCATTTACACAACTATAGATCACTTTAAAATTCACTTCTGTCAACTTGTTTAAATAAAAACAACTATTTTTTAATTAATATATAATCACTGTTTCTTCTCTATTCAGAATATGATAGGAAAACTAGAAAATTTACTGGTCCTAGCAGCACAATCTACACCTCTGCCATGTGCTATATTATAAGCTTGCCAACATGCCTTCAAGTCTTGGCGATTTAAACAAGGAAAAGCTATTAACTAACCCACCCAACTTTGTCCTTTTCAACGATTTGTTTAATCAACACTTAAAATTACTACGGAGATATCACGGTGGTTATATCGTTCTAAATTTTCTGCTCGAACTGATTCTGTCGAACCTAGAATATCTGAGGAATATCGAATAAATATTAAGGATGTATACAAGTTCAGGGTTGATGCTTTGGCAATATATCTCAACTCGTAAAAAAGGGACAAATTTAAATTTTACCCCTAGTTGTTCCGGAATGATTAATATGTCTGAAGTTGACAGTTTATCAGAGAGCGGATGGCTGAGAGGTAAAGTCATGGACTCAAACGCAATAGTCTTAATCTCAACGAAGACAAAAATCATTTTTTGATTTTTTTTAAGTGTCCAAATGTGGTGTAAATTTTTCTTTAGCGATAACTTATAGGTGTTAAAAACATTTTAAATTCAAGTGACTTTATTTCATAAACGTTTTATTAAATTATAAAATCTCACAAAACATTTACTCGTAGTCGTCTTCTTTCTTATCCCAGTAATTGCATTATCTCATTTATACAGCGAGGAACACTTCTTTGCTCTTTTAACCCTACGCACTCTTGTTTCCTGCAGAAATTGCTACAATTCTCGAAAGCTTTTATGTCAAAGAACGTTTTCACGGTGCTCTGGCTTTCAAATTATAATCTTTATTCCAATTTGTCTATCTACATTTTACACCTTTGACAAGATGACAAGAGAGTCTTAATATTTTCAATGTGATGTCAAATTCCGAGACTAGACCGAGATAAAACAGTAAATTAATCTACAGAGTGATTTTATTCTCAATTTGATAAAGGTTTGTTACGTCAAAAACCTTTTTTGTTCTTCGTTAGTTTGATTGTCTCTTTTAATTCTGCTACTGCATTGTCCCACGTTCTCCTTCTTCTCAGCCTAACCTTTGTTTTGTTTTGGGTTCTATAATTACTTTTCTCTAATTTGCTTGTTCCTTCACTCTTATAACGCTTCGCGAACAGTTCATCTTCATAGTCTGTAGGCTATGCATCAATATTTTATTCCTATGAGACACTTCCACTTTTGGTCTTAACCAGTATACTTTGGAAGATATGATACTCGCCTATTATCTTTTCTCACCGCTACATTTATGAATTTTGCTAAAAAATGGCAGCTCAGTAGCCTACATTTCCTTTATCCTAATGTAACTTTACGTGAGTATGAAGTTTAGAGGCAGAAACCTAGTAGAAATAAATAAATTTAATTCTGTACTTGATCCTAGTTTCCAATAGTTATATCTAAAGATAAATTTGCTCTAGACACCAGACAGTAGCAGTAACTTTAGACTGACAGACGACATTTGCTTTAACGGGATCTAACTTCACGGGATATCAGTTAGCTAAGGTTTCAAACCTATAAATACGTTTAGCTAGAAGATGGCGCTGGTGTTAGTTCACTGAAGCCTCGTGCTAACTATCACAATCATATAGGTATTACAGATAGAGTATTGGAGACAACCAAAAGAGCATTAATTAATTAAAGAAAGAGCGAAAAGGTAAGAGACATCCAGACATCCAGAAACGTTCTGTTGTTTTCACTAGATAGATAAAGAGAAATATTAGTATACGAAAGAAAATAGTGTCAACAAATTTTTTTTCTTCAGATACAAATTGCAACAATAAAATAAAGCGCTCGCGTAGAGGGAGAGCAACAAATCTGGGTGTGAAATGGAGAAGAAAAAAACCCTCGTAAATGCTGAGTTATCACAAGAACAGTTGTCATTCAAATAAAGAAAAAATATATACTGCCTGATATTACCATAAAAGGATTTCTCCTGAAATTTGAATGGATCAGATTAGAATAATCTGGCGACATGAAAAATCTGCCTTAGAAGCGGAAGAAATTTAAAACAAGCTATTCCAAATGGAATTTATATGCGTTTGTTAAATTATAAATTATGCACAATTTATGCGAATCTTGAAATGTTTAGAAACAACAAATTGATTTGAAATAAATGTTTTTAATTATGTTTCGAAAACTGATTGTTGGAAGAAACTGGACCAGAAATTAAATGAAATTAAAAATATGTTTTTAGATGTGCTACCATCTATGGTAAGAAGAGAGTATTGACATTAAATTTTGACTGAATCTAGTCAAGATGTCACTCTCTTCTTTTTTATCCCTTTCAGAGATTAATACAAAGTGAGTAAACCAGTAAGGAATTTTAATTTATTAGATTCGACATCCTAAGACCGGTTTCTGTCTTTCGACTTCATCAGTTAGGCTTTTCGAATCCAATAAATAAAATTCCAAACTCGTACAAGTCAATAGCTATATCCGCTATAAGATAACATTTTTAGATGTGCTACCATCTATGGTAAGAAGAGAGTATTGACATTAAATTTTGACTGAATCTAGTCAAGATGTCACTCTCTTCTTTTTTATCCCTTTCAGAGATTAATACAAAGTGAGTAAACCAGTAAGGAATTTTAATTTATTAGATTCGACATCCTAAGACCGGTTTCTGTCTTTCGACTTCATCAGTTAGGCTTTTCGAATCCAATAAATAAAATTCCAAACTCGTACAAGTCAATAGCTATATCCGCTATAAGATAACATTTTTAGATGTGCTACCATCTATGGTAAGAAGAGAGTATTGACATTAAATTTTGACTGAATCTAGTCAAGATATCACTCTCTTCTTTTTTATCCCTTAAAAATATGTGTTTCACTAAAGATGGCAGTCTAGACATACTCGTACTTGATGTTCGGCACAAAACTCACTTGATATGATGGAACACGTTGGCGAAAATAGGCCAATAGCACCATCTAACAAGAGGCGAAAGAAAGCTATTATCCTGATAACAAATTTGTATGCGCATGCCCGATTTAACTTATTTAACTCGAAGTCACTTTCTTCTGTGAGAAAAACACGAAAACGGTTAAAGGTGTGTTCTTGCCGCGGCGAAAATCCATATACTTTCAAATCGCAATATCTCGAGAACCGCTAGACCGATTGAACGGGTTGGAATTTAGTTTATGCGTTTTCGCGAGCCTTTATTTTATATCTAGAAGTCATTTCGTTCCGAATAAAACCCAGCGAATTACATGCGAAAAACCGATTTCCCATATCGTTACATGCTAATTTACCCACAACTCCCTTAGCTTTCATATAGTGATCACGTGAAAGGGGGACCGCCAATCTGTGAAATTGTAAAACAAAAATTCGAAAAGAGCGACTTCCTTTATCGGATTTTTTCCGCCAGATCGACTCTACTAAACGGGGAGGTATATTCATCAACACTCTATAATGTTTTTGATAGTTGTTGTCCCAAATATACAGTTAGGTCTAAGAACAGGTATCCTCCCTGGTACAATGGTGTCATTATTAAAGATATACAGGCTAAAAGCAGAATGTGGCGCAAATACAAACGTGAAAATAGCTCACAGGCTCTTGAGGATTTTAAACTTCTTCGGGCAAAAATAAAACATGATGTTGATGTAGAGTACAAAAAATTTATTGGGAAAACTGAGGAGGAAATACATAGCAACCCCAACAGATTCTGGGCATTTATAAATAATAAACGAGGCAGTTCCAAAATATCACAGGTATTAACGTTTGAGGGTCAAACGCTGGAAGGTCCATCCGATATTCTAAACGGCTTTGCGAATCTTTTTAAACAAACCTACACCACTTCCACCCCTTTTCAGCTCAATTCTAGGATAGATAATAGTCATTTTTTGAATATTAATAGTTTCAGTGAAAAAGAAGTATATGAGGCTCTGAGATCACTCAAATCAAAAAAGACCACCGGACCAGACGATATTCCAGCTTTCGTCCTAAAAGATTGCGCCTGTGTGCTTGCCCGTCCTCTCTCAATATTAATAAATATTTGTTTAAAATCGTCTACAATACCGCAGATTTGGAAATCCTCGAAGGTCTGTCCCATTTTTAAAAAAGGAGATAGGCAAGATATCTCAAATTATCGGCCTATCTCTATTATATGCAACTTTGCAAAGGTTTTCGAAATCCTGTTGGAGCGAGTAATATATCGGCATGTAAGTCGCAATATTAGTATAAACCAACACGGTTTTATGAAAAATCGATCTACTGTTACCAACCTTCTCTCTATAACCCAATTCATTGCTGAATCTATAGACAACAGGACTCAAACCGATGTTATTTATACAGACTTTTCCAAAGCCTTTGACAGACTCGATCACGGTATTCTACTTGTATCTTTTGGATTATCTCCCTCTTTAATTTCACTCTTTCAATTCTATCTATGGGATCGAAAGCAATATGTTCAACTTAACGGTTTTAAGTCTGCTGAATATAGTGCCTCGTCCGGTGTTCCACAAGGGTCGAATCTTGGCCCACTACTTTTTATTATCTTTATTAATGATATTGCTAATGTTATAAATGTTCATTTTCTTTTATATGCGGATGATTTAAAATTATACACTGTAGTAGAGAACATTGGTGACTGCGAGAACCTTTCAACAAACTTAGGACGGCTTGTTGAATGGTGTTTTCGCAATAATTTGCCACTGAACCCGGATAAATGCAAAGTTATGTCATACAGTTTAAAAAAGAATACTATAAACTTTAATTACGCAATAGAAAACGTTTCCCTTGAGCGACCGGAAACCTTTACCGATCTAGGTGTCACGTTTGACCCCGAACTTTCATTTAATAAGCATATTGATAGAATAGTATCATCTTCTTATTCTATGTATGGGGTAATTGCACGCTGCAGTGGTGATTTCAAGGAAACGTCTACCTTAAAAACCTTATTCTATGCATTCGTCAGGTCAAAATTAGAGTATGCCTCGGTTGTGTGGAGTCCCTTTTATCAGTATCACATAGATCGAATTGAAGCAACTCAAAGGCGATTTTTAAAGCTACTAAGCCTAAAAATTGATGGAACTTACCCCCCAATAGGCACACCTAACTCCGAATTATTACAAAGGCATCACTTTTTCAGTCTTGAAAGGAGGCGTGATTACTACTGTCTGGTTCTAATTTATAAAATTATTAATAGCATAATTGACTGTCCATCTTTACTAGAAAAATTGAATATTTGCATTCCTAGAATAACTTGCAGATATCCAAATACCTTCTATATAAATACATGTCGCACAAATGTTCTGGAAAATTCCATCAGTGATGATGTTGACATATTTCATTGCAAATTGCCTGATATAAAATGTCACTTTCTGTCCTAACATTATGTTACTTCTTACAATATATTACTATTGATCATGTAAATATTTAATATTAATGTAATAATCCACTTGCTGTGTTATGTGCTTTCTGTAATTTCCTACTCTGTAATATTAATGTAATAATTATCTTAATGTATTATGTACTTTCTGTAACTTCCTACTCTGTAATTGGGTGTATACCTGTAGATTAGTGTATAAATAAATAAATAAATAAATAAATAAACACTATTATTTCTCTCAGTGTAGTTCGGTTTGTAAGAATTTGAATCAATACATGTTACTTTTCTCAGTGTATCTCAAATAGTTTATGTGTCAATGCTCTGACGTATTTCCTCTCAATATTGTGTCTATCCAACATCAAAGGAACCGATCAAGCTTTCGCCTCTTGTTAGATGGTGTACTCTGTGACAACACGGACAGATCATAGATGTTTAAATTTGATAAGGATTCAAAATGCTTCCTATAGGGTTAATTTTCGCAAAATGTGACGCTTCAATACAAGTCAAATACAAGAAGAAGAAGAATGCTTACCAACACTCGGGATCAAAATCCAAAATAAAAATTTTAATTAAGTTTGTATTTTTTTAATTTTTGCCAAATCAAGGTTCTAAAATGTGTTTTTTTAAATGTGTGCGCTGAGGCGTTAATAAAAAAACAATTATGTCATAAAAACATTTCATATTAAAAATTTTAAAACCTGTTTTTAAGTAGGAAAGTACCTGTAAACGTTATTTACAACTTTGCCTTTTCGAAATTAATTTGGTTTGCAAAACCAAATAATAAATGACGGAAAGACCCTTTGGCGTAAAAGAAATGATTTTGCTCCTTTTAGGGCTTAGCATATTTAACTCTAACTGGAAATTAAGAAAAAAAATTGTGTAAATATTTAAAATTGGTTTGAGATAATTTGGAAACGAATGAAAAAACAGAAACTTTTATTTGGGACAATAAAACTTTATCTAAATATAAAAACTGTTTTTATTCCATTAAACATAGGAAAAATTCAGGATGCAAGAAGGCACATTTTTCCTATATAGGGTTTAATTGAAACATGTACAAATATTTAAACTGTGTAAACTATTTGTACGCATTTCAATTACACCCTGTATATTCCTTGATTTTTTAACGCATCTACTATATCCCTGCAGCGTTACATATGTTTAATTCCTCTAGAACATTTAATAAGACATATACAGGTAGACACAAGTCACAATCGGTTTCCTACGATGTCTATTGTTGAAATTTCCATAATAAACCTAATAGATCCGGATGACGACAACCTCTTCCGGTCATTTCCAGTACAATGCGGTTTACCTGAACCAGTCAGTTTTAGATCCGGCGCCTAACGGTAATGTACATGGAAATCTTTATTTACCAGGATGTAATCGGAGTTTAATCCGGAAAAACCCATTGTACGTTTATCGAAATGATTAATTTTCTTGTTCAACGCAAACTTGCAAACTGAAAAACGTTCGTTGATTGAATCAAAACAGTTATAACTTTTTATAACACTTCAAAATCGAACATTAATATAAAAAAAAATGAATTGGCTGTAGGAATTGATCTAATACATCATCAGATTAAGAGTGCTCTAGCTAAAGTTTAATCGTAAGAAAACTACAATAGTGAAAGTTAAAATTTATAGTAGGTGTTCAAAATGTCTTCCATTTTCATTTATACATTTTCTTGCCCTTTTTTTCATCGATTGCTGCAGTAATTCTTTCTTTCATATTTTCTTTTGTGGTAACCTCTTCTTTGTAAACAATATTTTTAATAAAACCCCACAAGAAAAAATCGCAAGGTGTAAGGCAAGGCGATCTAGTAGGCCAATTTATAGGTCCTCCCCTTCCTATCCAACGATCCTGAAATTCCCTATTTAACCAATTGCGAACATCTAATAGGTAATGTGGTGTGGCACCATCTAATTGAAACCACATTCCGTTGCGATAATTTTGAGGCACATTTTGCAATAAGTTGCGAAAATCATGTTCTAAAAAATCTAAAAATATAGCTCCATTTACAGTCCCATCAAGAAATAGGGACCAATTACATAATCACCTATTATTCCCGCCCACACATTCAAAGACCATCGATACTGTGATGTGGTTCTAAATAAATGTTCATTGTGGTCCGAATAATAATAGAAGTTGTGTCTATTTACACAACCGTTCTTATGAAACGTGGCTTCGTCGGAGAATCAAACTTTGTTTAAAAAGTTACGCTCTGTATTTATCTTGTTTATTAACCATCTACAGTATTCCACTCTACGCGCGAAATCACGTGGTAACAACTCTTGGTGAAGCTGGATATGATAGGGGCGATATTTATTCTTTTTTATTATGCGTCTAATTGTGGTATTGGAAATATCTAACTGATTGCTTAATTGCCTTGTACTTATATTGGGATCTTCAACTATACTGATCATTATCTTATATTCGTTGTCAATAGTAACAGCTGTAGTTTCACGTGAATATTTTTCATACTTGACGGTTCCTGTTCTATCAAATCTATTCTTTAAATTCTCAAAAGTGGATGACGTCTTTCTGGGTATCTTTGACGATAGACCCTACTAGCAAGAAACGCATTTTTTTGACATTCACCCAGTATCCATATCATATCAATATTTTCTTGAACACTATAATTCTTATTAAAATCCATTTTTTATACACAATACCGATTAAATATAGTAGACGTGATACAATACAAAATTTTATGTTGACAATTAATGCCATAACAAAATATACCTACTGGCATTTTCATTGGTAACTTGATTTCTTATTAAAAATTGTGTAAAATATGTTGTTTGTCACTTAACGTCAATTATTAAAGTAAATAGTAAAGTTAGATATGCAAAACCCTATATTTTTTTAATGCGTATTAGGGAGAGCTTCTAACTGAAGAAAAATATACAGTGTGTCCCATTTGAAAAAATTAAGTTATTGCCATTTGAAAACTAGACTATTGGCACGCCATCGGCAAACACCCTGTGCAACAGGTGAAGATGTTGTGTGATTATTGTGATAGGTGCATGTTTCATTTACATCATAGTAGCTTTTTTGAGGAATTTTTTAAAAAATGTGGTTTTTGTGCTAATATTTCTGAAGTGCTGTTTTTTCATAAAATCTGCTTAAAATAGGAATAACTTGTCAACGCCGCGTCGGATTTACAAATACAAAAAACTACCGTAAATCTAACATTAAGTAGAATCAGAAGATATAATCGTATACAGGGTGTTCAATTTAAAAAAACCAAATTAATTTTCATTTCACAAAAATTAGCCACCCTGTATACATCAAAATATTTTAAAATTGTAGTACGAGTGACACTGTCTACCCCTACAAAAAGTCTTGTTGATATCAGTTTTAGTTTCGGTGCTAGAGATCGAGTGGAAATAATTGGCGCACCCTGTATGTAAAAACTGCACTTACCTTATTCTACCAAACAACTGTTCCACATCTAACAAAAGGTTTATCGTTATTTTATTTTCTGATATTAATAAATGTTTATGTATTTTTTACTTAGTCGTTATTATTGATTTCTATAAAGATTTAACAAGATCTAGAATCACTCCTTGAGGTTAAGATTCTCTAAGATTTTCTACTTGATAGTAGATGGCGCTCAACAAAATCATTTGGTATTCCGCACCAATCTCTGATATTCCGAAGCCAAGAATGCTGCTTACGTCCCTGTCCGCGTTTCCCTTCAAATTTTGCCCTGGAGAATGAGTTTTGGGATAGAATATCGATCACCCCTTGGTACGTGGCCTAAATAAGACGTTTTTCGTTGTTTTAAGATATCTAGGAGTTTTCAGCATTATTGTGCCTCATCAGTAACAATTAGACAGCTCGCTTGGTATCTCTAAATCAAGGTGCAGCTGGAGACAAGTCGAAATAGGAAATAATGTTGTCCTTACGCGCCAGAATTATTTAAGCGTGAAAAGATATTAAAAAATGACTAGTGGAAACAGATAGATAAATCTATTCTTACAAACAAAACGAATTTTAACCCATACCTCCGCCACTACAACGAAAATTCCGTTAATTTCCTTTCAACCTCAACGTATAGTTATTTTCCATTCATCCCATATACACCTCGGTTGCCGGTATAGCATATCAATTTGCGAAGGATTCAATAATCAAACCGAACCATAATGCCCGTAAGAAGGAAAGCATTAGTAGCGCGGAAGACTTCTAAATCATTGAAAAGGTTTCGGGGTAACGAATGGGATGCGATGTCTGACCCAGTCGGACCTAGTCTGATGGAAGATCCTTGTTTTAGTCGAACTGACACGGTGACGAATGGTCCGGGTCTTCAGGTTATTATACTTTACTCGTTTTGGCACGGACTGCAACTTAAGTGAACCAGTGAAGGCGTCGTTAAAGGAGGTCAGTTCAAGAGACGGTGATGAATTGGGGGAATCGCGACGTAAAAGAGTTTTAGAGGAAACTAGAGGGTTAATTAATTATGGGACGGATTTATTTCGATAGTACTTGTTCGGACAAGAGGAAATAGGCCTAAAAAATTTAACAAAATGTCCGCGGTGATTTCTTATGCATTGAGATAAGCTCTGAAGGATTACAAATATTAACTTTAAGAATTTATAAATTTATAAACATTGAATAATGCACGCCACTGTATAAAGCAATCCACATCAACGTAGGCCGTAGTAGTATCATCGGTTTTTGACTATTTATAGTCCAGTAAATTAATTCCCCCCAACATTTCAAAATTTTAATAAAATTTGTAGCGTCTCCTTCGTTAGTTACTATTTCTATTTTCTGATTAAATTCTTGTTTAAAGTATTTTCTTGTTGTTTGGTTATATCTTCTCTCCTAACATCTATTTTAATTTCTAAATATCTGGTCACCGTAATATTCAAATCTACATTTTTAAGCAGCCCAATGAGTATATAATTTAAGTATATTTATAACATGACAAATTATTAATTAATTCGCGATTAATTCGCGAAGATCAGAGGGCGACATCTACTTGAACTACTGATAGGGAGATAATTAAAAAGTTGATTGGCGATTGGCTTGAAAATTAAAAAAGCTGTCAGTGTTAATTTTCAATTGGCTGCAGCTGTTGTTGACGTTTATCAACTGCTTGTCACAGAGGTTAGTTAAATGCATTAAAAGTTGCCTAGTTTCTAGGGATTTCTCCCTTTTAGGGTGACGCTTGATCTTCGCGAATTGTCACGGTGGACAGGCCCCGTTTCCGGGACGGGCAACAGCAGCGTGTAGGGCACACGTCCCGTCAACAGAAGATCGCTCAGCTCACTCTATGTTCAATTGATTTTATTATTTATTGATCTGCAGTGAAGGAAAATTATAGGTCTGATATTCATACTTGGGTAAAAACCTTCACAAAAACCTGAGACCAGGCTCTCGACGTGTGGCAGATATTGATATCATATTTTTTCAAAAATTTTCAGTTACAAAAATGGTTCATTCGTACATTACATTACAATTTGTTCTTGGAAAATACAAAGTCACAATCAACCTTAAAATGTACTATGAAAAATAGAGAATTTTAAATGTCTCTTTAAAGTTTCTTGTAAAATAAAAAATTGAAATCTATGTTAATAGTACACGTGTACAAGCATTCATTCTTTTTCTCTCTCTCTCTCTCTCTCTCTCTCTCTCTCTCTCTCTCTCTCTCTCTCTCTCTCTCTCTCTCTCTCTCTCTCTCTCTCTCTCTCTCTCTCTCTCTCTCTCTCTCTCTCTCTCTCTCTCTCTCTCTCTCTCTCTCTCTCTCTCTCTCTCTCTCTCTCTCTCTCTCTCTCTCTCTCTCTCTCTCTCTCTCTCTCTCTCTCTATGATAATGAAAACTTAAATATTAAAACTGTCCGCATAATAAAATAGTATCGGGGAAGGGAAGAACCTTTACCCGATGTGCATAAAGCATTTCCACCCGCCAAAAAAAAAGGCAATTATAGTGACACCTTTTAGTGAAGACAGTGACTTTTAAAGATAGTTCTTGAACTACCTTTTTTTTTTAATCTTTGAGTTTAGGTAAGTACTGAAGCGTTACTTTTAATGCCAAGAGATTAAAAAAAGTTTAATCCCAACATATAATCTTCCTTGTTATTTATTGGTTAAATTTAATTCGTTCAATGTTAAAGTGTCAGATGCATAAAGTTTATTTTTATTTTTTGTAAATAATATAACTTCAAAATTTAATCTACGAAGTGCGTATATATATTTTATATGCCTTATTTTTATTATAGAAACTTATTTTGCAAAGTACGCCTATGGAATGTGACGTTATATCCCCACTTTTACTGTACTCATCTCTCCTTTATAGTATATATTACTATAGAAACAAGTTATTATATCTGCCGTTGCTAGGAAATAAAACTAAAAGCTTAACTTTTCTTGTAAATATCTCGGAAGATCGAATTTTCACAGACATGAGACCTACATTTTTTGCCGATTTAGATAGGAATTAGTATACCCTGAAAGTTGCATTGAATTCTGACGAGTGGATTTCGAGATCCTCTGGACACACACACATACATACATACATACATACAAACCTTGCTCGTTTAATAGTATTTGATGATTGACCGATACATTGTTTGATTTCCTTTCCCATTTCATTTATTATATTCTGTAGAATGTCATACATTCCCTGTTTCTCTTTTTATGACTCTTTATTTTTTTCTCTTCTTTATCATCTTTTTCTTCCATTTCCCTTTGTTGTCTTTCTAATCCTATTTTCTTTTCATCTTTAAGATCCATTTTGGGTTCACTCAATTTCGATTAAAAAATTAAAAAAATGGTGCCGCACAGACCTGATGCCCTGGTTGGCACCTTCGTTTATTGGACTATTACAGGTTCTGGTAATTCTCAAGTTATTTGTTTTTCTATTAAAAAATTTTCATTACATCTCTAAAAAACTCAACAACGTCCAAATTGTTTTAATGAATCTATTAATATGTATGAGGTTTTAGAAGACAGAGTTGCAAATTAACAATAGCAAACTAGGTCATTGTCGAACTAGCAAAACAAATCCAACTTCAATGTTATTTGGGGAGTATAGTGGTAGGACTTTTTGCAACTTGACTGCTAGCGAACTAAATATACAACAGCTGGAGTATTATCAGCGTTAGTCAGTATAGCTTTTCTCTTTTATTTTAGAGAAAAATATATACGAAACAAGAAAATTACAATACGCGCAACGGGTAACAAAGAAAATGCAGTTCATCATTTGTTAGACAAGTTCGGTTGTCCGTACCTAAAAACAAAATGGTTTTAAAAATGAACAAACTGTATTTTTAAAATAGCAGTTGGAAAATATTATTGCGAAATGAAATCTTTGAATATTTCCGAAACAAGAAACCCTCGTTTTATTTACTTATCTTTCAGTAAGACTTTCTGAAAAAATTGTGAAAATGTTGCGGTATTTTTACATGATACACCAGCGTTGTTTGTTGCTTCTTTTTTTTATTAGATTAATTAGATGGAATTACCATTGAAACACGACTTCTTTTCTTTCTTTATTTCAAATAATTTTGAGGGTAAGTTGAAAAATGATTAATACAAAAGTTTTAGATTTTTTAATCATCTACAACTTTTATATTAAACTTTTTTCGATATGATGCATATTTCCACATCTACGTACCGATATACGAGTTTTTGCTTGGACTTGCTTTATGTGTCCACATTAGAGTGACTAATTTCGTCACATTTAATCAAAATCTAGTAATATTTCATGTAAAGGTTTTCTCCATGTTCCAGTTTGTTTGAGTTGATTAAGAGTGCTTTGATCACGATATTACGCAATCTGCCACCCTATTTGACTCTAATTTGTTTGCATTATGAGGACGTGTTATGTTACGAAAGGGGGAGGTTTCTGCCGCGCATTTGTAACATTTATTATTTTTAATTCTATCCTTCACACCTTTCAACGTAAAAGGTTTTTGTTTTCATTGTAGTCTTTAAGATTATAAGTCGGCTGTTCATTGGTGGATTAATCTGTTAATTAAACAAAAGAGAAATGATGATTAATTAAGGAATTATATACTTTGTTGAATGAATACAAATTTTAGATAACTCGTTTCTTTGTTTGTCTGTTTTTTAGCTACTTTCAGAACTCTATATATGTTTTATTTACTTGGAACTAAAAATTGAAAACAAAAGAAATCGATAAAGTTTGTAGAAATCCTATCATGGCTTCTGGGCATGGCTTGTATCGTATTTGACATTAATTACTTTGATGTTAGTTTACGCTGCAACTATTCCAGTCGTTGTCGGTGGTGGCGCTGTGACGTTTTTCTGGGTTTCCCCAGAGCGCCACGAAAAATGATAATAATAGCCATCCCTCCCCGGCACAAGCTCTGTTTGAAAATAAATTTGGAAAAATTGTTTAGCAGTCAAACAAAAGTAAGCACTACTATATCAGTCACCATCTTCTAGATCCCACTTTACGGATGCACTCTTGGCAACGAAAAAGCTAGCGGAGCTGCAAAACCAACTAAGGAGATGCGGTTAATCGAGAAAAGCAGAAATCTGTAATAGTAAGTAGCAAGAATGTCAAAGAAAGTAACAAGGGAAGGTTTTATGATAGTAGGCTTATATATTTCTTGAAAATTTGCATGCCTACAACACTAGTCCATCGGCGCTTGGTAACTTCCTTAAGTTTCTTGATAGATTTGGACAGTCAACTTAAATGACATCAATGAAAAACCTCTGATAGCATTAAGTAGGGTCAAAATGTTAAAACTAATTGCCTATATATTTAACTGTCTATAAAATCTGTAATTGAATTACGTTTGGTAAAAGGTATTGATTTGAAAAATCAATTACCTATATATTTCATAGAGTCTTGACGCTATGCTTAAATGATTTCTCAATAATCCTTGTTTGTGAAGAGAACGAGGAACAACAACTTCTCGTTTTCAATGATCATATGTTTCCGGTGTTGAACGCCAAACGAGAAAAGTGTTGCCATCTTTTTTTAATAACGATATCTTCGTGAATTATTTGTTTTCCGAAAATTAAATTGGAAGTTTCATTTGTTCCCTACAATTTATACAGATTCCTTACAAACACAAACGTTTTTGTCATGCTGTAATCATAGTTTACTGGCTAGTGATTAGTATCGTATGATTTTTCTTAAAGAATTTATACGCCGAACGGTCTCAGGTTCAAATCACAACCAAATTTATAAACTCAAATTTCGACAACAACTTTTGCTTAAATTAATTTTATTTTATTTACTTTAAGATGCAAGTAGAAACGTAACACGTCGGATCAATATAAAAGTTTAACGAGGTAATAAAAATTTTACGGTCAGGATTTAATCTTTTATAGCAAGTTTTTCCCGAATGCCAAAAAAAAAAGAACTTATTTTTGCCTCTGTTAATGCGACCAGGATTCCTACCTCAAAGTTTGTGGGGTGGTCCAAAATGCGGACCAAAAAGGGTGGACTACCTACCACTAGAAAAGGCCCTATAACCTTAGATGAAATTTGTGCACTTATTAGGAAAAGCCCCAAGCTCACCTCGATTATGTAGGTATAATTTTACAAATCACTCAATAATTGACATAATGAACAACTTTGTTTGTTATTCCACACATCCATCCATTTATACCTATATGAAAATCAATAGTGTTCAAATCACAGTAAAAATTAAGGATCTATCTATCTATCTGTTGATAGGGGTGTCGATACACTATAAGATCTATTGTGTCCCCTTCTGCTGCTCATTCTTTAAGGATGTCTCAACGATTAGAGCAGTTCCTGCAGTCCTATTGCTTTCAAAAAGTTCAGGATGTCGGTAGGCTTCAGGTTGGGTAGATCTCCCTCTTCTATTTGATATTCTCCGAGGTATTGTACCCTTGGATTTTGCAGAGTTATGCATTCTGAGCAAAATCTGAGCTTGTTTTTACTTTTGCTGATGCAGTCGTCTGATCTCTTCTGGTTATAGATTCCTAGTAGTGTCTTGACCTGCCTTATTCCTTGTAGTCCTATCCAGTATTGGGATCTTTTGTTATTTACTTCTTTCCAAGTTCATCAAGTATTGTACTGGCGCTTATTCCGCAGAAGGGTTCAGGTCCAGAAATGGTGTTTCAGCCCCTTTTTTTGCGAGTACGTCTGCTATTTCATTACCCTCCACTCGTTTAGATTCTCTAGGCACTCCCAAACCACCTTGGAGTTGATTGCGTGGGAGTTCAAAGCATTAATGGTTGCTTAGCTGTCTGACATGATGATCTCTTGGCTACGAAAATTTCTTTCTTGTTGAGCTGGACACATTTTCCGATGGCGTAGATTTCAGCTTGGAATATTTGGTTCCAGGCCCGTATACTACTATTCATGTTCCTTCTGTTGTTCTGAAACCATCTGTGTACCATTTAATGGCACTCCTCTTGAGTTTTGGGATGGTGTCTTTGTTCCATTTGGTTTTGTTACTTAGCTTTGTGTTAAATTCTTTCACAAAGCTAAACTTCTTTGTCATCTCATCTTGGGAGGTTTGGTGATTTCCAGGAAGGAGTCGAAACTTGCGTTTGGTGGATCCTTCTCTGGTTATTCTGTAGGTTGTCCTTATCGGTATATTCTCCACCACTATATGGAGAAGTGTAAGGCTTAGGCACGTTGGGCACGTTTTCGCTAGATTTTCCTTTGTAGTGGCCAGCTTAGTTCTGCTGCCCCAGCCTACTGCTCCATAAGTGATGGCCGGTCTCACTATTGACGTGTACATCTACCAAAAATTAAGGATATGAAGATGAAGAGAAAACTCTAGTCAATAACTAACTTATATGAAGAGCTAAACTCTGGTAAAATCACAAGGAGATGTGTATCATTCCTCAGTGTAATATCAATTACCTTGCATATCTTTTTTTAATAAATGAGTATATACCTTTTCATTGTAAGAAATTACGTCTAGATTTATAAGACCCTTTGTGCTAACAGGTAGTCCGCCCTTTTTGGTCCACATTTTGCATCCGCCCAAAGTTTGTTGTATTAGCGTTAACTTATAATATTAATTTAAATAATTAAAAAAATAACGGCCGCCATTTTCCTTAAGAAAATGGCGTGAATTGCCACTTCTGCTTTGTCTTGCTTTTAGGTACATTGTTCTAATTTTAATTTAAGAAAACTAGCGGCAGACTAATTTTAAAGTCTCATTAAAACTCTCCAAAATTGTCACAAACAAATTACTAAAGTCAACGCCAGCAACACTCCCATTCCTCGGGAGTATGAATATGTAAGTACCCCTAAAATTTCGTGGTGCGTGTACTCTACCTTGTTGTTGCTGATTAATGTTGATTACATCTCGCCAGTTCATTAAGCTTCTCTAGATGTCTCCACCGAATCATTAATGGCATTCGCGAAACGTAAGTTAGGGCGTAAGGAATGGAATACGACATCCATCTAAATTTACAATCCTTTCAAGGTATTAGCAACAAACAATTTAGAATATTACTAAAAAATGTACACACTGCGCGCCTAAAATAACATGTGTCCGGATAAAAATAGAAGAACGCGACGAACTAAGTTTTAAAATAGTTTGAAACGTACTACGTTTTTAGTATTACATAGACGAATCTATTGATACAAAACTTGTCTAGCTTCAAATCTAAATATCTACTTCAAACCTCATTTCGTCCCGTTCTTGTTTCATAAAAGACTTGGCTGTTACTGTTCACTCCAACTGTTACCAGTATTACCACCATCCCGCTGAACTTAATTAATTTGTGAACACTCCTTGGTGGCGATATCAAAACCCTAAGAAAGTCCCTCCTAAACTCTAGCTACAATAATTTATATAAAAAAAAACAGTGAAAAAAAACGAATCACGGGAATTTCCAGTTAAATGAATTCTTGTTGTTTAAACGCAACTATTGTTATTATAACAAGAAAAAGCAATGCTCCACGGTAGAACTAACCGAAAACTTTCAGTAAAATTCCATGGAAATTAAATAGGAAATGCAAGAAATTCCAGTTAAATACTAGGTAACTACAGGAAATTCCTGTAAAAGCTCAGTTTATGAGCTTCGAATACAACTTACTAGTACTATAATGTATGAATGAAAGATCTCTGTTAAATTGATACTACAGTTCCGATTAATTACTGGAAATTCCTGTAAAAATTTCGTAAAAGCTTCGAATACAACTATCTAGTTTGTTTATTAAACAGGAAGTTCCGGTAAAAGTAAAAATAACTGGAATATTCCAGTTAAATCAATGTAACGATTCTGTTAATAGTACAGCATACTCCGGTTGTTTCTAGAGGAATTAAGACCTAAATCATCACGTAAAATTAACAAAAATTCCTGCTGCCTCTTATATCGGGGGAATTTCCTGTAGAATTCACCGAATTCGGTTGTATATACTGGTAAATTTCTTACAAATAACACTGATGGTTTGCCGACTCTCGAGTATGCAAAGTGCAACTGACCATGCGAAAAACACGGAAACTCAAGATTTATTCTACATACTTCCAATCCCGATGCTTGTGCTGACTCTCTTGTTTTGCTACATTTAGATGGTAACGAGAAAGAAACTACATATATACTATTTAGACGTCTTCTCCCGCACTAATTGCAGTCTCCCGTTAGATATCGCATATTTCGCACTCGTGATCAAAATATAAATCTCTACGGACGATGTCGAACGTTTGCAATATGTAAAACTTTGTAACTGTACAGGGACGCATTTGCATAAGTGATAACTTGGAATTGGTATTTCATGGGACGTGATTTGTAGCATTGAATAACTTTCAATTTTGGTGTGATGAGTTCGATTATTTTATCTCTGAAACTTTGTTGCTGGATTTGGAGTTCATAGTGAATGTTGGGGTTATAATTCCATGACGAGAACTATAATTTGTCATACGTGAAAAAAGTTTTTTCTTAACCTTTGAAACTCATAATCAATTTGTTTGTACATTAAGCCACCAAAAATCTGAATTAGAAATTCTATAACAACATAAGTCAAAATCTTCTTTTTCTATATATTTCAAATTACCAGTATTGCCAAAGCTTTTGAAATACAGCATTAAAAGTGCAAATTTTAGGCCACACTATTTTAATTTGAATTTGTCAGATATATTGGGCATTTAATATCCCGGAAGTAAGCCCTTATGCGAAGGAACTTGTTTAGAAATTGTCAGAGAAATATTTGGGCATTTAATATCCCTTCTAATTTGCCGTTTTCAGTAATCCCGGAGCTGTGAACCGTACTGAATAAAATATTCGCTAATTTGCGTTTCTTAGCGTCTAGTCTTTGTTCTAGAATTTTTAAGTCACGCCCACTGGTATACGTTCAGGAATCCGGATCCGGAAGTTTGAAGCGCCATGATGGAATTCGTCTATCTCAATGTCGGCGCGATTGTCTCTGTTCGACTTGTAGAGAATGAAAAAATTTTGAGTTGATTTATTATTTTAATTAATGTTACCGATGGCGCGGTTGCCGAGTTGCCAATAACTGGTGTGTTACCAATAGCGCGGTTGCCATTTAATTTATATTAGTGCAAAGAATAATTGTTTAATTTGAATGGAAATTAAACAGTCTCTGTTGGTAAGACAGTGTTTATTATAATATTTCTCGAACAAATTAATTTGAATTTTTGAGAAATTTCAATGTATATAGGGAAATATCGAAGTCCTTAAACAAAGGAAGAAAATCTTTTTTACTCAGCTGTAAAAAAATGTATTTTATAAGCGGATTAAAAAACTTCTTTTATGCCAAATCATGCCAACGGATGATACTTGTAGAGGCTTTGGTGGACAGATTAAAATGCTTCTTAATGGATTCTTGTGTTGGATAAAAAGAAAGGACTAACTGATATAGAAAATGGTGAGTAATAAAAGAAGATTATAAAATTCAATACATACGATATTTATGGAAAAACAAGAGGTACAGAAGAATATAAAAATATATGTTATAGGTCAAACTTACTTATATTTTATATAAATTATTTTTCTTCCCTCACGAAGTTTATTTATTTTTCACAGAACTGAAATAATAATTTAAACTGTCGATAAAACATCTCAAGGGGAATAAAAATGAAAATTGGCTTAAAATACAAATTTTTAGTATTCCCCTCCTATTCGTTGTCGTCTGCTCGGTTTGCCAAAATACCCATGCAAATTATTTTTTAAATTAAAAAAGTCTCAGTCTAAATCGCGGAAACTGGAGAAATATCGCGAGGAATATTAAATATCTAAATTGAAACAAACAGCTTTCAAGAGTAGCTAAAGTGGATATCATTTCGTTATTCTCTAAAGCGGGATCTTTCACTTGTTTTACGACATTTTTGAACAATTTCTAGAAGTTTATTATCACGTTAATTCTGCTACTTTGTTTCATATTTTTATGTTTTGTTTCATCTGAAACTAAATCAATTCTGTGAGTGGGACGAACATACAAATAATGTTTGACGCCCCCAAAGTACGTCCTACCTCCATTTTCGAGGATGTTAAACACGATGGCGGAGGTTAAAATTTGTTTTCGAATTGACCCCAACCCCCAAACTGCCAAAAACCACCCCCAAAAGACGAATTCAACCGGTAAAATTAACGTAACACGAAAGCGGCGGTCACAATTCTTTTAAAGTTGACCGCACCCCTCAAACGACCAAAAACCAAACCCGAATTTCGATATATAAACGTCGTCTACCCCAAACAAATTTTTTCGCCCTATTGGGGTGGTTTTTACCGACTAATTTTGGTGAGAAAAAGAAGTTTTCGCTTCCCTAGAATTGAAAACAGCAGTGAAGTAGATCAGTCAGATTTAAGAAAAACATTCATTGACAGAACCTGCCAGAACTCAATATATTTTCTTCTGTAGGTATAACTTTAAGGCTGGTGTACCACAAGGGAGTGTTGTAGGTCCATTGTTGTATCTCGTATACACTTTTGATATACCAGTAAAAAAGCAAACTACAGTAGCCACATTTGCAGATGACAGATGTGTACTGGCAGTTGGAAAAACTGGAAAAGAAACAAACATTCTTTGTACATCTGTTGATGGGGGTGTCGATACACTGCGAACTATAAGATCTATTGTGCCCCCTGCTGCTGCCCATTTGTTAAGGACGTCTCAACAGTTAGAGCAGTTCCTCCAGTCCTATTGCTTTCAACATGTTCAGGATGGCGGTAGGCTCCAAGCTAGGTAGATCTCCCTCTTCTATTTGATATTCTCCGAGGTATCGTGCAGGGTCACGCATTCTGAGTGAATGTGGTTAGAGGTTTCCTCCTCTTTCTAAAATCTGCATTCTTCTTCCTCTAATAATCCGAATTTCTTTAGGTGGCCTCTCAACCGGCAGTGCCCTGTTAGGATACCCATCTAGGCACTCCCAAACCATCTTGGAGTTGATTACGTGGGAGTTCAAAGCATTAATGGCTGCTTGGCTGTCTGACATGATGATGATCTCTTGTCTACGAAAATTTCTTTCTATGTTGAACTGGACACATTTTCCGATGGCGTATATTTCAGCTTTTTAATGGCACTTTTCTTAAGTTTTGGGATGGTGTCTTTGTCCCATACGCTTTTGTTACTTAGCTTCTTCTACTTTCATTTTTGTGTTTTCGATTCTTCTCTTCTTCTTCTCGTCCCAGGTGCATACTCTGCACGATTGTGACCCTTATCGATTATAAATTGACAAGTGTGTTGTTTTCAACGTGGCGAAATATAGACCCCGCTCTGGTATTCCGCACCAATCTCTGATATTCCGAAGCCAAGAATGCTGCTTACGTCCCTGTCCGCGTTTCCCTTCAATTTTATCCTGGAGAATGAGTTTTGGGATAGAATATCGGTCACCCCTTAGTATGTGGCCCAAATGGGACGTTTTTCGTTGTTTTGGGATATCTAGGAGTTCTCTCTCTACTCCAGCTCTCAGCAAAACATCGTTGTTTGACATATGCTCGGTCCAGGAGATCCGAAGCATTTCAAAAGATTCTGTTTTTACACCTTACAACAAGTTGGACCATAGTACTTGATTACTTGTAGTCGAAATTCAACCGGTAGGGTTCTCTGGAGGAGTATGTTTTTCGTCCTTAAATACGTGGCTTTTGCAATTCCAATAGGCGTTTTTACTTCTTCATCACAATCCCATTTCCCGTTTAGAGTTGCTCCCAGGTATTTGAATTTGGATACTCTTTCAATTGCTTCGCCATTGATTGTAAGGTTAAGGGTACCAAATTCCTGCTTGCTGATAATCATCATTTTAGTTTTGGTTAATGCACAATCCAAACTGTACGCCTACTTCCACAACTCTGTCTAGCACGCTCTGCAAATCTTCTAGATTATTAGCTGCGTATCTAATGTTGTTGATGGGTTTGTCATATACTTTTATTCCAGTAGCCACATTGTCTAGAGCTAATTGGAAGATCTTCTCAACATAGATATTAAACAGCATGGGATGGAACACATCCTTGTCGGACCTCTTTAGCGATGTTAAATTCCTGTGTCAGGAGATCTTTTCTGATTCGGATTTCAGCAGACTGTCTCCAATAGAGTTGTTTTATTATTCTAATATCTTTATCATTAATTCCTATTTCACACAGTCTGCTAAGTAATAGGTCATGTTTTACATTGTCAAACGCCTTTTGGTAATCTATGAAACAGATGAACACATTCTGGCGTTGGTCTTAATATGCTAAATTTACCAATTTTGAGGAACATTCCTAACTTCAAAAGAAGAGTATTAATAAAATTATTTCTGACATACAGTAAACTAACTTT
Source organism: Crepidodera aurea (assembly GCA_949320105.2). NCBI lineage: Eukaryota > Metazoa > Arthropoda > Insecta > Coleoptera > Chrysomelidae > Crepidodera > Crepidodera aurea. The sequence continues at coordinate 15,069,730 of OX439480.2, forward strand.
AACGATAAAGTTGACCCCTAGAAGTTTCCCCGTTATATAGACTCCGGGTTTAACTCACCGTTTAAAATTCACGTAGTCCAGAACTAGGACAAGAGTGGCAATGATTATGAAATCGATAAAAATTAACATAAAGGCCCCTGATTTCAGAGCTGGTCCCCGGAGCTTTTCCCATATTATATTTATTGCAAAAGTATAGTGATTGAAAGAACCTGTCTACAAACCTTTTCAGTCGATATTCGAAATGTTCAAGCCTTGGTTAATAGGCGAAATATAAGGGTCGAAGTACATCAAGAGGGACTTAAAAGTTAATTAAACTGAGTCGGCGAATAAGTTTCAAAGGAATTAGAGCTTTTAAAAAGCCAAATGTTTTTGACTAATGACTTGATAATAATTAGTCGAATTACTTTGGAGATTTTTTGAATACTGGATTTTGCAATTAATGCTTTTGGAACTTTTATAATTTCGCAGTAATTTGATACATACGTAAAAAAAATTTTAATCCGTAATTTTTAATGGAAACGATTATTTTCTTTTTACATTTTTGGGGTAGACGGCGTTTATATATCGAAAAACACTTTTCGGGGGTGGTTTTTGGCCATTTAAGTGGTGATCTAAAAGAATTGTGACCACCACCTTCGTATTACGTTCATTTTACCGGTTGAATTCCTCTTTTGGGGGTGGTTTTTGGCAGTTTAGTTACAAAGAATCTAAGAACAAGATTAACGAGCAATATTTTTCTATTAAAATCTCAAAACTAAAGTGTTATACCGAGTTTAGTTTCTACACAAAACGCACTCTACTCTGTTTTTAACTACTACACCAGCTCAAAAGGGTTGATTCTCTTTAGTCTTCTCACTGATCCACTTTGGTCGAGCAGCTGAATGGCTACGACGTTATCGTGGTTGGACCTTTCTATCCACTCCCAGCTCTCTATTTGCCAAACCTTTCTTCATGATTCTTTCCAAAATTTCTTGCTTCGTCTGGTATCATATCCACTCCCAGGTCTCTGTGAATGTCGCTCAGTACCTTGTTCTATAATCTTTGTATGATCTGCATATTGCTCGAGCAGGCACACCCCCATAGTTGTATGTCGTATGTCCACACAGGCTTTAGAATCTGCTGGTATATCATCAGTTTATTTCGGGTTGATAGTTCGGATTGTCTACCTAATAGCCAATACAATTCAGTTCTTCATCTTTTCTTCTTAATGTGCTCTTTCCAACGCACGTAAGTTCATTCCTAGATATTTCTAATATATACGGTGGCTGACGTTGAGACTACAGCTGGAGACTTACCTTAATACCAGACTGACACCAGCAAATATAGTAGACAGACATAATGCTGAGAAATACGAAAACATTCACAAAAATAAAAGGGTAGATTAAACAAATAATGGAGAGAAAAGAACAAGAAGAAAGATTACACAGACAAACAGCAAGATATACAGTAGTAGCAGACAGTTCCACCCTGTAAAGTATCATCAACAACATGATGTTCCATGGGGCGAAGCAAGCACTTGGTATACTGGACCTGCACTTTCGGAGCTGGGGAGTCCCACACTCCCAGGGAAAGGAGGAACAAGTACCTGGCGGCATAAAGCTTCTCATCCGCCAAAAAAAAGATACTGAGCAGTGTTTCCATATGGGACAATATACTAAACTGATTTGTTTTGTAACGATGTAATTCTAAAAAGCGCTGAGATTGCAACTGAATGTTTAATCTCTTGTGTAGGTTTCAATATTTTGATCTGGTATTTTAAAGATTTGATTTTTTGCACGTATTTTATATTGAATTGCAAACACCAGTGGCGGCGAAATATGTTGAATTTCAACAATATCAACAGTACTTTGTTTCTATCACTAAAAAATGGATATTCCCTCGGCAACGCCTTATTTAGTAAACTTCATCCACGTGAATAATAACCACCATTATATACATTAATTAAAGGGTGAATATTAAACATTTAAATCAAGTTATCAGTGCAAGTAAGCGCACAAAGAAAAAAAAGCAATTTTCATATGATTTCGATTGTAAACATTCGTTTACTTCATGATTATTCATTCTCACAACATTTGCATAATTTCCACCCTTTAACGAAGCTAATTCTAAATAAAGATTTCCCTTCGGATAAGGAAGTTCCAGGGAGTTTCAAACTGCAAAGTTCTTCGTATCACTCAAAAAGTTTAAACTTTTCTCCAAATGGACCGGATCTAGCCGGGGACAAACCAAAGTGATGAATTAAAGTTTTTTATCTGTTTCCGCTGCAATATTTGGAGAAAAACAAATGAAGCTTGCGGAAAAGTCACCGACGGTAACAAATCTTCCCAACTTTTAAAAACAGTTTGCGATTTATAATACGGAGGCAGTAATAAAAGTATATAGTTCAACAATCGTGAACTAGAGTTGAAGATGTGATTAAAACGCGGGTTAAGAACGATGGTTAGATAAAATAAAATATGAGTTAGAAAAGCAAAAATATTACCCGACGTTTTTCCTTGTCCTATCTCATAGGCATTACGGATGAACCGCTACACTTCAGCCTCATGAGCTTTTTGTGCCTTCAGGGTTAGTTTCAGAGCACTCACTCCGTAACTCTTGTCCCCTGTACTAGTTTGTACAGGTTCTTTACCCATTGGCTGTTCTATTCTTCGGGAGTTAGCCTGGGCTGTCCGTATATTGCCTGTCTTTTACGACCTAGTGCCTCGTACTTACTTTACTTTTTAGAGTCCGAATCTTCTAAAATCTTTCAGCCCAGTAGCGGGCTACGTTAATAGCGCTGTCGTTGGCAATCCACATATTATCCATGGAACACGTCGCAGGGCATACATCTTAGGATGTTGTCCTCATCCTGCACTTCGTCACAGTCGCAAAGGTTTGATTGGTTTTCCTGTTCTTATTCGGTTTAATGTTTTCCAGTCCAGGGTAGAGCCTGATGAGGAAAGTTCCGACTGGGGAAAATTATCTGGTGGGTCCAGTGGAGCAGACTCAAGGAAACTATTTCTGGATTTTAGTCTCCTCATTGGTTCTTGATGTCCGTGTAAGATATGGCGCTCATCAAACACTTGCTTAAACTTCTCAACATGTTCAATGCCTTTTCCGCGTTCGGTTGGTGTTGAGAAACCTGCCGCTCTATAGAGTTTTTCCAGGGTAGCTTTCATGCACCCAGTGATAATTCGGAGAAGCAAAGTACTTGTGCATATGTTCTCAGGACTTGAGGTTTAGCGCCCCATTTACTTCCTGCCTCGTATTCTGGCAGTATGTGTTTGGCTATTCCTGTCCCTTTACCACATTGTCTGTAGGAAAATTCTCCGTTGTACAGCTCCATCGTGGGCAGGTGTCCTCTCATTGGACTGTGACAATCGAGAAAGCCTGTTATTGTTCTATCCTGATTCCTGTTACCTGTGTTTGGACGTTTCTTTAATGAATGTTTTCCCGCGGTGCATGAGAAGGACTTTCTCTTTGTTTCTGTTTGACCCAGTCCCGTATGCATCCTTGGATATTGGATTCAGTAACACCAAGTGGTAGATCTGGGCCAATATATAGCTAGTTCATCAGATTTTTCATTGCCCTTGATGTCCTGGAACTCAAAGTTATTTTATTGTGTTCTGAAAGGACACTGAGTTCTTCAAAGCATTCCCATACAAGACTTGATGTCACTTTTGGATTCATAAGAGCCTTCAGTGACGCCTGGCTGTGCAAACATGGGTAGATAGATGTCTATACTTTTTCTGAAAGTTGTTAATCAGTTTTTCGATAGATGTCAATACGGTTACAGCACAATTTACTCATTTGTTCCAGCTAAGCAGAGGGTGCTCAATCAACTATATAGCGGCGATAAAGTGGTTACGAATTACGAATTATAATCGCAAAAAAACTATGAATTATCGAAGAACGCAAATATAATAGATAGTCGGTGGCAATTTTCCTATCTCAAATTTCACTATCAACTGTTGGCCCAAGTCTACCATTTATTTAACATGCCGATGTAAAATGGTACTCGATGTTAAATACACTTCAATTGACCAAATCATGTGATTAGCACATACGTCAAACCGTATTATTGTTCATGGTCACTGTTTGCTCAACTAAGTCATTCGAATTGCGGTAAAACACGATTATCGATTTTCTCGTCACTCTGACCATCAACGCTTATAAGGCAGGCGCAGATACGTGTAGGTAAGATATTATATTTTTCCTTGGTTCACAATTGAAACAGAATTTTTTTTACAAAAGCCAAATTTTAATTAATTGAATATTTTGATTTCCTTAAATAGGTATAATCCAAAGTGAATAGGTAGGTAAATCTTCTAAATATACCGTGCAAAGGGGTTCCACAGGGACGTGTAAAAGGTCCACTACTTTCATCATATATGTGAAAGAATTAAGTGACTTGTTGTCAAAAGAACATTGCAAGTTAAGTTGGTGCATAAGCATTCCATCTTCTTCAATGATATTATATTTTTTAAAATATTAATATTCGCAAGTAGTATTATTATTATTAGATGCCCGAATAGTATTTGACAAGACCACTTCATGTATAACGGATTATTCTGCATACACATAGCTTAGAAAGCATACTACCTATTATATATGCATACATAACAAATATGTAGGTATTAATTTGAAAACTGAAAAACAGGTAATTTATTTAATCACAAAATACTACAAACTTAATTATTTATTTATAAATTTGCAATTTTGGTACACAGTAGGAGTATTGTTTGAAATCTTTGTTAAGTCATTGATTACGCTGAGGTAAATCATTAATGTTGTTGACGGGTCAATCTGTAAAATGAGAAGCTCGAGGAGTGGCTGCAGGATCTTCTGTTTTCTGTTTTTTAGCTGGTGGTTCTGAGGCCTCACTTCTAAGGGTGTTTAAGAATGCAGATAAGGCATAATTGAGTTGGCTGAACTGTGGCCAGTAATTTTAATTAATTGTTGTTAACCCACCCCTCCTTTATCCAGGTTACTTAATCGCCAGATCAATATTAGTCATAGAATCACTTCCACATCGACTCATTTTCACTACATAAGCTGACTAGTACTGTTTAAAAACAATATTACAAAATTTATTGACAATAAAATTAGAAAAATTGTTTAGCGTCGTTTTCTGGTGTCCTAGGAGACCATAATTACTTGTTATCAAAGGTACTGTAATTTTTAGTAACAACAGCTGTCAAGTTTTACCGCGGGTAAACTCGAGAAAACTGCTGACAGGAGCTGTCATACAGTTTTTTCATCTAGAAACCATTTGTAATTCAAAATTGCGCGTTTGTGATTGGTGGAAATTTGGACGCGGGAAATAGTCGTTTATATGTTCCTTGACTTGATATTCGTTGGATAAATAATGTGGGCCAATAGAAAAAAGGTATTGATAAATATTTCAAATTCGTTATCGTTTGGTCTTTCAAATTTTGGTTTATTATTACTGTATACCAACAAATGAAACTAGAGTAATATATGTACCTGAATTCGGGTTGCGTAAACCAACATCAAAGCGAATAATTCATAACTCCAAACGTAAATATTTGAAATGATGATTTATTACACAAGTCTCATCTTAAAATCGAATCATACGCAATCCTCAGATATTAATGCGGGACTTTACTTCATCGTATCGGTGCCGATAGATGTATTGATGGAAAAAGGCCTGCAATTGAGCAAACAATTTATTTCACTTTTTTTGTTCTAATGATTGATGGGCTTAACGACAGAGGCATAATCTAAAAAACGCTTTGTTTTGTATAACGCATATGTTACAGATCTAACTTGTAGTTCTAAATATACAGCGGATTTGTTATGAATGACGTTTTTTTTTGTTCTGACAGATCCCTGCATGAGAAGAAAGTGTTCCTATGGATATTAATGGTTTTTCTACACTAGATTTTCTTTTTTTTGTTGTGACAGAACCGATCAGCTATTCGCAACCGCCAAAGTCTATGAAAAAGCTCTAATAACACTGGTAGTTTGTCATAACTCAAAACTTTTGTTTATAAATTCTACATGCTATTTTGCTTCGAAAAGTATTGTGTATATTTTATTTTTTTACTACAAAAATTGAGTAGCTCTGTACTACACTGTCTATCACAAGAAGTGCATCTGGTCTTATTTATTCCCTTTTACTGTTATTATAGTTAAGATGCAGGCGTACGATTTCATATGTTGAGGTAAATCTTTTTAAAACAATTAATACAACTTTGAAACCGTTTGCTTTCTACTGACCAGGCACAATAATGCCGAAACCCGTCTTGAAATGATTCAACTAATAAAATAATCATAGAAATCTCGACAGTCGCTGAATCAGCACTAGTCTGGACGATGTAATCCAATACCAGTAGAGGATTTTGCAATAGTCGTTCGATTTCAAACGATAATATAATGAATTTCTCTAACTGTGCTTTTCCAACTGAGCTAAATTATTATTTAATATTAAAACGTCGCGATATAATGATGTTTTAACTTCCTAGTTGGCCATATTCTTCTTTTACTCTGCCATTCGGAGACTTCGAGATGTCATTTGTCATAGCTCAATAATAACGAACTAGGATACCAAGGATTTTCTGGCAACGCTGATAGACATTGTTTTTACATATACATTTAAGATCAATTCAATAAAAATGAAGGTAGACACTATTCAAATCACCTAGTAGCTGACATATTGGTCTCTCTCACACCCGTTGAAATATCGGAGCTCTCCCTATCTATCTATTTACCTGTTAATGGGGGTGATACACCTATAAGATCTGTTGTATCCCCTTCTGCTAACCATTCGTTAAGGATCTCAACGGTTAGAGCAGTTCCTCCAGTCCTATTGCTTTCAAAAAGGTCAGGATGTCGGTAGGCTTCAGGTTAGGTACCCTTGGATTTTGCAGGGTTATGTATTCTAAGAGAATGTGGATAGAGGTTTGCTCCTCTTCCTCGTAAAATCTGCCTTCTTCTACCTCTACTAATCCGAGTTTCTTTAGGTGTCCTCCCAACCGGTAGTGCCCTGTTAGGATACCCGTTGGTATTCTGAGCTTGTTTTTACTTTTTGTTGATGCAGTCGTCTGATCTCTTCTGGTTATAGTTTCCCAGTAGTGTCTTGGCTTGCCTCATTCCTGGTAGTTCTATCCAGTATTGGGATATTTTATTATTTACTTCTTTTCCAAGTTCATCAAGTATTGTACTGGTAATGATTCCGCAGAAGGGTTCAGGTCCCAGAAATGGTGTTTTAGTCCCTTTTTTTGCGAGTACGTCTGATATTTCATTATCATCCACTCCAGTGTGTCCCGGAACCCATAGGAGGGTAACAGTGTTGTTCTTGCAAAGTTCATCCCTAACATATCGAATTCCCTATCACGGTAGTCATGTTGTCATTGCTGCTCTACTTTGATTACCTACAAATGCCAACTTTTTCCAATTCCATTATACTTAATTTTTATTGTCAGTTTGATTCAATTATAGCGGCAAGAACAACAAGTTAATTTTCCAACTCTTTGCTTGAGTTTTTTGAACTATAAAGAACGATATTTCTTAATACCATTCCAATGAATATAAACATCGAGTTTCGGGAAAACTTTTCGTAGGTTGAAGATCTAAACAGAATAATTAGTGCCCGGAAAGATCAAAGACAAACTATCCATTAAATTCCACGAAAGACAATGTAAAATATTACCTACATCAGCAATTTATTTCGAATTAGGAAGTCAAGGATAAAAGAGAGATTTGTACTTTTTATTATTGCTTTGCGAAATTACTTTTACTGATTAATTTATGAATATTGAAACTACTTGTGTTTGAGGTAAACAAATTGTGTAAAGGACCCCGCAATTATCTTATGGAAATTGGGGTTCGGTCAAATCGTCTGAATTTTGGATATGTTTTAGGTTTCGTCATCCCATGCAAAAGTCTCAATGGGCACAAAGCTCGAAAATCAATACTTTGGCTGCTATGGAGCTTGAAGTCTCCAAAGCTCCACCACAGATTGATAAATCCGGTGTCAAATTGTTCAAATTGACACTTGACAGCTGTTAATTAGTCAAAGTGCCTTGTGCCTTAACAAAGTAAATATTTTAGGCATGAAATAATATTAAGAACAAATAGAATGTACAAAATTATTAAGATTAACATACATTCTATCAAATAGTACCAGGAATTGTTCATTTAAACTTTCCGCGTTGTAGGGATTTCAAAGTTTTTGCCTAGGTTGCTAGTATTGTCTTTTAATATGATGCTTGAGTTTGAGAGCGATCTACTAATTCGATTACAGCAGCTGGATAAGTCAGTCTACCTCTCTAGTGCTCCACTGTTTTTACAATGAACGAAAATGTTAGAAAAGGCTTCTGGTAATTCAGTTTTATTAAAAACGTTCAAAGAAGGACGTGAGATCGTTAAGAACGTTCTAGATAACTTTCAGCCACTACCACCGAACAGAATATCAATGCAGTGAGAGGAACAGGAATAGGAGTATATGGGCCTGGAACCAAATATTCCAAAATCCCAGTCCAGTTTAACATAGAAAGAAATTCTCGTAGACAAGAGATCATCATCATGTCAGACAGCCAAGCAGTCATTAATGCCTTGAACTCCCATGTAATCAGCTCCAAGATAGTTTGGGAGTGCCTAGAGAATCTAAACGAACTAGGCAAGAACAACACTGTTACCCTACTATGATCGGTTCCGGGATATACTGGAGTGGAGGGTAATGAAATAGCAGACGTACTCGCAAAAAAAGGAACTGAAACACCATTTCTGGGACCTGACCCCTTCTGCGGAATAAGCACCAGTACAATACTTGATGAACTTGGAAAAGAAGTAAATAAGAAAGATCCCAATACTGGATAGGACTACAAGGAATGAGGTAGGCCAAGACACTACTGGAGAACTATAACCAGAAGAGATCGGACGACTGCATCAATAAAAGTAAAAATAAGATCAGAATACTAACGTCTGAGAGGCCACCTAAAGAAACTCGGATTAGTAGACAAAGAAGACTGCAGATTCTGCGAGGAAGAGGAGGAAACCTTTATCCACATTCTCTGAGAATGCATTACCCTGCAAAATCCAAGGGAGAATATCAAATAGAAGAGGAAGATCTACCTAACCTGAAGCCTACGGACATTCTGAACTTTTTGAAAGCAGTAGGACTGGAGGAACTGCTCTAATCGTTGAAACTGGGCAGCAGTAGGGGGCACAATAGATCTTATAGGTCACAGTGTATCTACACTCCCATCACAGATAGATATATAACAAAGTGCAAATCTTATTTTTATGTTATGAGTTTATGCTGTTTAGGTAACCCAGTTCATGTATGTTGTGAATGCAATAATTCGACAATTGGCAGCTGCCAACAGGCTGTCAGCTAGCTGTCAAAGAGCAATAACAAAGTGCAAATCTTATTTTTTTGTTATGACTTTATGCTTTTTAGGTAACTCAGTTCATACATGATGTGAATACAATAATTCGACAATTGGCAGATATCAACAGGCTGTCAAATATCAGTTACAAAAAAAATATGTTAGTTTTACGAAATTGAAAGTTGGCAGCTATCTACTAACTATCGTAAACATTTTTTAAAAGAACTAAACGTAACTGAATTTTGTTTACATTTTTTGAATACTTATGGCTACGCAAAATCTTGTGTTGGTGTAACATAATACTACCTAATTATAACTCACAAAAAGTGAAAATTTGTATTTTTTGATCGCTATTTGACAACTAGTTAACAGCTGCCAACTGTCAATTTCGTTAATCTAACATCATATTTAAATTTAAAGTTAAAGTTATAACATTAATTTAATTTTTAGATGTGCTGCCATCTATGATTAGAAGAGAGTATTGACAATTACTAAAAGCAAAAAATTCCCGGTGTATTGGGGTTGCATACACAATTTGCATTGTGTGTTGCAAAGCTTTTATTTGACTGATTCTAGTCAAAATGTCACTCTCCTCTTTCGTATCCCTTTCAGAGATTAATACAAAGTTAGAAAATTTAATTTTTTTATTTTTCGATCGTTATTTGACAGCTAGTTGACAGCTGCCAACTTTCAAAACTAACATCACATTTAAATTCAGCGACCTAAAAAACAAAGTTATAACAAAAACTGAAGATTTTTGTTTTATAACTGCTATTTGACAGCCTGTTGATAGCTGCCAATTGTCGAATTATTGTATTCACATCATGTATGAACTGAGTTAGCTAAAAAGCATAAAGTCATAACAAAAAAATAAGATTTGAATTTTGTTATTGTACTTTGACAGCTAGCTGAAAGCCTGTTGACAGCTGCCAATTGTCGAATTATTGTATTCACATCATGTATGAACTGAGTTACCTAAAAAGCATAAAGACATAACAAAAAATAAAATTTGCACTTTGTTATTGTACTTTGACAGCTATCTGACAGCCTGTTGACAGCTGCCAAGTGTCGAATTATTGTATTCACATCATATATGAACTGATTTACCTAAACAGCATAAACTCATAACATAAAAATAAGATTTGGACTTTGTTAAGGCACTTTGACAGCTAATTGACAGCTGTCAAGTGTCAATTTGGATAATTTGACATCGGCTTTGAATTCAGCAACCTTAAAAACATAAACCTCGCAGTTCAAATATTTGTATACAATTCAATTACACCCTGTATAGTTGCGGATAAGTATAAAGAGAAAACTAATCAAGAAATGGATTTATTCTCATGGTAAACGTCCGAAAAATTTTTCATGTTACAATATTCTATACCTACTTCATATTGATTCCCAAATATAAATCAGATCCCTCAGTAAACATCGACTTTTTGAAATTGACAGCCTTTTATTAACTGTTGAAAAGCCATATATCTTACGAAAATCTATATAAAAAAGTGATGGAAGAGCGATCCAGACTCGTTATGGCAGTGATATCGCACCAATCTCCAAAAACATCGCATACGAAAGGAAAAAAAAAGGTAGTTGAAAGATACTTTTTCCAGAAATATCAGGATCTGATCTCCCTATATGAAGAATGAAAGTAATATCTATGGAAATTCTGGTAAGTTAGGTGACGCATATTATTAATATTTTCTTTCAAGGGTGAAAATAAATTGGTTATTACCAAATAAAATGTTATGTGCCAAAGTTAGTTTTTTACATAAAAAAACTAATACGTTTTAGCGTTTAATCACAACATATTTGACACGTGCTTCCTTCACTACAATGATGAAAAATTAAATTAAATTGCACTGGCAGCCAAATCATTTAAATGTATAATCCAACCCACTGCTTTATGAGAATGAAAAAAGCTATAAAAACAGGAAAGGCAATAGAAGAAAAGCTGATGCATCTGGACATTTTTGAGTAATAGGGGTAAATGGCGTAAAATATCGAAAAATAGCCTAAAGATGAAATAAAACACCATGTATACTGTTTTAAATATTAATTTTTAATTTTACGCGATCTAATTGAGCTAGATTAAATAATCTTCCAAATAAATACGAAATAATTTGGACAAAAAATTCAAGCCCTCCAGTTTTGACAAAACTCAATTGAAATATAAAGAAACAAAAGTTTCTTGTTCAGTTGGCGGTAAGTCAACCAAAAAAGGGGATCAACAACCAGTCAAGCAAATGATTCCCAATAGTGTCAGTGTCATTTATTTTGTAGCTTCGTTTAATGGGGTATAACCGACGGACTTTATGCAGGGGATTCTTGTTTTCATGTTAAACGTCAGCTTTAGCGGCTGTTACGCGTACCTACAGGGTGTCTCTATAAAATACATTCGTGTTTGAGATTGTTTATAGATATTTTTTATTGTTATGTACCAACAAGGAATTTGACGGCTATTCGTCTTAGAATATGTTGATTGTTGCAAAGATGACATGCTCACATTTCGCTTCATTATTTTAGCCCGGCTATAGTAGCGTTACCATGTATATGTAGATCAGGAATGTAAACAACATTTAGTAGAGGACAAAATATGCTGCCTTGAGGGACACTTGCCGTATTACCTAGAAGAAAGTTAGTCGTTCAGGTGTTCTACTAGACCATTATACAATAGTGATATTCCTGAATTAGAGAAAAATATAATTGCCACATTTGCAGATGACACCGCTATCATGGCAGTGGGGAAAAACCACGAAGATGTTCTAAAAAACTACAAACATCATTAGATAGAATTACTAATTGAACCAATCATTGGAGAATCAAATTAAACGAAAATGAATTGGTACGTGTTAATTATACTAACAAAAACAATGAGTATATACCAGTCAGAATAAATAATATCCAGATCCCTTATGATAATTCAGCAAAGCAACTTTGGATGCGAGACTACGTTGGAAAGTCCATGTCTAAAAGAAACGTAAAGAACTCAACATAAAATTCAGAAATTCTTGCGTGGGACGTCAAATATTTGTGCCGATTAAAGAATTCTTGAATTTGTTGGATATGACATTTCGTGTTTGGTAGCAAAGACTTCGTAATCCTTTCTAGGAGGAACCACCAATTACCCTTGTGTAGGGTGAGAATCAATCATCGTTCCACGTTTTGCCAGGGCCCCGATGTTTGAAATGTGTGAGTACAACTCGTCTGCGAGAATATACCACGTGACCATCTCGAAATCGTGTCAACGTTGCCAAATTTAAATTTAGACAGTTCAACAAAAAGTAGAGCAAAACATATATTTTAGTTCACTTGAAACCTTCGTACAAGAAGAAATAGAAGAAGTGATTAAGACAGACAGCCAAATTATTGGATTCAGACCAATTATAAGCTCTTTAGATCCGTTATGGAAATATTAAGTCTTTTATTAAAAATACAAAACATTTTTTAGAAAAATTATCAAAAATTAAAATGACAATTTTTCAAATCAAAATATCTATTTTTCAGATATACGAAGAAAAAGCCTAATTTTCAATCGAAAAAAAAGTTAGTTTATAATAATTAATAATTTAATTAAATAATAATTAATAATTAACAATATATATTGTTTAAAAAAAGTATAATAATTATAATATTTTTTTTAATATAAAATCGAAAATTCAATGTTTTGTCTTGGTAAAATTACAGGTTATTTAAAACACAAAAAAGAAATTTCCAAATGTTCCTGTCGATAAATAAGTCTCTTAATCTTATGAGAAAAAAGTAGATAAGTTATAACATTAAAATTATAATTGAAATTGAAAATATAAAAAAATTACCGTTTCTTGATGTACTAATAAACATCAATAACAATTTGTTTTAAAACATCAGCCTTTAGAAGATAAAATACAAATACGATAAAACCATGTTTTTCGTTTTTAATTTTTATCTCTTTTTTTATGAAACCTCTGGTGAAAACGTTCTTTTTTGTGTATTAAAGCAGTAATTTTTTCAAAGCAAAATATTTAATTTTCAAATTTATACGAATTAAATTAAGAACAAGCCTAATTTTCAATCGAAAAAGTTAGTTTATAAATTTTCAATTCGTGTGCGAGAATGTACCACGTGATCACTCCTCACTCTCTCAGCGTCACAAAATCGGTATGTTTGAAACCAAGAGAAATCATCTACAAGTTCGCATAGAAGTGCTCTACTGGGTTGTACCAGTAGAGTTGAGTTTAGTAAGAGAGGAAACATGCGCAATAGCGCCGTGAAGGCGTTAAGTGCAGTATTGCCGATGCAAATTAATCATATTCCCCAATATCCCAAGTCAAATTCCCAAAATTTGGGGACAAAAATCTGCCGATTCCCCAAAAATTCCCCTCAATAGTTTAAGTACCTTACCTTAGGATTATCTTCTTTGTTTTGACCTTTTATTAACCATTTATCCATATTTGCACAAAATCGTATCGTTATTTCGCGACAGAATACAAAATCAACTTATCTAACGCAAAGTTAGCAAATTAGAAGCGTCTAAAACTAAGGGAATCACAGAAAGGTTTTCTCTATATGTTCGCGTTCGCACCGTGCGGAGATAAACGAACTTACCCGATTATAATATGATTTATTATAACAAAAGTAGGTACAATGGACAAATGATTTGCTGCTGTGCAAATGGTCTTGAGTTCTATGCCCAATCTGAACTGTTTTTTTATTTTAATTTTAATTCCTGCATAATTATTTATTATATTGTTTAACGATGAGATTTCAAAATCCCCGCATTTTCCCCGCATAATGCCAATCCCCAATAAATCCCCAATCATCTTGAGATTCCCCGCAGTTTGGCAACGCTGGTTAAGTGTCGAGACTATCAAGTCAAATTTATATTAATTATTACCTATATCTTTGATATTAATAGTTTGGTATGTGATTTGTAGTTTGTATTTTATTATATATATCATAAAAAGAATAATTATATAATATTTAAATTTAATAAAATTTATAAAATGAAAAAGTTCTATTTGAAAAACAAACACCAAATAAAAAATATATTAAAATATTTTAACTTACCAGACTGAATCTACAAAACTGGAAAAATATTGGTAAACACAAAAAAATATATTTTTATTGGCTGCGAACTTCACTAAACACTATTTGTTTTAGGAATAAATAAAATATTTATTGGAAAAGAGAATTTACAGATTTCTTTCCCTTAAAGTAAGGGAAACCAGGACTATTTTTATTATACTAATTTCCGTGTATACAGATAAGCCATATTAAGCCATCACTAACGCCGATTTACCCTAAAACAAATTTCAAAAGGTCCTATTTATTATAATCCTAAACAGATTTGAATGTACTTTATTGCCAACATATTCAAAGATTTCCTGTAATATACTTTTATGATCAATTCTGATGAAATTTCAGATATCAAAACCGGTAACCAGAAAGTTCATACAAAAAAATACTCTTATATTATTATTATATTAAAAAGACTTTTATAACTAACAGTTTTTTATTTAAAAACCTAAAATGCAACTATCTCATCAAATTTTTTCAGTCGTATACGAGATTTGCCAAAAAATATGAAATTTACTCAGGAATAAAGTACCTTTATTTTTGAAATACCGGGTGTCCCAGAAGTTTCTGACCCATTTTAACTGCAAATATCTCGGAACTCAGAAATGATAGGAAGGTGCGGTTTTCACTGAACAGTTTCTTTTTATATAAAGTTTTTTTCAGTATAAATGTTTAGTTTAGTTTAGTAAAATCTTATATAGGGTGTTTTAAAAAAGCGGTCTTTTTAAAATGCAAATAACGTCGATTTTTTTAACGACAGACCCTATATATTTTTATTCTATCTGAAAGGTGAACTCTCTCCCTTTCCGAAAATGTATAATATGTTGAAGTTTAGATGAAAAATAAGTGAGTTATTTGATTTTTAAGGATAGGCAGATATGTAGACATATACTATTAGATAATTAACAAATGAGCTCTGGATAAAATTATAAATTGAAAATGTATAAACTAATTTTTTCGATTGAAAATTAAGCTTTTTCTTAATTTAAATTCGTATAACTGTGAAAAATAAATATTTTTCTGAAAAATGTTTTATATTTTGAATTAATATTTCCATAACGGATCTAAAGAGCTTATAATTGGTCTGAATCCAATAATTTGGCTGTCTGTCCTAATCACTTCTTCTATTTCTTCTTGTACGAAGGTTTCAAGTGAACTAAAATATATGTTTTGCTCTACTTTTTGTTGAACTGTCTAAATTTAAATTTGGCAACGTTGACACGATTTCGAGATGGTCACGTGGTACATTCTCGCAGACGAGTGGTACTCACACATTTCAAATATCGGGGCCCAGAGGGAGACTGTTTAAGTTAATAACCGCAAGTTTTTCCTTTCTTTTTATTGTGCATACTGTGCATATTATTCTGGAGGTTGGGTAGTTAAAATTGGTAAAATTTGGATGTGGGGAATTTAATCTCCTGGCGCCTATTTTAAATTAAGATCTTCTAATAACTCACGACCATCTCCACTTTGGTTAACCGGCATCCAAAGCAGATTATACCTAATCCCACGAAAAGTATTTAGAGAAATATTAAGTCTTTTCTTAATCTACTTATAATTTCCCTAAATTTTCTGACCACATACTGCTAAGAGTGGCCTTGTTCTAGTTGTGCTTTGGGAAAATAATAATTTTTTTCTGTCAGAAAAATGAAAAATTTTAAGACAAACGAAAAACATAATCCATTTTATTTTCGCTCTGATCGTATCAACGTCGAAATCGCGAACGTCCCTTTTCCATTTACAACCCAATCGAAAATCAATATTTTTTTAGTGCACAGAGAGGAAACTAACTGCCATATCCACAATTCTGGATATGACGTGACATGCATGTTCGGATTAAAAGAAAGTACCAATAACCCGGCTCCGAAGTTGACATCTACCCTAGTCAATGATGAAGCCAGCCTTCAGTTCAGGTGCTATCCCTTCCTGTTATCTTGTTGGATTTTCAGGGATTTCGGACAGGTTACCGAATAATCCCGTCAATCTCGCGCGTTACTTTGTGGCCGTTCGGCCTTTTGCAAATGATGCTTTCATGAACATTTTTACAATTAACCCATCAAATAAGAAAATTTAAAATTCGTCCGAGATTTTTTCATTTAACTTTTTGAACTGTACGAGAAATAATTAAAAAGTTTAATTTTTTTTTATTTAAATGCGTGGCTCGTACACATAGTCTTCTTTGCCTTAATAAGAATAAGAAAGAAAAGACAAAAATCAATAAATACAAACACGCTATAATTCTAAACGGATTAAAAGACTAAAAATATAAAAAATCAGCCATTGAATTTAACTTAATTTAATTATTGCTTCTATAGGCTTCTATAGCACGTATCTTCTATTTTCTAGGTAAGTTTTAAACCATTGCAAAGGAGAACCCCGTACGCCATAAATTTGTAGTTTCTTAATTAAAATTTTATGATTAACACAATCAAAGGCCTTTGCGAAGTCACAAAATACTGAAGCTGTGAAAAGTTTATTATTAAGTGAAGTATATTGTAATGGTATTGAATATAAAGTCTTTTTTTTAACGTATAACTTATAAAAGTTAACCTTAAAATTCAATCTAATAATAATTCAACATAATTAGTTTAAGTTAAACGAAACGATGTTAAATTAAACGAAAAAGAGTTTAGGATTTATAAAATTAAAGAAATATAGCAAAAAAGTACAACAATAATGATGTTTAATGATATTTAGAAAATCAATGATGACGAACAAAAAGTGTCTTTGTACAAAGTTAATATAATTCGTAATGATATAAAAAGTATATCAAAAATTTTCTTTTAATCTATAGAATAAGATGTTATTAGTCAAAATTTGCAATAAAATCAATAATTTTTTTTAATTTTGTAAAAATTTAGATTAAAAAATGTCAAATTTTTATCTAGGAAGCTGTGACATGGTACTTTATAAAAAGCATTTCGTGTGTCAAAGTAGGGCTTTTTACCAAAATCTTTTGAAGAGTTCACGTCGCTCCGTATCATAAAAACAAAAGAAAAACCCAAAGCAACGCGATTTAAAAGAAAAAATTGTTACCTGTCAGAGAAAGTGAGGTTAAATAAAAGATATAAATAATTCAAGAAGAACAACAATCTTAAAAGGTGGCTTTATCCAAAATTATCCATCCTATCCTGTGTTCCTGTTTGGACATCTCCAGTCCCAGCTGTATTCCTGTATAAAAGTATCCAGATCCAACTATATTCGGCATAAAAATATCCATCCTGTTTCCTGATTTTGGTGTTATTTGGAAAAACGATTTTATAGAATCCCATTTATTTTGAACAACTAAAATAAGAACGAAAAGATTAAATTGAATAAAAGGTACCGTTTTAATTACCAAATATCGATATTTAAAAAGTTTAAACTATAAAAGGCCATAATAATAAAGTTAGATTGAAAACAATCTAACCTTATAAAAGTTTAATTATGTTAGGTTAGAAGTTTAAGAAAATTTCGTATCACACTTGCAAATATTATTTTTATAAAAACTACACTTACCGTATTACACCAAACAATTGTTCCTGTACAGATAAAGTTTATCGTTAATTTTTTTGCTTTAATAAATGTTAATTTTTCATTGCGTTCGTTGTGATTGATTTTATAAAAGTCTAACCTCTTAGAGAACCCTAGAACCTGAGATAGATATTGGCTATACTTTCCTATGTAATAAGACAGATGGCGCCCAACTACAATAACAATATTTATAAAACACGTTCTGTCTAAATTTACGGAAGAAGGTAAAATAAATAAAAATTTAATAATAAATATAAAAAGAAAAATCACGAACCATTATAATATATTTCATTAAGAACGGAAAACAGTGGGTTACTAGTGCATTTTTAGGTAGGAAACCAAACTGATGAGGAGTAGGCGATTTTTCATATGGAATTATCAAAATTTATAAAAAAGTATTTTTACTGGGATGAGGAAAGAAAAAGTTTGTCAAATAGAAAAAACTGTTTGGAAAATTAAACTATAAGATAGATGAGATGGCCATTCATCTAGTTTGCCAGTTTTTCTACAATTTTGTCATTTTTACAAAAAAAAAACTAGGAAATTTTTACATAATTGCAAGAAAATTTAAAATCCTATTGTCCGCTTTTTCCGAGAAATCAATCACATTTCTTTTCCCAAAGATAATTTTCTTATTGATCTGTATAGAAAGCAATCTGGCAATTTTATCCAAAGCGATCCACCTAAATTATTAACTAATTCACACATAATAATATAATCAATAATTCCTTCACCAAATTATTATGCCCCCACAAAGCGTTGGAATTGTGTAGTGAATTCCTTTATCCATATTTTCCGGTTCTTGATTATAGCCAACGTCTTAATTTTATTCGACGTAGTGCCAATTTTTCCACTAATCTTCATGTCCAAGACTCTTTATATATGGATTTTTTTATTGCTTTTCTTTTGCTTGATTTATACAGCGTGTTTAGTAGAGGGTTAGCCAAACCAAACGAAAATGGTAGGTTTAGAAGACATCTTGCCTATTTGCGACACTAAAATTTTAACATACATTATTATATTGTTATTAATTCTCTATTTTATATCTGTTTTTTTATATTTATTTTATTTTATTATTATTATTATGTTTCGATACTTAAAAAATTCCTGGGTAAAGTCTCCCACACCACTCTTCACACTCTCCAAATTAATTAATAATTTTCATACACTGACCACAGATTAGGGACTTAAAGATATGAACTCCGTCCATTTCCTTTGATGTTTCGATTGCCGCTTTCTGTGACCTTGTCCCTTTAAATTGGAGTCCACCCATGTTGCCAGTTCTGAAAGAACGTCTAGGGTACAGTGTTGCCTTTTAACGTAACGTATAAATTTGAATCATCAATTGCCATTAGAGTTAGAAATAAGAAATATATTTATAAAAATATTGTGTTTTTGCTGTCATAGTGTTCTGAAAGATAATATTTTTTGCATAAATAAACATTAGAAACTTAAAATCAAAGTAAACTGTTAATATAATGATTTTATGAACTGGCAAATGAACTAGCATGCAAGTCATAATCGAAGAAAGAAAAATAAGAATATTGTGTTTTTGCTGTCATAATGTTCTGAATTACCTGAACAAATATTCAATCTGACACATAGACTGTCTTGTCTGACCTTCCTATCCGTAACTCTCTAATCTGTGCCCTGACTACTTCAGAAATTTTAATTAATATTTGATATTCCTCTTATTACTTTTAACATGAATTGAGCAGCGTCCTCTTAATCCCAAGTCGTGTTTCAATTGGCTCGTTCTGCGCAAACGCTTTTGTGTAGTACTGAAAGCTACTTCTTGTAGATGAATTAACGTTATCTGTGGCAGAATTTATTCGAAGAAATAACTAGATACGTATCTATCTATCTATGTGTTGATGGGCGGTGTTGATACACTACGACCTATAAGATCTATTGTATGCCCTTCTGCTGCCCATTCGTTAAGGATGTCTCAAAGATTAGAGCAGTTCCTCCAGTCTAAATGCTTTCAAAAAGTTCAGGATATTGGTAGGCTTCATATTAGATCTCCCTCTTCTGTTTGATATTCTCCGAGGTATCGTACCCTTGGATATTGCAAGGTTATGCATTCTGAGAGAACGTGGATAGAAGTTTCCTCATCTTGCTCGCAACATGTGCATTCTTCTTCCTCTACTAATCCGAGTTTCTTTTGAGCTGGATAGAGGTTTCCCCCTCTTTAGGTGCCCCGCAGTGTCTTGTTACGATACACGTTAGTATTCTGAGGTTGTTTTTTTGTTTTTACTTTTGATGATGCAGTCGTCTGATCTCTTCTAGTTATAGTTTCCCAGCAGTGTCTTGGCCTGCTTCAATCCTTGTAGTCCTATCCAGTATTGGGATGTTTTGTTATTTACTTCTTTTCCAAATTCGTCAAGTATTGTACTGATGCTTATTCCGCAGAAAGGTTCTGGTACCAGAAATTGTGTTTCAGAGGTAGATTTTACACCGACACTTAGTGATTATAATTCAACTTCCCAAAGATCAAATTGTGTCAGTAACTGACCATAAGACCCTACTCTATAAGTTTCCAGTGAACATTTTTAAGAAAGAACATTTTTAATTGCAATAAATAATGTATGAAGTCAAATTTAACATTTGGACACGTACTATTTGTGCTTGTTCTTGTTTTTAAATTATATTTTAAATTTTATATTCATTAAACTTATAAATTGTTGACCACTGTTGAAACCTCTACCAGTTTTATTAATTATAATTATATAAATAAATAATTTACAATTTTCAGTTGTGTTATCCGTTACAATATTTGTTTGTATATAAATTTTGGGGTTATCAATAACCAGTGAAACTTTTTGCATATTTCCATTTAAATTCCAAGCATTAAATAAAGCTATTTATCAATTATTTATGGTTACTAATTGGCACTTGTATTTAGAAGCTTCAAACTATTGTTTAAACAAAATCTTAAGATAGATACTTGTTTAATTTTCAACGACAAAATTAAACATATTACTCAAACCGACAACACCGTATCAAATATTGTAAAACATATCATACATTTACTTTGTCACGTAGCCCTTTCGACAACAAACTGGCAACATCGTAAGACATGATATAGGTCACGTACGCCACAATTTAAAAACTTTAAAATAAACTTTTCAATTTCGTGTCTCCAACGCGAGAGACGAAGACGGACACAACAAAACTAATATGACGGCCATTGTCGTTACACGGCTTCTCACGTCCGCAAAGATATACACAGGCGGGACGCGAATTTTTAATCAGTGCTCAATCAACACTCAGAGATGAAACATTTCATAAATTCTTATCGACTCATCGCCATACGCGCATCATGAATTAAGTTAACAACAGTTCATTTTTTACAATTTTCTGAATGATGTGATTCATTTATTTTATTTACTAATATGTTAATTTGTGCGTTGTTTCTTCGTTATTTTAATAAACCGTTAACTACAACTTTTTGCATTTGATCCTTTAGTCCAGCATTATTTGCTCATAGTTATGTATTACTTGGGTATATTTATATCCCCTGATGATACAGTAAACGTAAAATTATATAAAAAAAGTCACTTGTGTTCTTAAAAGCCTTCTACATAGATTTGCTCCAGTCATCATATACATTTCAAAACGGAATTGGAGCGAACTGGCTGGGATTTTTATATGTTGCAGTAGGGGCATATAATAGCTTACCTTGAAATTGTCGACCAGATTCCCTATATGCTTTCGCCGCCATCTTAAAAAAGAACAAGGAGTTTATTGTTGTCTTTTTTCTATCCATCCTTGTACATTTTAGGTCAAACTTATATAATTCCTCATTTTTCAGCAACAATAAAGGTACCTAATACCTATAGCTTCCATAATTTCGCACAGCGTACGTTCGAAGGATAACTTAGTTATTGGATAATGCTTATCCGTACATTTTCAAACCACTCATATGCCTAGGAGTTGCGGCTACGTTATTAGAGGTCGAAGGTTCATTCCACAAGATCCAGTGTACACCCAAAGGCGAAATTAAATTGCGCCTATTGATTTTGCTATTAGTATAGAACACAAATACGTAATGTGTAAACTTCGAATTTGAAAAATTCAATTAGACTCAATTTCTTAATAATATACAAAACGGTAAATACCACAATAATGATTAGATATCATTATTTTGGTATAAAAGAAATTGAATTAACTATTTTTGGAGCTTCAATAAACTGAAAAAACTCTTCGAGGGTCACATTGAAAGGGAACTTCGCGATTTGTGTCACAGCCCGTCTTATTTTCACAATTCAATGATATTTTATCGAATTTCGCGTTTTCCGGTCTTCTGTCACCATAACGAAAACACTCAAAAGGCAAACAATATATGCATAAGGGTCGGGAATATAAACGAAAGCTGCGTTCTCGATAGAAGCGATGGTAACACCTGTCGATGACCACTTGTCATTTTTGCACCTGCGACTATTTTTATGTCCTCGTTTAGGCTTGACACAGTGGTCCTCAATACACCCTTTTTCTACCTAAACCGTCTTTTAAAATCATTATTGTACTGTAGTAAATTCTATATGAAAAAACCAGTTCGTTATGAGAATTTACTTCTTATTTTTCAAACAAACTGTAGATAGTTATAGTATATTGTGCAACAAGTGGGGAAAATGAGACTTTTCTCACGAGTGTGAAAAGTCCTTTTCCCACATATTCTATAGTAGTCGTTGAAAAAGATATTTTTGCAGTCTTAATAATGCTAATACTTCCAATAAAGTTATTGGCCCAGTGTTTAATTTCCATTGAAATTAAACAACTATTCATTGCATTCATAGAAAATAAATGGCAACAACGCCACTGAGATAAACTTCCGGTTTCTCTGAACACCTGCATCCGAATTCTAGCACGTAGGCACATTCCATTGCGAAGCCAGCGTAAGGTCCACACATGTTAGATGGGCGTGACTTAACAATATTCAGACGAGATCGGAATAATTTAGATAAGCTAATGATATTAAATCAATATCTTTTCGACCATCGATATTTTCAATTGCTTCCTGGTACAGCAAAATGTTTCAAATTTAGTATGTCCTTAGCTGCGAAACCAAGCGGGTCTGCTCCTTTGTCCAAATACAACGTAATTTTACAAATTCTCTGACAAATGCGCTCTGATGCAGCAAACAATATTTTTTAAATTCAAATTCTCAAGTGCTCCTAAGTGCGGCAAAAATACAGTGTGGCTTTGATTGTTCAACTGACTACATCTCCGTTATTAATGTAACGTAAAAATATTTCATTTCACAATGTTGTAAAAATACAAATTCAATTCTGAAAGACTCGTAGTCGTAAACAGTTCCAAAAGGTATCTCAATGAAGATACCAGCCCAGGTTAATAAAAAACAGTAGAATTATTTTGCCCAGGCATAAATTTTTTAATTAATTAGAATCTACTGTCTATACCTACTGGAAGCAGCAGTATTTTTAATCATGATTAAGAGTGATTTGCAGAAAATGTTTTTCTGTCAAAACGTATACATATACGTTTTTTTATTTAATTTAAAATTTTTAAGCAGTTGATGTCCTAAGTAAATCTATTGAATTTGCAGCGTTTTCCATAAAACTACCTGTACAGGCTATTTGCTCTAGTATTTCTCGTTGTCTATCCAAGTTTTTTGACCCTTCATCCTCAGAACTGTATCTATATTTGGCTAAATGGAACCGTTTTTCTGGAACTTTGAAAGTCTTCCCCTATTTGATTCACTTCATGGCTAGAGCCTATTAAAAGTGCTGTTCTTGTACCTTACTGGCTGTTTTATATCGCTTTTATTTAAGTGACTGTTTTGGATCATTGACTAACGTTTGAAAACCTGACACTCTTTTCTCCGTACTTCTGTTTATCGAGCACATTCTTTTGTCTGTCGAGCATAATGTTTTCACCAGTCTTTTGTTTCTTCGCCTACTATTGTTTCATTGTTGCTTTTTGGAGCGTTCATTTTTAGAAAAAAATCTATTTTACTGACGTAAGGAACTCTTCCACCACCTTCGGAAAGTGTTCTTTAATTCTTTAATTTATTATTTATCATTAAATAAAATTCAAAGTATATAATAGATAACCCCTACTGAATAAAAGTCAGACACGACTTAGTCTTGACTTCAAGTCATAGCTAGTTAAATGCGCAGATATCTCTCTTCCGCATCGAATTCCAATGTATTACGGGAAGTAAAATAGTTGGGCTTAGAGACACGCGCCAAAACTCTAAAACAATGCATTTAGGGCTCAAATACAACACATCGCTCATTCTAAAAAGTCATATTTGCATTCTCAACACATAAGTACAGAGTGAAATAACAATAGGAGTTCCCCAGGGCTCTGTTTTGGGGCCTATATTTTTTTTAATTTACATTAATGATTTACCATTAATAGGACCAACTGGTAAATTCAATATTTTTGCTGACGATACAACGGGTCTATTGTACCGCGGATTCTCTTGAGACTGTAGAGCTAGAGAGTGGAGTTCAGGAATGGTTTAACATGAATCGATTGCATCTTAATGCAGACAAGACAAATAAAGTTGACAGGTCAAGGGATATGGTTAAGTTTTTAGGAGTTAGTTTGGATCCTCTATTTTCTATGCCTTGCTGGGATACTAAATATAACAGACACCCTATACATATATAAAATCAGAACAGCATCACCGCAATTTCAACTTCAATTAAAACTCTTCAAAAAGAATCCAGTCCTTTCATTTATTATTCCTCATGTGAAATTTTTCCGTACTGTTTTTAATTGAAATGCGTTTTGTCAAGCCAAATGGGAATGCGTCAGTTTTTTGTCGTTTTAGGGAAAAGATCACGTCATAAAAACAGCAGCACAAAAACCGAGTGAAATATCCACATACACCAACGTAAATACAGTACACCACTGTGTGTGACCGTCTGTGCCAGCAAAAACGAATTCAGTCAACCGAATCCGTACCGATGAACGAAAATCCCGAAACCGAGAGAACGGGCGGGAGTACGACGACAGAAATAGTAGGACGAAAATCAGCAGGAAGAGTGGGACAGCGCGAGCTTCGATCGATAGCAGGAGCCGCCCTGACGGCCTGCCATTCCATTCCTGGTGATCAGACGAGTGACTGGTCACCGCTCAAAATTCTTAGCTATAGCTCCTGAGGGAGTCGATTGTGGCAATGTGACACGGCGGGATTTATTAAAAGATTGGATTGCTGGTTATCTCTTAAAGGGTTTGTACGGGGTCGCTTATGTTTATCGCAATGTAGAGTTCATAATAAAAAATATTTAGTATTTGAATTTGGAATTATGTCATAAATTGTTTTCCGAACCTTTCTAAAGCGGAATCCCCTCTTTGGTAAGAAATTTAATACATTTTTGCTGTGATTTCAAATTAAGAAATTATTCTTGCCTCGAGAGAATCTTGTGTGCGAAAATATTTGTCTTTTGGTTGGTAAAGCATCGTCAATCCTGACCAATCTGCGCCTGTTTTCCATACTTTTTTTTTAATTGCAAATTTACAATCTACTCAATTAGTCAGTGAGTAAATAAGTAAATAGTTTGTGTTTTGTAAAAATAACATGAGATGGGCATTGTCCTTAGACGTGGCTATAAGCGAGACCCTCTGGCTAGGCTCTCTTGAGTCTTCTGTTCTCCAGAGTTATTATTTATACATATTATCATTGTATAAAGATAATATAGCTACGTTCTAGTTAAAAGCGTTTGATGCAATCTTGCGCGGCATCTATTGACGATTTTCTAAATTTCTCAATTTCTAATGCTGTACAGATACGCCCTCTACATCTTCTTTCACATGGCCTTTATCAAGTTGTTCCTTCAACTATTAAAGTTGTTGTCTGTACATCTGTTGAACAAATTTTACATTTTCAGAATTCAATCAGGAGTTTCTACAAAACTGTATGAGTTATCTTTATTTACTAATAAGGATAACATTTATGATATGATGTGCATCAGATTCTGGTGACCTTCAATAGACGACACTAAAAATCATGCATATCTCTGAACTCTTAAGCGCCACAAGAACAAAATATCTTTATACAATATGCAATAAGGCTTATTGTCTGAATTTTTTTGTACCCTTTACACGTTTTAGCACTTTTTATAATCTTTGATAATGAAAATAGTGTTTATTTATTTATTTATTTCACAATTAAATTTTTTAAATATTTTCTAACCAAATATCCAGCAAATAAGTACTAGAACAGTTTTCTAAATTGAATTTAAAATCTAATAAATAAAATATATATAAAAGAGAATACAAAATTAACAACGCAAATCTATTTAACTAACCCTATAAACAGGAAAATTCCACTTAACCTCAGCTTGCCTTGGTGCGCCTAGAGTTCTCGACGACAGAGTTGCCAACTAGCCTTACCTATTTACTTTCAAGACTTTGTGGATTAGCAAACGAGTGGATTAAAACCAAACAAAGTAAAAATTTCATTACATTAGTTTTTACTTTGTTTGGTTTTAAGACAAAATTGTAAAAATGAATATTATTAATAATAATACAAATAAAAAGTACATGTCTATCTATCTTTAACTGCGAATATCTCGAAAAACAATGACTTTACAACAAACTAACAAGTGTACATTATTGACTTAGAAAATATCAAAAAAATTAAAATTATAGTCAAAATTAAAATTTAGACAGCGGCTTAACATTTAGAAGGGGTACAAGCATTACTTACTCCTGCCGTACGCCACTGGTAGAGCGTACTGAACTGTTTTTTTACTGTTAGGTGCATTTTATGATATTTAACAAGTGTGCCGATTTGAGTAAAATTATACGGTGTATTAAAAAAATTCAACTTCAACACCCCGTATTTCGGAAACGAGTAACATTTTATCTAAGCATATTTCGCTTAATCGTTTTATTTTGAATTCGAGAATCTGCGGTTGTTCTATGTCCCATTCTTAATGGGACACCCTGTATATACGAAGTAATAGATACAAAACTGTAGGTATATTTCTAACCAGCATCAGCATTACAGAAAAATATAAAAAAGATTAAAAAGTTATTTAGTATCAAACAACAACCTAATAAGTTATTAATGAACTAAAACAATCATATAATATCCATATTATAAACAAGAAACCAAACTATTGCAAAATATACAGACTTTAAGAAAAAAAATTTCAACGGGTTTAATCAGATTACAATTTTTCATAATGACCTTTTGATTACCAGTAATTTTATTCACAATTGCCCTTTACTCACAAAATTACTTACAGACTAGTTTACTCACAAACTGGCATTCTAGAATTCGCTTTCTTATATAATAAAATAAAAAGATTATTTTTGGCCTTCAATTCCATACATCTCCCAATTCCCTTTCTTTGTAACTAAATAACACATTAACAAAAGACAATCAGAAACATTACTTGTTTACACAGTGAGTGCTGCCATCTACAATCTGTTTACATTGTCCTACTGATAAAATTCCGTAAGGCGATATTACTATAATATCCTCATACAATGATATTACTATAGGTGTATAGCCAAATAACTATCGCCATCTATCGCCAAGTAGTGAAATCTGTTTTGAGTTTCTGGAACTTTGTATTGTACTTGAGCCGTTGTCTGTATAAAGGTAGTCTTTTAACCTGAGTATGAGCAAGAGAGTCAGAACAAAGATGCATGTATATCAGGAGGTGGTGCCATGAGTGATTTTATTTTACTGATATCCTAGTGAATTGTAGATGGCGCACCACTTTTATATTAAATTATTTTGAAAACTTGAGATGAGATAAAATCGATAAAATATTTTTTCGTCGACAAAAATGACATTTTACGTATTAATTTCCGAATGAAAAGTCAATTATTTTTGAAGGCAAGTACTTTTCGTCCTTAAATGACTGTCTATTGTCTCGCCTGCTTGCTAGCCTCGGCTGACAGTTTTTCGTACTTGGCACATAAATAACTATGACTTTACTACAAAAATATGTTTATTTTTAAGTCAATAAGATTGACTGACTATTCCTTTATACAGACAACGCTTGAGCTAAGCCTCTGAATGACGCTAGAGACTTCTAAAGTAAGCAAGTTAGACTTCATATAAGCAATGATGTGCACTAAATATTTAGTGAGTTACAAGTTATTATTTATATACTTACTGATTAATTAGCAGTGTGTTCTATCGAGAAATCTTCTCTAAGCTACTTCAACAATTAAATAGCATATAAGTATCTCTTATTATAGTTTTATTTTCAATTTAAGGATTTCCTGATTAGTTTATAAACATGCTCTGTTTATCTTTATCTAGATTTACTTAATCGTCAACATATAAGAAAATGGCAAAGTTTCTCCAGTGTAGAAACTCACCAGGCTACGATTTACTATCCCTGGGTGTTTAATTTAAATAAGATTTGAATAATATGAAGTCTTGATACGCAACAACCTTAGGGACATTTCTTGTTTGTTGTAAATTCTCTAGGAACCCAAGTAATATTATTATATTAGTTTATTTTACACCGCATGTTATTATTGTATATACTGTTAAAATTAGATCTTACTATCTAGGTTATACATGACAAAATATACAGGGTTTAGCAAAAGTCTACTCACATCGTTCTACACTTGAGAGTTCTTGTGTTTCTTGTTCTTGTGATAAATGAAAGCATGAAAAATGTTGTTAGTGTCGATTGTTTAAAAGTGTCTCTTTGTGTGTCCCTTTGACATAGAAGATGAAAGTGAAAAGCTTCAATCTGTTACTTATTTTTATAAACCTCTTTAATATTTATTCATAGAAAATTGTTAATAAAACGTAGAGTAAAAACGATAAATTTAATTTTTTTAGGATTTACACTTCTCGAAGTAACTACACCAGCAGTTGCATATATTGCTCCTAGACGGCAGCCGGCGACGACACTAGCACAAATTATAGATCGTTTTAATTGTTTGTATAGCACATGAAATTGAAATTACAATAAAAAATAGTCGGCGACTAGGATGTTAGAAATTAATAAAATTTTCTTGGCGAATCTGAAACAAAACAACGCGAAGCGGAAACAAAAATGTAAATGGAGACATAGAAATTTCCAACAAATTAAAACTGTTCAAAACACATAAAATGCGAAATGAATGTAAGCCATCTGTCTTGTCAACCGAATCAGTTTGTGCGGATGAACCGGCGTGTGAGGAAATGAGGATCCTACGCACAGGGTCGGTTTAGCGAGATGCGACTTATTGCGATAACGCGCCAAAGCAATTAATATTTCTTAGTGCTTCGCTTTTTCATTGTAATTTGGAGCGACGCTCCTTGAAAATGAGACGAATTGAGTTCGCGGGAAATTTGAGGAAAATAAAAGAACTTATGGTTTAATACAGGCGTTATTATTTAAAAATAAGTAGTTTTTAAAGCAGGTTTCATGTATTTGGGATAATAAAATAGATCGCTGATATGATTTTTTAGATATAAATACTTTTATTAGTTGCTTTCCAATTGATACTGGCAAAAATTATAGTATATACAGGGTGTTCCGTACTTAAACTGACATACGTTAACTGTAGATAGGAGACACTTAAATGTACCAGTTTCTAGCAGGTTTTTGAATAAAATAACTGAAAAAAGGGAAACACATATTCTATAACATACCTCAAGGTACCTTTTTTTCTTATATTTATTTTCTACTGTTGATATTCACTCATCAAAGTTAATAAAAAGTTCAATCAATTGTTCTTTATTATATTATATATGAAATTAAAAAAAATGGTTGGCTGTGGTCTCCCAAATTAAACGACTTTTAATGCGCTTAAGAAATTAAACTACAATTTTTATTTTTTCATTCCATTGTGTCAAGTAAACGACTTTTTGATAATAACATCAAAAAATAAAACCCAAAGTGTAGTTTCCTTTGTTTTATAAAAATCATTTCCTCTACCACGGGAGAAATAAGTGGATTCTTGATTTTAATTTTGCAACGTAAGAGGCTTATACAAGATTCTTGGATGTTCAATGCCGTAAGTTACGCTATCGAACACAAAGTATTTACACAATCCCCATTTCTGTTTTATTTCTATTTTAAAAGCTTGAAACAAGTTCCATGTCGGTGAAAATAGAAGTTTTATTTCTCCTTTTTAGACCAATAAAGATAAAAGTAAAATGATTTATAAAAATTGTATTTTTAAAGTGTGTTTTGTTTCAGGAAAAAGTTGATTTCTACATTGTCAATAATTATAAAACGATCTAGAATTTGAGACGTATCATTTTCAATCTTATGTCTATCCGAGGGGTAAACCGCGAGGTCCATTTTGGTGTACAAACCTCGTCCATTAGTAGCCATTACTCAGCCATTACTAGCCATTACTCGGCCATTAGTAGCCATTAGTAACCATTACTAGCCATTACTAGCCATTACTAGCCATTAGTGAACCATTACTCGCGGTTTACCCCTCGTGTCTATCCTTCGCCAAGCGAAATAATCTACCAAATGTTAAAGCTGCGAAATGCATCTACCCATCAAAGTATAACCAAGTATGATATTTATATCATCATATATACGTTCAACTTCTTCTAAAATCATCTGGGAGAAAACGTCAGCGTCTAGCAATAAGTAAATTCTTCTCAGTTCAAGAAAAAATGTCATTCAATTGAAAATTTATTGACAGGTTCAATAAACAACGATTCAAACAACCCTTAGACATAAATAATGTTATACTACCTCTACCTAGTATAGCTTAATCATGATGATATAAAACACACCCATCCAAAACCTCTACAACAACTCTGGATAACAAAATGCTTGAGTAGTTAGAGACAACGCCACCTAATCTACTATTTTCTACCGAATCTACAACATACCCAAAATTGAGGAAGATAGACATAATCCTTCGCCAAGCGAAATAATCTACCAAATGTTAAAGCTGCGAGATGCATCTACCCATCAAAATATAACCAAAAATGATATTTATATCATCAAATATACGTTCAACTTCTTCTAAAATCAACTGGGAGAAAATGTCAGCATCTAGCAATAAGTAAATTATTCTCAGTACAAGAAAAAATGTTATACAACTGAAAATGTGTTAACAGGTTCAATAAACAAGGATTCAAAGAACCCTTAGACATAAATAATGTTATACTACCTCTATCTAGTATAGCATAAACAGGATCATATAAACCACAGCCATCCATAACCTCTACAACAACTCTGGATAACAAAATGCTTGAGTAGTTAGAGACAACACCACCTAAGTGACCCCAGTGCTCTACTATTTACTACCGAATCTGCAACAGACCCAAAATTAAGGAAGATAGATATAATCCTTCGCCAACCGAAATAATCTACTAAATGTTAAAGCTGCGAAATGCATCTACCCATCAAAATATAACCAAATATGATATTTATATCATCAAATATATGTTCAACTTCTTCTAAAATCATCTGGGAGAAAATGTCAGCATCTAGCAATAAGTAAATTCTTCTCAGTACAAGAAAAAATGTTATACAACCGAAACAGGTTCAATAAACAACGATTCAAACAACCCTTAGACATATATAATGTTATACTGCCTCTATTTAACATGATGATATAAACCACAGCCATCCATAATCTCTACAATAACTCTGGATAACAAAATGCTTGAGTAGTTAGAGACAACAAGTGACCCCATTGCTCTACTATTTTTTACCGAATCTGCACCAAACCCTAAATCGAGGGACATGTTGGAGTCAGATTGACTTCTACGATCTTCAAGTAACCGTCAGTGATTTAAGCATTTAAACAAAAATTAAAACGATTAAGACGATTCATTTATGTATAAAGTAAATTAAGACTTTCTTTTAACTCGCAAAATTAGAGTTTGCAAGAAAGCTATAATTAGTGCCTGATTTAGATGATCATTTAATTAAATGTTCTTCACCTGAGTTTGATTAATTTTTAAGTGAGAAACTTTCGTTGGTTTATATCCGGCTCGAAGGACCAAAATAACCTATAAAGTACGCTGAAAACACCCAAATTAAGTTTTTTAATAGCCTGAAAGCAAGTCATCGTTGTGTAAAATATTTTCAAAACTTAATGTTACTAAAAATGACGATTGTGTCGAGTGTTTTATATTTAAATTTGCTATTCTGACAGACCCTCCAACATAGAGTAATTCTCAGTAATTATCACTTTGTCGGGTCAGGATTATGGTGCATTTACCTAACAATGTATTTAATGGTCTATCTAGTTGACGATAGTTTGCCTTGGGCCAATGCATTTGTTACGGTGACAGTGCTAATAAATCATTGGCTATTGCTTGTCGTAGAGCTTGAATTTATCAAGGTTCACCGAATCTGAATAAAAGAGAGAAGTTTATTCATAACTTCCGTGCTTTTTTATGCTTTTGACTTTACCCATTGCTTGTGTGAAAAAAAATACTTCCACTAGCAATGATGTAAAATATTTAGGAGACTTCATAACATTTAAATTTTTATTGCTAGCGACTTGTTCAACACTTCGTGAATGCTTTGTATAGTAGAACCCGCTGCTTTATGAGAAAGAAAAAACGCTATAAAAACAGCAAAGGATACCGCCAATAGAAGAAATGCTAATTGATCTGGACATTTTTGAGTTCTTTAAGGTCGAAAACGCCGTACACTGTCCATATACATAAAAATAAAATGATATTTTGGCTATTAGGACCACTGTGCAAAGATTCAATGACCAACTTACTGGAGATCGTTAGGGGTAATTTGCGTCAAATTTCTATATTGATTAACTTTCTTTAATATGAATTTACATTTTATTTTCTATAACGCATATTAGATTAGATCTCTTGTGAGATGATTCACAAACGTTGCTAATTAAAATTTTTGTATCAAATTT